>OX352763.1:86081786-86469286 GCA_947095585.1 Nephrocerus scutellatus | reverse complement strand
CTGAAAGCTTTTGTTAAAATAGAGTTGCGGAATGGTGTAGTCTATGTTGTCTGGGATCCTAAATAAATTCAGGAAAGAGAATGACCGATTTTATTTTTTAGCATTAAGGCGAATAGCCGAACTAGCAGCTACTTGCCTGCTGTAAATGTCGAGTGGTGTAAGGTCGAACAGAATGTCTAATGCGGCGAAGGGTTTGGTATGAAGTGATCCGCTCATACATAGACTAGCTGATCTCTGGACTTTGCTTAATTTGTCAAGGTTTACTTTCCTATTTAAGGTGGTCCACCATACAGTAATACCGTCTAGAAGAGTAGGTCTTACTACCAGTATATATAGCCAATGGGTTATATCGGGTTGAAGACCCCATCTGCTACCAATGGCTTCTTTGCACGAAAAGAGTGCCACTGTGGCTTCACGAACTCTTTCTTGTATGTTAAGTTTCCAGCTTAGCTTTCTTTCCAAAATAAGACCCAAAAAATTGGCCTCTATTACAGAATGTTAAGCTTATATCTTTTATAGAAGGAAGGTTAATAAGTGGAACTTTATATTTCCTGGTGAATAGGACTAGCTCAGTTTTGTGAGTATTTACTCCTTAACCACAGCGATCTGCCTAGCAAGTTAGCTTGTTGAGAGCAATTTACAGGAGTTCCTCTAAGGTATTCGGTTATTTTCCTGAGACGGCAATAGCAACGTCATCCGCAAAAGCGATAACTCTGCAGCCCTCACTTGTTAGACATACCGGCAGCTCATTCACCGCTAAGTTCCACAGAAGGGGGACATGACTCCACTTTGTGGGGTCCTCTGCAGACAGATCTTCTGGCAGACGACACGTCCAGCTTTAAATTAATAATCCTACTTGTGAGCAGAAGATTAATCAATTCGCCAAGCGATTCGTCCACCTTCAATGTCTTAGAATACCACCATTGTGTATTTCTTGTTATGAAGGGAATGTTCAATAGAACGTACCACTGTGTGCAGAGCTGTTTCTACAGACTTGCCTTTACAATATGCCTGCTTATCTGTAAACCGGAGTCTTTTTTTAAAGCGTGAGCGTATGTAGATATTGATCAGTCTTTCCAGTGTCTTTAACAGGAATGATGAAAGACTGATTGGTCTGAGATCCTTTGGACAAAAATGCGAGCATTTGCCGGCTTTGGGTACCACGTTTACTTCTCTCCATAAAACTAGAATATGGACCAGACCATGACAACTCTTTAGAATTTTCATCAGATCATTAAAGATAGTTGTACGAGTGTCTGCTCTATCAAGGCTGACATTACTTAACCAATGGGAGTTGCCCGTGAAGTGGATATCTAAAAGCAGATTGAGCGATTTCTCGCTTCAGGTAGTCTACGAGCCATATAGTTTTTTCAGGCAACTTGGCATTATTGGATTGGTTGCGAGGATTTTTTTTAGCCTAGACGCCTCAGAAGATTCTTCTATTTTATCACAGAAAAGTCTCCAAGAAGAGCGCTTGGCTGTCCTTAATTCTTTTTTATAAAGTTTGAGGGATGCTTTGTAAGCATCCCAGTCAGTTTCTAATCTGGTAGCCTTGGCTACGTTGAATAGCTTCCTGCAGCTGTTCCTGAAATGCCCCAACTCCGAGGTCCACCAATGTGGTATCTTCTTGCCTCTTGGGAAAATAAAAGGGCATGAAGCAGAAAGCGCTTTATTAAAAGCACAGGTGAGTAACTTGATCTTGTTGTCAAGTTCATTAGTGCTGAGGTGGGGAATTGTAAGATCAGAGTACGTTTAAATAGTGTTTAAACTATAAAAAGCGAGGCATAAAATAGTAAAATAGTGACATAATAGTGTATCATAATAGTGTGGAAGTGGAAGATTTATATTTGATAATAGTTCTGCGGTTTCACCAGTTAGATCTCTACAAATCGAAAAGGTCAACTAGGTATCATTGTGTACAATTAAATCGCCCAAGACTACCAATTCCGATGTTGGTGAGTACTGGCAAATTTTGTCTATCGTTTCCGATAAATAGTCAAATTCATTACTAGGTCATCAGGTGATAAATTTAGACTGCGATATGTTGGCTTCTATACAGTCTGTAGCTTTCCCCCACCCATGGTAAGGGGCTGCAGACTATTAACTTATTCCGCTTATAAGGCCAGATATTATATCCCTTCAGCTATGCTTTGGTCAGCTATTTTTATTTAGCTCATATACAGTTTGCAACCTCCGCCAATCCACGGTAAGTGGTTGAAAATCCACGTCACTTATTCCTCTTAAAGGGTGCAGAGATTATATATCTCCAGTTCTTGATTTGGTCAGCGACGAATTTTAGCTTGTGTACAGTCTGCAGCTTCCCCCCACACATGGTAAGGGGTGTGGACCAATAACTTATTCCGCTTTTAGGGCTGCAGAGATTACAGCTCTCCAGTTCTGAGTTGGTCAGCTACGTCTTTTACCTTATATATGGTTTGCAGCTTCCCTCCCCATGCTAGGTTAGGTGAGGTTAAGGCGGCCGTCGGTGGAAAAGCCGACAAAATTAGACCAGTACTAGTCCATTATGATACCATATACGTTGTTGAGAGACGGCTAGACACGTACAACGTGGAGAATGGTCTCCTCCTCCTCTTCGTCCATGCAGCTTCTGCAGAAGATCATTCGCCAAGCCTTGCTCCATACTTACTTATGAGACAAGTGATGACATCGATTATAGCATCAATATGAAATCTTTTTTGGGTTATCAAACAATTGCAGCGTTTTGGATCCAGCTTGGGCCAAATCAGCGTGGTCGCTAGACAAGTTGTTCCATTTGACCACCTAAGGTAAATTTTTTCGGTAGCAACCACTTTAGGATGAGTTTATCTGTTGTAACGAAGTAGATTTATTCCAACTTTTAAATGACCTACGTTACACACGATATTTTTAATATACACCATATATATATTTATGTCAAAACCGCCTATGCACTATGCAACACGAGAAGCACATTACATTATACTATTCATATAAATTCATATCAAAAACACCTATTAATATACATATATTCTAATATACACACTAGAATTATACATTCAATTATAATATTAACATCAAAAGCGCCTAAAAGTATACTCTTGACCACCTGAAAGCACCCAAAGCACCGAATTACTACAGCTGCACAATATATGTACAGGTTATTCAGTACAATGCATGTGCGACAGTAGGAATATGGAAATACTTCCGCCCGGAAATCGCATGAGGTGGGGATCAAAGCCTACGGCCGTTCGATGATATATTATATCATTATTATAACCAAGAAATATTTTTTTTGGTGCAAGCACTTCTTCTTGGGATAATAAAATTCTCAGCAAGTTGACAGAAACAAACAGTCAATAGTCTGCTTCAGACTAAACGTCGCTGAACTATCAAAGTTCACGAAGAGCGCCAACATTAGTTTCAGAATTCGCAACATCAACAGCAACAAATCAGTCGTTACGGCCATGAACAGAGATGGCCATCAGCTAATTCGGTCTTTCCTTCAATCGGGAAAGACTGAATTTAACACTTATACTGCAAAGGAGGACAGGAAAGAAATGTTGGTCCTAAAAGGTATTCACCACTCCTTTAATGCTGAAGATGTCAAGGAAGCGTTGACGACAGAGGGTGTCCCTGTACTAGTGGTGAAACCCTTCAAATCTCAAAGGACTGACAAGAAATTTAATCATTTCATTGTCGAGCTAGAGAAGAACTGCGATAAAGCGGCAGTTTGCTCAAAAACCCTCCTTTTGAACCAGTTGGTGCATTGGGAAAAACTAAAATTGGCGGGCATTACTCAATGCAGAAACTGCCAAAAATTTGGACATGTCGCAAGTAATTGCGGCATGAAATACAGATGCGTCAAGTGCAAGGACGAGAACTTGCCTGGCCAATGCCCAAGAAATGCAGACAATATAAAAGACGACAACGTTTTCTTCACAAATTGCCAGAAAAATTGACATCCTGCAAACTATAAAGGATGTCCAAAATATAAATAAATTAAAACCGCACAAAAGAAGAAGGAACAACATAAATTCGCCCAGATGTCTGCTTCAAAAGCCATAGTAAAGGGAGTAAGTTTTGCTAGTATAGCTGCTATGGGGACTTCCAGCAAGCCAGCAACGATCAGCAAGCCTCTAACAAGCAGCCATGCAGCATCAAACAGCAAACCAATAAAAAAGCCAGCCGTTAAACCTGTACCATCTACCGGAAAAGCCAACATCTTCGACAATACGGAAAGGCTATTTGGAGCTGACCTCTTCACAATTTTACAGAAGGCAAGAGAAGTCGTGCCTGCTAATTATAGCAGTCTTGATGACAGGTCCAAAACAACCATTTTGGGTCGACTTATTTGTGAATTATATTCACAATAAGCAAGATAAGTATATTCTCATATAATGTGAATTCCATTTATTCGTTAGCTAGGCGTATTACACTAACATTATTTATTAAAACTAATAAACCTAACATTCTTCTTTTACAGGAAACAAATCTCACTGGGAGAAATCCGTTCAGTCCAGACGGATACAATATCCACAGGGTCGACAAAGGCAGTGGACGCTCTGGGACGTCGGTCCTTATCAGGAACACTATGGCAGGCGAAAAGGTCCAAATCAGTGGTCTACGTAGCATGGAAGCAACAGCTGTCAGCATTAAAGTCAACGAAGTGGAGACCTTGTTGGTAATATCGGTGTACAATCACTGTAACGCAACGAGGGAAGACATCCAACGGGATTTGCAAACTGTCTGCAACACCTCCTCTAGACACACATACTGTGTTTTTGGAGGTGATTTTAATGCTAGACATACCCGATGGCAGGACGAAGTGTGCAATCACAAGGGAAGGGCCATTACAGACTGGATGGACTCAAATCCGCAACAGCACACGATGGCTATAGTTTCACAGCCCCGGAAGACGTATCCTCGGACACCGTCAACTCTGAATTTCTTTCTGGCAACCACAAATTTCTTAAATATTCTCCCAGAATTAAGAAATTATTCCTGCTTGACGCATGATAGCGACTCGGATCATATGGCCATAGAGCTTCGAGTGAGGCTGAACCAGCGAATTGTGCAAGTCACCCCAACACCTGAACTTCACATCAACTTTAAGAAAATAAACTGGAACCGGTTTAGATCAGAAGTTGAAGGTGAACTTCCTATTCCAGCGGCTTGCAAAAATCTGGAGAATACAGAAATTGATGATGCTATCAGAAATTTTGAGATTACAGTGAATTCAGCCATTGATCGGCAGAAAACAATTCGCACTAGCAGGGATCGCTTCCAACACTTGCCTGAGTATATACAGGCCATATATGCTCACAAGCAACGGCTTAGGAAACGCCTTCAGAGAATCTTCAATAGGACACTTAACACAGTCAACGACGAATACCTGTCTGTACTTTCGCAACTGCGTTGTACAGTTAACATGTGTCGTCAAGCTGTGCGGAGGTTTCAGGAAGATGAATTGACCAAACGGCTCCAGGACATCAAACCAGGCCCTGATGCTTTTAGGAAGCTGAACTCTCTGGTTGGAAAGCGTAATTCCATTCCAGAGATTATCACCATTGAAGATCGAACAGTATCCAGCGCTGCTGAAAAAGCGGAAGCCTTTGCCTGCCATTTTGAAAGGAGCTTTACGGACCGACCACCAACGCATCTTCCAGATTACTTGGAAGAGGTTGAAAGTCTTGTGGAAGACACCACTTCTCCAGGAAATACTATAGTGCAGTTCAGTGAAGAAAATCCCGCCAACGCATCTTCACGGCGGATCAACCCACAAATACAGCCGGAAAAAGGACTATGCTCTTCGCGGATGACTCCATAACGTATGCAGTTTCCCGCTCTCCCGAGATATCTGCCCAAAGAGTGGAGGAACACCTCAGAAATCTTTGGGACTACTACCTGAAGTGGGGACTAAAGATCAACGCCAATAAAACGGAATTCATATGCTTCCGAGTAGTTTCCCGCTCTCTCGAGATATCTGCCCAAAGAGTGGAGGAACACCTCAGAAATCTTTGGGACTACTACCTGAAGTGGGGACTAAAGATCAACGCCAATAAAACGGAACTCATATGCTTCCGAGTACCAGCAACTGAAACAAGGATAAGAAAAATCGCAAGCCGGTGCAGAGCCTTAAAAATCACCCTTCCGGATAACACAACAATAAACACCAAGTCAGAGACTAAGTACCTGGGAATCAACTTTACTGAGAGGCTCAATTTTAACTCTCACATCGACAAAACAATGAAAACAGCTAACTACGCTCTTCATTTGGTGCACCCGCTACTTAAAAGTCGAAACGGTCTGTCCAACAACACCAGGCTGCTTATCTACAAGCAACTCATCAGGCCAGTGATAACCTATGGCTACTCCATATGGTTCACCGTCTCACCAACAACGATGAAGAAGATCTCCCTATTTGAAAGGAAGGTACTAAGGATCTGTACAGGACTCTGGAGGGTGACAAACAGCTATAAGTTTGTGTCGACTACAAAACTATACGAAGCAGCAGGTCTGCTGCCAATAACTGACCACTTGTTCCGAATGGCGAGGAAATTCGTTGACGCATTGGAAACACATCCAAGTCCTGGATGCAAGGACTGCGAATCGAGGAAATCGAACCAAGTCACCGGTAAATACACATAAGAGGATTCACTGATGCTAGATTCGATGACATCTTTAACAATCAAGACGTCTCCTTCTACGAGAAGGCGGGCAACCAATATTACAGAGGCTGAAGTTCGCCCTGTTTATACGCCGCTTAATATTTTTCATTCTTATTTTATTTTAAAATTATTGTTTAAAATTTAATTCCCTTAAAAATAAACATGTAGTAGATTAAGTAGTAAAAAATATTGTTTAAAAATAAACAATACCAAAAAAAAGACAATGTAAATACGTAGGTACAGACTGATACTACTTGGCAGTAGCCTCCTTCAGTTTCTAGTAGTCTACCGAAAGTTGACTGATACTACCTCCCAACTTTCGATAACTACATCAAGCCGATCAGTTCTACACGAAAGCCCTCCGTGTGTGCTCCATTGTCCTTAGTTTCCCGTAGTCTACCGAAAGTTGACTGATACTACCTCGAAACTTTCGATAAATAATTCGAGCCAAGCTGTTCTACACGAACGCCCTCCGTGTACTCCATCGTTTCAATGCCACTTAAATAGTTATTTATTTAGTTATACACCATTTTTCTCAAGTATCATAAGTATGCATTTACCAGAATGAGTAATATTGGATTTAAGACCACATTTTTTCCAATGACTTTTTTGCATAAGAAGAGTGGCACTATGGCCTTACGAACTCTTCCTTGTATGTTTGGCCTCCAGCTTCGCTTCCTATCCAGAATAAGACCCAGATATTTGGAGGGAGCAGAATATTAATCAAGTCGAGTCGTTTACCCTAAGAACCGACAGTGCATCCGCGATTGCAAATGTGTTCACGTTGTTAAAAGAGTCAATGTCTAGGAATGCTACCATTGTGTATTCCTTATAGTAAAGGGAATATTTGATAGTACGGACTAGTGTGGTAAGAGTTTGCAATTCCACGGTACATAGTTCACTTACAGGGGGCGGAGATTAAATCTCTCCAGTTCGCATTTGTATAGTTATACGAGTACTCTCACTCTCACCAAGTAATGAGGTGCCGTGACGTCGACACGATAGACAACGCGAAAAGTAGAATAAGCATATGAAATAAATATAAATTTTTTAAAAATCCATTATAAAATTGAAATCCTAAAAAAAATGTTAAATTTAATAAATCAAAATCAAACGTCGTCTCATATATTTTTTTTTGTAACGAACCTTCTAAATGTAAGCCAGCATACAGATGTCAATTTATTCGGGATGCAAGGAACTAAGCACTGGAAACACGGCGAGGCAGCCAAACAATGGTGTCAAGAGTTTGAAAAGATTACGCGGGATATATGCACTAAAGTGTTATTAGGCGGAGAAATCAGCCCGTACTAGCTTTACAGGACGAAGCCTGAAAAAGGCAAGGGAATATTCAGTGTCATATTACGCAGTACCAATATTAGAAAGAATTGCAATAGTCGATTGCATATTGGTCTATTGACGCACCAACTGTCATTTGATTTAAAGAAGCATATGTTGACATCTCAAAGGAAGTATTGTTTCCCAGTGCAAACACAGTAGAAGGCTCGAAAACCTGAAGTGCGACCATTTCACGAATTAAGGTCCAGATGAAAAACTATTTAACAAAAGAGCAGTCGACTGATGGAACAAGGAGAAAGACTGCAGTGGCACGAGATTGAAACAGCAAGTCCTACAGTTAAAAGTTACTGGGTTCAATGGAATGGAACTCATTGAGCTGGTAAGACTATGGAAATCTTCTCATGGTCAAAGTATCACATCAATGGTAGTGCTACCAACGAAGTTGGTGATCGAGGTTCTAACGAAACATACAGTAAAAGATCAGGTAAACATTGGGTCATTAAGATAACCCTACATAGAGTAAGAAATTGGTTCTTTTAGATCAATTGCCGCAGAGATGTTGAAAACTGGTTCCGAGCGTGTGAGAGATGTGATAAGAAAATATAAATATAAATATTTTATTTCACTGTATACTTTTTACTTTCTTTTACATTGTAAAAGGAAGTATAGTATCACTGAAGCGAAAAAATCTCTCAGTCTAAAATTTAAATAAAAAATCGGTCGATCCTTTCTCAAGTGATGAACTTTCATACATGCGGCAATTGATTTTTATTTATATAGATTTGAACAGAATTTACTTGAAAATTTTTTTATGGGTTGGTTTTTTAGTTATAACTTGAACCAAGTTGAAATTATGGAGGAAGAATTTTAAGTAATTTCATTTAATATTATATTATATTTGTGAATTCTCAAAATGCTCAGAATTATGAAAATTTTCCTGAGTTTTTTTGCATTTGCTTAGTGTTATAATTGATAATAAGTTTATATACATATTATAGTACATATCTTGTGTGAAAATTTTTTTTTCTTCTTGATTAAGACCTAATGAAAGAATATTTTGTATACGGTCACAGGTATAGCACGCAGACGAATAAGTTCAATATTAAATTTTTTAAACATATCTTAAATAAGCCATTGGTATCTTACTATGGATAGGCAGACAGTTTTTACAATGACAGATAATTGTATATCGTGTAATTAGCAAATAAAGACAATAAAAAATAAAAAAAGAGAATAGCTTAAATATTTATATCTAAAATTGTAAATAATCTAATTAAGTTTTACTTATATCTTAAATACAGTCTTTATGTAATTATGCAACTACTAGCAAATTGATTGCTTCGGGAAGAATACATTCATTTCTATAAGAATTTGCAATGCAATAAATATTCCATAAACAAAGAACAGTGCAAAACCGGATTTTTTTGTAAGCCTATATCCAGTAAAGCTTAATATAATAAATAATGCAATTGTTGATAACATAAGGATCATAAAATTTAACTCAATTCCTTGTGCCGCCAACTTAATAACATTTGACCCGTCTGTTTTGTTATAATTCATGCAGTTTTTAATAAACCATGGAAACCCCAATGAAAGCAGAATTGCTAGTGAATTAGCTCCAAGAGAATTTGAGACTCCAATACCACTTTCACCTGCAAATTTAATAAGAACTTTTTACTAAGAAGATGCATTTCAATTATGATGACTACCTCTTCTGAGCGAAATAAAGCTGGATACCGCTTCTGGCATTGTTGACCCAGCGGCGAGGAATGTAAGACCCATGACTATTTCCGATACATGAGCAGTTACGCCTGAATTGATAATCATTAAATATTGTACACCAATCTGGATTTTAAGTTTTTCACCAAATGCAGTTAACATCCAAACGATCATGTAAGCATTTATCCCGATTAACATGATACACATGAAAAAAGTCAACGGATACCATTTTCTATTTATAATAGGGTTGGGTATTAAACATGTTAAAACAATTTTGATTGGAATTGTCATTCCCCACCAGATCTTCATTACTTTCGATTTTCCATGAGGAACCGTAAAAAGTTTAGCTGGCAATTCAATAGGTTCCCTGTCTTCATTGTTGTCTGCAAATCATGTATAAAATTTTTAAAATATAAATTGAAATATTTTGTTTTCACACGACCATAGGCGAAAGTGACTGTTTCCTACACTATAACCTACCCTCGAAAGTTGGCATTATCCACACTAGTGTGTTAATACAGAAAATACTTGTTATTTACTGCAGTCTCAGCGAACACACATTCCGACAGTAATTTTGCATTGCGCATGAGCAGAGAAATTGTTTTGGTCGTGTGAAAAATAGCGTACATTACTCACTGAAAAGTGCTTTTCGTACGTAACGTCAACTTTCCACGCTCGTTATGTAATATACTATTTATGAATTTATAACTTACAGCTTTTTGAATAGCTTAGGTTCACTGTTGATAATATCGAAATTGTGTTTTCAGAAGAACTGATTACGAATAGTCCGTTTCCTTTGATATCTTCACTTTTAACTGGAAGTTTTGCTATTGCACTTTTTTCCGGAGGAGACGTAAGATCTGAAATATAATTAAAATTAATTTTTGTTTTGCTAAATTATACTACTATTTCGAAAGACTGCTATTTTGATATTTAGTGTGCGATAGTAAAGAAACTATTATAATTTGAATATTGCCATATTACAAACTGTATTACTAACCATAGCGTGTCGAAATACAACAGTTCATTTTATCCTCAATGAATACGCGAATAGCTGGCATGAATTTGTGGTTGTTAAATGTTAAAATATAGTATACAATAAGGAATCCCATCATTACACATGTTTCTGTAAAAGTAATTCTTCCACCCCAAGCAATAATTATTAAAATGATTGTATTGAATCCATAGATGAAGCAATCGCGAGCAATGGGCCACCAGTCTAATTGAATAGGCTTTAAATAACGAGAGATTTTTTAAAACACTTTGCGAATCATATATAACCTAATTTTACCTTGTTCAAAGCCACAGCAACTAAACCTGCAACTCCCAATGTATTAAACATAAGGGATCCGATTATTGTTCCCAGACCCATATCTGAATTTGTTATAAGCGTACTGATTGTGTTGGTGAAGAATTCTGGCATTGAGGTGGCTGTGGCCATAAAAGTAGCAGCGGCCACATCTTTCGATAAATTTAAGTCCTCGCATATATACTCGACGGTCGGCAGAAAATAATCGTTGCATATAATTGCAAGTAGTATGAAGAAGTAAATGGCACCAATTAAATGCAACGCTACGTATCCATGACGGAGTTGTTCCTCTAAAAGAGTCAAAATTACAATATTTTTATCAATATCTATATCTATATCTATCTATCATCTATCAGTTGTGAGCGTTATTGTTCAGACGTGTTATAATCCTGCTCTTAGAAGTTCCTATAATATCAAGTGTAAAAACGTTATAGAAAATAACCATTCATAGAAAAGTGAATTTTTAAAGTAGACATATAAAAATAATAAAGAGTATTTGCGATCTGTGTTTTGAAATTTAAAAATAAACTATAAAAAAACAACCCATAAAAATTAAAATTTTTCTTGTAAATTCTCTAATACATACACACACACACTGCGTGCTCGTTTTGTGGCATAATCATTCACCAAATGACGCAGCGGCAGCGAACGGCGCTGCTCACAAGGCACAGAGCTCAGACTTTGTTGTGATCTGATGCGATATAGCGATATTTAAAAATTGTATATTGGGGTCCCCAAGGGGCCGATCGCTCCAAATTTTTACAAAAAGTGTTTTCCATCGAAGACACACATGTGTATTTAATGTAAATGTAAATTTAAAGAAAATCGGGTAAATTTTGTAAAATATTTGTATGGGAGCCCCCCGACCCCGCGGCCCGAGGGGCCTCAAATTTTAATAGAAAGTGTTGTCTTGGGAGATATACATGTGTGCAAAATTTCAATAAAATCGGGCTGTAGGAAGTGGGTTAAAAATTGATCACAAGATTTGGCCAGCCAGCCAGCCACGGGCAAGTGAAGTTAATATAGAGAATTTAAAAATAATAAAAAAATATTCAGAAAACGGATCTATTTCGAGTATTTCGAGTTTCTTTGCCTGCAGTCTGCTCTTAGCCGTTTAGTTTAACCTTGTTGTTGCTATTTTTACGGTATGTATGTATGTAGTCACTGCAATGAACCGCTTCCTCAAGAGGGCGATTTCGTTGCTTGCTCTAATTGCTCGCGTAAATTGCACTTCGGATGTACCACCATCACCGAAAAATCATAGAGAACTATGGGTACAGCCAGAAAGGAGGCATGGAAATGTCAGTTCTGCAGGAATCCAGTAGATCAACAATCTTCGGTAGGAACTCAAAAAAATCCTTCTGACTATGGTGCAGCTGCAGCAATTATACCACCTACCAAACGACAACGCAATTTGTTGCCAAACAGCCCAGAGCAGCTACAAGCGATAACGACCACTGTTCTAACAGAGATACAGTTGATGAGAGCAGAGATGAAAGAAATAGCTCGCAGCTGTGATTTTGTTGCAAAAAAATATGACGACATTAATTAAAATTGACAAAAGAAATAGCGGAGTTAACATGAAGAAAGAGGAAACAATTAGCAAAATGCAAACACAAATTAACACACTTGAACAGCAGATGATAAAAAACAACATCGAAATTATTAACATTCCAATTAAACTACAGGAAAATCTGACTGAAATAGTTAAAAGTGTAAGCAAAGCCATAAACTTCGAAGTACGATCGAGACATCATTGATATTTATAGAACGAAACCCAAAAACATAAAAAACTCCCAAATCATAGCTGCTTTTGCATCTAACATTACCAAAACGGAATTTATTAAACATGCTCGTATAAGGAGAAATATAAGACTGAATAATTTGATGCAAACTGCAGCTAGTGCAAGCTCTAATTCTGAGGTCAACGACATCAAAGTTTATGTCAACAACCAGCTGACCAGGCAAAACAAGAAGCAAAAGAAGAGAACTGGAGTTTTGTGTGGGAGAGTGCTGGTAAAATCCTGGCAAAAAAAAAGAAAAACACGTTTCAAGACATTCATAATTATTTGGGTTCCCATCACTGTTGTACTCTATGCTTGAAATCTAAAACGAATAGTTCACCTGGTGTTTGTTTGTCAAATGGGTAGTTCACCCATTCTCAACAAAATGTTTAGTGCAGTGTTCTCACAAAGAATATGTTCAGTACACTGAGTACACCGAATATAGTACGAGTGCACTGAGTACACTGAGTACACTGAATGAATGAATGAATGAATGATTCATTCATTTTAGCCTTTGTTAGTTATTCAGCAGGATTCTACTGGCTGTAATCAATAAATAAATAATAAAAGAAACAAAAATAAAGATTATCGTTGTAATCTTGGCTAGAGCCATTGCAAGTTTTGCTGCAACTGTATCAGAAGGAATGAAACAGTTGCTTTAAACAGTTATTTAGTTGTTATTTTTTGTTTACCAATAACAAACACATGCGTTAATGTGTCGCAGATTGCTATGAGCGTGTAAATTGAAATCACTATTAGTATTTTTCACCATTGACATTTTTTTTCGTATAATTATGTTTTAGCTAAATAAAACATAATACAAATAATTTATTTAAAAATTAATTATTTTTTAGCGATTTTGTCTAGTAGTATAAACCCAGACACCATGTTAGATCTTATGTGCGTGTTAAAAGTTATCTCAGTGCATTCAGTGTACTCGGTGTACTCGGTGTACTCGTTGCACTCGGTGTACTCGGTGTACTCGGTGTACTCGGTGTACTCGGTGTACTCAGTGCATTTTTAGCAGTTTTTGTTGCACACGTTTTGTTTGGATAGAGTATTCAAATGCAAAAGAGAATCAAACAGTGTACTCGTTTTGGTTTGTGGTGATCGAATGTTGTACAGTGTTTGTTTCATAGGAATGGGTACTCGATTTCAGTGCACACTAGTTCGTATTATTGCAATGAATAGAGTACACTGAAGTACTGTACCCTATTGCAGAGAGCAAATGAATGTATTCATGCAGACCTCTAATAAACATTAATGTTCAAGACGCAACAAAAAGCTGGGTCAAAGACTACCAGGAAATGCTAGCGTCAAAAGGACTTATAAATATTATAAAAGCACATACAAGAACAGACATGGCCGCAGGAACGTCTTCGTTAATTGATCACATTGTTATCAGCATGCCGGAACATCAAATATATTCGGCCGTTATCGAGACTGACATTTCGGACCATTATGCCCTATGGTACGGAAATTGTTCGATGCAAATCGTAGCGCCTAATGAAGACAGCACAACATACAAGTACCTCTGCTCAAACACGGTGAATGAACTTATAAGAACAACCAACCGACGTAGAAATAGTCTATAATTTGTTTGTATGCAAAATGAATGAAATTTACGAAAAATCGACTTTCCACAATTCCCATAAATCGAAACGTAAAAATAACCCATGGATTACTTCTGAACTCTTATCACAATGTACAAAACGAAATGAGCTTTACAATAGACTGAACAAAACTTATGAGATGGAGTACAAACGATATCGAAACATTTTAAATAAGGAATTATCGTCTAAAAAATCGCTTTACTATGAAGAGAAATTTAATGCAGCCTGTCATGATCCAAAAAAAAAACATGGAGTCTAATAAACGAGATATTGGGAAGAAAAAAACCAAATATTGATGACAGCCTTATTAAAAAATTCCCACTAGATAAAAATATTGCTCAGTTAACGAATGATTTTGCGGAAAGTTTCTCCGAACAAGCTACGAGTATAATTCACCAATGCGTTGCGATAACTTCAAATCACATAAATGGTAGCATTTCCAGTTCTATATATGTTGAAGAAA
Organism: Nephrocerus scutellatus; assembly: GCA_947095585.1. Classification (NCBI taxonomy): domain Eukaryota; kingdom Metazoa; phylum Arthropoda; class Insecta; order Diptera; family Pipunculidae; genus Nephrocerus; species Nephrocerus scutellatus. Next base: position 86,454,455 of record OX352763.1, on the reverse strand, counting down.
CCAGGGGTTGATGGAATTCGGGCTAAGGACATTAAACTTAACGCTAGTGTGTTTGCACCACTAATAACAAAAATTGTTAATTTAAGCCTAACACAAGGCAAGATTCCAAATCTACTAAAAACTGCAACGATACGGCCAATTTTTAAAAAAGGAATTGGGAGTGATATTTGCAATTATAGGCCTATTTCCATACTTCCAGTAATTGATAAATGCCTAGAAGAACTTGTTGTAAGACGACTTTCTTATTTCATTGAAAATAATAACCTGTTACATAAAAACCAATATGGATTTCGAAAAAATAAAAGTACAAACAAACTTCTGGGAGAGTTTTCAAATCTGATAAATGGTAGTTTAAACAAACACCATCACATACTTGTTGTATTTATAGACTTTAGTAAAGCGTTCGATACACTAAATCATGATAAGATAATTTCTGCACTAGAGAGAGTCGGGATTCGCGGGGTACTATCAAAGTGGATAGAAAATTATCTTAGTGACAGGAGCTTCAAGGTTAAAATAAAAAATACGTTTAGTTCCAGCAAAGCAACTAATTATGCAGTTCCACAAGGATCAAAGCTTGGTCCATAGCTTTTCATTATTTACACAAACGAAATGCTTCGTATTTTTAAGAAAATAATAACTAAACTGATGCATATTAGGGGTCCCCATCAAAGGGCCTATAATCCAAGAATAACTGTCAGAAATGAAGATTGCCCAAATGGAATGACGGAAAATCCGATAGAAGTTGTGGACACCTATAATTACCTTGGAGTTACGATTGACTCGCACTTTAGATGGGATTTCCAGGTTGATAGAATACGTAAAGAGCTCAAAAGTGCATTGTTCGCGTTAGTGTACCTAAAAAAGTATTCGACGACGAAGGTACAAAAACAAGTGTATTATGCTTTGGTGGAGTCAGTACAGGCAACAATACTGCGGAATATTTTTATTTCAAGTTCTGAATCTAATTTATTAAATTTTAAGGTACTAAATACGCAGCAAATTTTCGAAATGACGTTGGCAATCGAATATAAAGATGATGCCCGCTTCCAGAGTGCCATAACACACAGTTTCAACACGAGAAGACGAGCTCAACAGATGCGCCAAGTACCAGGCTTCTATAACGTATATGGTAGAAGAGAGCTAAAGTACACAGTGCCAACTGTAATCAACAAACTTCCGATGTACCTAAAGATTATAAATAACCAAAACTTGTTCAAACACAAATTAAAAAAATTCATACTTGTCTTAAATTGAATTAATTAACTAATACGAGTATTTTGTCAGTATTCTTACTTAAAATATGTTACATAAAATTTTAATGCTAATAATCTCAATTTTGTAATTTCTAATTTCAATAGAAAAAAAATTTTTTAATAACTTAATTTCATTATAAAAATCATTAATAATCAATCCATAATAAATCACATTATTTGAAATTCCTGAAATGTAACCTTCTGCAGAAAAGCAATTAGCTTCGCAGGAAATTTATATATCTAATATACGGAAACGGCTTGACCGATTGTTATGAAATTTTTTATGTATATTTGGTAGGTATGAGAATAGGTTTTAAAGTAAAAAAAAAAAAAAAAAATTGAGAACGATAACTTGAACGAAGGATTAAAAGAATTACTCTTTTTTTGTTTTGTTCGTTATAGTCCTAGCAAAAAAAAAGAGAATTACAAAGGAAAGTGAAAAATTCGGATAAACAGCAAAAATTGTTTTGTTCGTAATGTTCCCGGCGGGAAAATTTGGAAAACGATAACTGGATATATTTTGAGGAAATAACTCTATTGAATGTTTTCGGTGAAATTAAATCTTTGGAAAAACGCATTCCAGCCTAACTTAAAATAAAATTAAATTTGTGTTGATTCAAGATCTGCCCAGCAAACGTCGTTATTTCATTTCTGTTCCAATAGATTCCAATTGTTTGGGTTACGTGCGCAAATGTCATTTGACAGCTTCTTCTTTGATTTTGTGGGCAAAAAGATCTCCAAAAGACCACAAAAGACCCCGAAAAGAATCACAAAAAGACCTCCGAAAGTCCCTCAAAATCCCCAAAAATCATTAAAGACCCCCAAAAGAACCCCAAAAGACCCTAAAAGACCAAAAATTAAAAAATGTAGCACAATGATGTGACTAATACTGTGACTCGATATCGCAAAACAAATAGCTTTTCACAAGTTCACAAAACGATTACAAACAAATTTATTGAAAGTGGGACAGGACAACGTCTGTCGGGTCAGCTAGTTGTTTATGTAATAATTAATGAAAAATAAATATCAATATCAATCAATATATCTATATCTATATATATATCTATATCTATATCTATATCTATATCTATATCTATATCTATATCTATATCTATATCTATATCAATATCTATATCTATATCTATATCTATATCTATATCTATATCTATATCTATATCTATATCTATATCTATATCTATATCTATATCTATATCTATATCTATATCTATATCTATATCTATATCTATATCTATATCTATATCTATATCTTTATCTATATCTATATCTATATCTATATCAATATCTACATGAAATAGATATCCTCGTAATTACCTGTAAATATTTCAGGAAATTCCTCCAACGGAGATCTTAGAATACTATCTGAACATGACAACATAGTCGATTCTTGGTTTGTTTTCGGTAAGTCGCTTTGTAAACTTTGGTAATACCCTTTAATGTAAGAAATAGATGCACGCAATACATCTTTATGGTTTTCTGTAAAGGAAAGTAAATTTTTTACAATATGTTCTTATAATAAATAAAATATATAAAGAAAATGAAGATGATATAATAAAAAATTGCGTGTGTACAAAGTACACGTGTCAGAAGTAAGACTTCTTTGGCAATATAAACTTAAAATTTTAGCGAATTTTAGGTATCGTACGCCTTGTACTATTGCAGATAAAAAGAGAAAGAAATAAAAAGAGAAAACTGTTTTAAAATACTTAAAGTATTCACTGGAAGTAAAAGATTAAAATGAGAAAAATATAGACAAAATATTAGTTTTTAAATTCTCTATATTAACTTCGCGTACCCGTGTGTTTGTTTGTCGTGGAATCTTGCGATCAATTTTTAACCTACTTCCCAAAGTCCTATTTTATTGAAATTTTGCACACATGCATATCTCCGATGACAACACTATCTATTAAATATAATATATTATTGGGGCCCCTCGGGCCTCGGGGTCGGGTGGCTCCCATACAAATATTTTACAAAATTTTACAAAATTTTACTCGATTTTCTTCAAATTTTATACACATGTGTATCTCTGATATACAACAATTTTTGTAAAAATTTTGGAGACCCCGGGCCCGGGTTCGTGGGACCCCATAACTTTTTTTAAAAAAATTAACCCGATTTTCTTCAAAGTTAATGTATCTCCGATAGACAACACTTTTTGTAAACAATTTGGAGACCCCAGACCCCGGGGTCGTGGGGCCACAACAATTAAAAAAAAAAAATTAACCCGATTTTCTTCAAATTTTATATACGTATGAATCTCCGATGAAAAACACTTTTTGTAAAAATTTTTGGGACCCCGGACCCCAGGGTCATTGGGCCCCAAAAAATTTTTTAAAAAACTTAACCCGATTTTTTTTTTAAATTTTATGTACGTGTCTCCGATTGACAACACTTTTTGCAAAAATTTTGGTGGCCGGGGTCGTGGGGCCCATAAAAATTTTTCAAAAAAATTAACCCGATTTTCTTCAAATTTTATATACATACATGTGTATCTCCGATGGACAAAAATTTTTGTAAAGTTTTTGGAGTGATCGGGCCCTGAGACCCGTGTGGTGTCCATGTAATTTTTTTAAAAATTAGCCCGCTTTTCTTCAAATTTTAACACATACCCATCACCTATTAGAGAATTTACATGAAAAATTGTAATTTTTATGGGTTTTTTTTTTAAATTTATTTCTTTGATTTTGTCACTGTTATTTGCGATGTTTGTATTCGTATGGTTGACACTACAGCATTATGGTAACTATAATATGAAACGTATATTTTTGACAAAAACTTCCTCTAGATATCGTGTAAAAAAAGCATCTATTATAGTTCCATTTGTGTATCTTAGAATCATATTTTATATGCAGATTGAATTTTTCATGCAGAAAATTAATTATTGGTACCGAACATTAGATGGAAAATTTACGTTAAAATCACCACCCAAAATAGGTATTATTTTATGATATGATGATGTAAAAACAGCGGAATACTAGCGGAAATACTCGGCGTTTCCCGGCCGGCTGCCCCATCGAAATGACCCTGACCACTGACCACCTGCCCTATCACCACCCGCACCACAACCAATTGACCACCCGCCATATGTCAGTGTGCTTGCACTGAATTATCGTAATTCAAAAGAGAATTTTAGCTCATACGCAATGAAACAACGAATATCGATATGAAAATAACATACAAATTACAAGCTACTGTGTGAATGTGAGTTCGATGAGACTGCAGTAAATCACAACGCACGGTTGATTGATGCGTGTGGTACTAGCCCAACAACGAATAGTTCTCTTTTTTTGTATGGCAATGGCTGGCCAAGTACATTTTTCCGTTCTTCATGTTTAAAATCGTTTCGCATATGACGTCATAAAACGCTTTAACCTTGAAATTTTACTCCCATCGCGCGTAAAGAAGTTTTATTTCAAAAACTTATTGTTTTCCTGCTCGAATTATTTATTTTCGTAAGAATTACGATTACGAATTACATGAAAACATGCACATGTATAATAAAGGTCGAACCACAGCAAACACCAACGTGGTAAGCTATTGTTATAAAATCCTTAGTAATATTAGGTCCGAAACAGGGTAGCGGTGCAGTAAAAGCAAAAGCTAAGTAAAAAAACCGGTTATATATTTCGCTTTAATAATTGCATTAACACAAAATATGTGTTATTTAAAAAATCATAACAAAATTTATAGCTTGAAGTTATTCAACAAAACCTTAAAAAAAACACAAAATATTAAACAATTCAAATTAAAGAATATATTTTATATTCAGCGTCGTTATCATTCTCATCCTCATCTTTGTTTTCGTTGGTTTTGTGTATGTTTCTACTAGCGGAAACATCCGGCTTTTCCCGGCTGCCCCATTTCACTAACCCCCAGCCACTAACTACCCGCCCACTGACCTCATGCCCAATGAAGTCACGTTCACTGACCCATTTGACTAGTGCGTGTTATATTATTTTTGGTGACGTAAATTACGTTAATCACTCTTCTTTAATTGTAAGCAGAAAACTACATAACGACCATAGAAGAAAGGGACTGTTTACTATGCTATAACCTACCCTTGAAAGTAGCATAGAAAATACTTTTGTCCACTTTCCTAGCTCGTTCCGTAATATACTATAACGTAATTATGTGGTTTTTTAAATTCTCTATATTAACTTCGCCTGCCTGTGGCTGACGGACTGGCTGGCTGGCTGGTCAGATCTTGTGATCAATATTTAACCCACTTTCCAAAGCCCGATTTTATTGAAGTTTCGCACATATGTATATCTTCGGTGACAATACTTTTTACAAATTAAAGAATATATTTTATATTCAGCGTCGTTATCATTCTCATCCTCATCTTTGTTTTCGTTGGTTTTGTGTATGTTTCTACTAGCGGAAACATCCGGCTTTTCCCGGCTGCCCCATTTCACTAACCCCCAGCCGACTAACTACCCGCCCACTGACCTCATGCCCAATGACGTCACGTTCACTGACCCATTTGACTAGTGCGTGTTATATTATTTTTGGTGACGTAAATTACGTTAATCACTCTTCTTTAATTGTAAGCAGAAAACTACATAACGACCATAGAAGAAAGGGACTGTTTACTATGCTATAACCTACCCTTGAAAATAGCATAGAAAATACTTTTGTCCACTTTCCTAGCTCGTTCCGTAATATACTATAACGTAATTATGTGGTTTTTTAAATTCTCTATATTAACTTCGCCTGCCTGTGGCTGACGGACTGGCTGGCTGGCTGGTCAGATCTTGTGATCAATATTTAACACACTTTCCAAAGCCCGATTTTATTGAAGTTTCGCACATATGTATATCTTCGGTGACAATACTTTTTATTAAAACTTGAGAATGATCGGGCTGCGGGGTGAGGTTGTTGGGTTGCAGTGCTTCGGATGTGTTTTTAGTTTTCAGCATTTATTCAGCATACTTTTGATTATTGGAAAATTTACATGAAAATTTTAATTTTTAAATTCTCTATATTAACTTCGCGTGCCCGTGGTCTGTTGGCTGGGTGGCGGACACACAAAATCTTGTGATCAATTGTTAACCCACTTCCTAAGCCCGATTTTATGCAATATTTTCACACATGTTTATTTCCCATGACCTTTTTATCAAAATTAGTGGTCAAAATTCGGCCATAATCATTATTGAAAATTTGTGAATTTGCATGTTTCAAACATTCTTTTCTACTCTTCAGTGTATACCCGAGACCAAAAATTATTATATGTACTTACAATACAAAAGAGTTCAGTACCATTATAGTTAAAAAAAATAAATTCAAGAAAATAACAGTAAATCACAATTTAAAAACCCTGATTTATTGATATGAATCAAAACTTAAATTTCAATAAAAAATCAAGCTTAAACTACTTTAAAGTAGTTAAAATTAATACAAAAATGGACTTCAATGACAACGTCATCAACAACGACTGTGCCGTCTGATTTCGAGGTACAATTTAAAAAAGTTTAATTTTGAACTTCTAGAAACTGTTCCAAACGCTACCATGACCGATAATAAAAACCGTTCTGTTCCCAATTTTTTTTTATTGATAACACTAAAGCTCGTTAATAGCTACCAAGCAAAAGAAAACAAATAAGAAAATCGGTTAACAAACAGAGGAGAAAACGTTACAGAACTATTTTGTCCTTGATTATTAATATATAGATTTCGGGCTTCTCGGACCTTGTGGTCGGGGTCAGCCCATATAAATTTTTTAAAAACTTCCCCGATTTTCTTCTAATTTGATTTGGAGTTATCGGTCACCGGGGTCGTGAGGCACCAATACAAATTTTATAAAAAAAATCCCGCTTTTCTTAAATTTTAGACGCATGTGTGTCTCCGATGGAAAACACTTTTTGTAAAACTTTGGAAGTGATCGAGCCGGTCGGGGCACACATACATATTTTGTAAACAAAAGTACCCGCTTTTCTTCAAATTTTATATACATGTGTAACTCCGATGAACAACACTTTTTGTAAAGTTTTGGAGTGATCGGTCCCCGTTGTCAGGACACATACAAAATTTAAAAAAAGGTACCCGATTTTCTTCAAATTTTATACACACATGTTCTCTGGACAACGCTTTTTGTAAAAATTTGGAAGTAGCACCAGGGCCGAGGGGCTCCTATATATATTTTTTAAAATTAGCCCAATTTTCTTACACACATGTGTATCTCCTATGGAAAAACTTTTTGCAAAAATTTTGAAGTGATCAGGATAGAACGGGGCTCCCAAACATTTTTTTGAATAAATTTACTCGATTTTATTCAAACTTTGCACATCCCCGATTAGGTTAGAGACTTTACACGAAAAATTTTTTATGGGTTGTTTTATTACTCATGCATGTTGATTTACTCGATTATTAAAAGCAAATTATGTATTTTCGTTACATTTGAAGTTAATTAAAAAAAGGAAAATGTTAACTGTTAATCACTTGTATTTTTGTAGTAAAAAATCGACTCCTGCTAATTGACGCATTGACTCAGATACTAGCAAAAATACGATTACGGTGTAGCAATAACGAAGAACTTAGTTATACGTGATTATCTTAAAAACACAATTTTCAATTTTCTATTTACTTTTAGTTGAAGTCTTTTAAGGTAAAAATCGTAAAGCTTGGCGGCATCTTTTAAACTATTGGGTACAAATTAAATCGCAGTATAGTAAAATATGTATGTATTAATACTGTGACATATTGTATTTTATATAGTTTTAATGATGTACATTAACAATGTAGTTAGTTATTTTCAAAATAAATTTTTTACATTACATTTTTAAGAACTTTTAAAGAACTCATTAATCTATGTAATTTTTGTGTGGGAAGAAGTCACTTTAAAAAAAACGTATTATTACCCATTATTTTTGTAAACATATACCAGAAACGAGTGAAATTGACCACTAGTTTTTTTAGTTAAGTAGCAAAAAAATATTCGTATGATCTTCACAATGTTTAGCTATACTCTAATGCTACTCCAATCGCTTCATATTTCTTATATACGAAGCACCGTAACCAGTTATCAGTCACATTTCAGGGAAATTTCGCAATGTAATAACCCGGTGGGTAATCTCAACAAGTAAGTTAGTCATTGTAAGTTAGCTCAGTATACATAGAAAGTGTACTAAATGATTAAAAACGACACGGAGCTCGTTTCTTGCAGCATACTTGGTGATAAACTAAGCTTTAAGTTTACATATTAAATATATTCATATTAAATATACAGAATAAAGGCAAATAGGGAATTCCTTTTTATAAGTAGGTATTTTTTTTATATATATAATTAATTATTCATATGCTTTTATATTGTCATATCAAATATATCAAATAAAAATTCAATATAATATTAATCGGTTCCTACACTCAGCATAATCGTAAGCACAATAGAGCTTTCTATTCTAATACAATTATGTACGAATATAGAGAAATGTATACATGCTTAGCATATTTTATTTAATCAGGACTTGCCCCTCCTCATTCAAAGCAAATACAATGAGCTCATCCTTCATCCTTTATTTCCATGCCTTTTCATTTCTTTTAAATAAAATTAATCCTATAAGTTAGTGGTGATTCCTTGGTTCATTCTGAGAAAAAAATCTTACGGGATGGGTCAATTTCTGATATCCTCTGAGATGCAGGGTTTTTAAAAAATGTTCTTAAAAAAATACACACAAATCTTAAACTGTAACTTCCAAAATATTTATTGAAGAGCAACCAACTTAGACTTGTTTGACTGGTAATTGCATAGGCTAATTTAAGATCTAAGTGGTTATTTTGCATCTGCATCCGTTTGAGAGCTATGATGCTTAAAATACAAAAAAGATATGAATTTTTTTTTTAAATTCATTTTTTCTCAAAAACCTTATTTTAATTCGCCTTGATATTCTCTACAACTCCTAATATAAAGTTTGGCTCGAGTCACTCGATTTATTGCGGTATAAAGGTTTGAATATGGGCTGAAAAAATTAACATTTTATTTTTCAATATTTTATTAGGTAAAATTATTACCTGTAGTTATAAAAGCTGCTCATGTCCTTCAGGCTAATATTCGTCTAAGTGTGCTGTAACGAGGTTTTCCCAGCCGGGGTAAAACTCAGTGTGACCAGGGTTCTTTGTTTAAAAGGTCGTTACAATAAAAAGAATTTATTTGTTTGGGGAATGGAATTTGATCTTTTATTTTCTTCTTTCACTTAACAATTATCTATTTGTGTAACTTAAAGTCTAATGCTTATGATATCCGGTGGTATCCTCGTTAGCGGTGTGTATATCCTGGCGAACCGTAGTACCGGGGCGTTGTGTATTGGTTATGCGGATGGCAATCGTGGTGTCGTTGTACTAGCGATGAGGCCTTTATACCCCCTTTAGCTGTAATATCAATGTTTGCTTAGGTTTGGCATTAAGCGTGGACGTAATGGTAAGGATATCTCTCTTGAACCATTAATACGACAGATTTCTAGCGTTAAGCGTGTGGACGTAATGGTAAGGATATCTCTCTTGAACCATTAATGCGACGAATTTCTAGCGTTAAGGGTGTGGACGTAATGGTAAGGATATCTCTCTTGAACCATTAATGCGACAAATTTCTAGCGTTAAGCGTGTGGACGTAATGGTAAGGATATCTCTCTTGAACCAATAATGCGACGAATTTCTAGCCTTAAGCGTGTGGACGTAATGGTAAGGATATCTCTCTTGAACCATTAATGCGAGAAATTACTGAGTCTAGCGTGAAGCGTGTGGACGTAATGGTAAGGACATCTCTCTTGAACCATTAATGCGAGGAATTACTGAGTCTAGCGTGAAGCGTTTGGACGTAATGGTAAGGATATCTCTCTTGAACCATTAACGCGACGGATTTCTAGCGTTAAGCGTGTGGACGTAATGGTAAGGATATCTCTCTTGAACCATTAATGCGACGAATTTCTAGCGTTAAGCGTGTGGACGTAATGGTAAGGATATCTCTCTTGAACCATTAATGCGACGAATTTCTAGCGTTAAGCGTGTGGACGTAATGGTAAGGATATCTCTCTTGAACCATTAATGCGAGGAATTACTGAGTCTAGCGTAAAGCGTGTGGACGTAATGGTAAGGACATCTCTCTTGAACCATTAATGCGAGGAATTACTGAGTCTAGCGTGAAGCGTTTGGACGTAATGGTAAGGATATCTCTCTTGAACCATTAATGCGAGGAATTACTGAGTCTAGCGTGAAGCGTTTGGACGTAATGGTAAGGATATCTCTCTTGAACCATTAATGCGACGAATCTCTGAGTCTAGCGTGAAGCGTTTGGACGTAATGGTAAGGATATCTCTCTTGAACCATTAATGCGAGGAATTACTAAGCGAGTTGCTAGTACTAGGAATCACAGGGAAGTAAAGAGAGTGATTGTCGGAATTTCCTGCCCTTTCAAAACGTATACTGAATCGGGTGGAAAAAGTCCTGTTATCCCTAAACCGTGGGACGATCGATGTTGTTTGGCTCCCACGATCGGTCCGAGATCCCGTTATTGCTATGCTCATTGTGTTTTGTGGTTCCGGTAAATCATTCGATTTTGTGTTGTTTTGTCCAGCTCTGTACATGTTGTTGTTGTATTCCTGCGTTGCAGAAATCAAAACATAATTTGGGTTTTCTTTGTTTGTCAGTGTACTGTTGTTCTGCTCATCGTGTTGTTTGTTGTTGTTGTGTCTTGGTACGAAAATATTTTGTAATATGAAAATTCGTTTTGTTTGAGTTGTCTTGGCTCAGCTCTGTGTGTTGGTTTTGTTGTTGTTCGGCAGCCTATTCTATTCACTGTTCGATCGTGATAGGTTGATTTTCGGTAAACCCTGTCGGCTATACTTGTGGTGGCCTGCTCTTTCTCATTTTTGGGTGGTAGTGGTTGTCCGCACTTGCTACTATATGTATGGTTTGCCGACTTATGTGATTCAGTTCTGACTCCTCCTAAATGTTCTGCTTCCCCATGCATGCATAGTTGGTAGTTCTCCGTCTCTCTCCCCCTTTTAATAGAGGTTTCGTATATTAAGAGTTTTGCGTGGTTTGGGATGTTCGAAAGTTGCAAAACGAGGGGAAATATACGAACGGCGAAATTAAAAATTATTCTCACTCTGTTAGTGAGAGCTGGGCGGCAAGTGATCTTTCGCTAGTGAATAATAATAGTCACACTTGCGGCCACAATATTTGGTATAGGTTGTTTTAAAGAATTAAAAGGGTTTTAAATTTGTGTGCGAGAAGTTCGTCCCAGGCTTTGACGAAATTGTTCCTCACACTCCCCCGTTGCTTCGGTACACATGCCTTCCCTTCCAGATAACTGGGACTTGGAAACGAACGCCCTCCTCGACGTGAATGAACCGAAGCCAGTTTTCCGTAGCAACGCGGCTCCTCTCTATATTGATTCTCTTCGTGACTGGGTGACTATTGCCGATGATAAGTAGTTTGGGGTTTGGGATGTCTGTTGACTGTGGCGACTGCGGCGACTGTGATGACTGTGACGATTGTGACGACTGCGATGACTGTGCCGACTGTGACGAGTGCGGCGACTGTGATGACTGTGACGACTGTGGCGGCTGTGGCGACTGTGACCACTGTGACGATTGCGGCGACTGTGATGACTGTGATGACTGTGGCACCGGTGACCACTGTGACGATTGCGACGACTGTGATGACTGTGATGACTGTGATGACTGCGGCGACTGTGATGACTGTGATGACTGTGACGACAGTGACGACTGTGACAACTGTGGCGACTGCGGCGAATGTGATGATTTGGCTGAACTTCGAATAAGTCGACGGCTATGAGTAATAGTAGCTGCTTTATTTCTTGACGACATATTCTCTGGCTGGGGATAGTTCCTGGGGACAGAAATTCTTCTCGATGAAGATTGTTGTCGTACTGTTTCAGACGACTTCTGGCAATGCTGACTGTTGGGGCGTCTGTGGCAACATCTGGTGGAAGCACTGACTAGAGTAGGTTCGAACGAATGTGGTAACACTTGAATGTTGCGATGTATCACGCCAATTTCGGTGCTGTGCTGTTCTGGATAAAGGTAACTTTCGTTAACTTTTGTGCTTGTGATAACTTTAGACTGTGGTGTCTCTGCGAATGTAGTAGCTTCTGTGACGTTTGGCGACTGTAAATGTTTTGGTGACATCGACGTCTTCTGCTTGACGGTGTTATAAATGGCGACTGCGACTTTAGTGGCTGCTGCATCTTTGAAAATTGTGGTTGCTTTGGTTCTCGGAGTGTGTTGCAAGTCCCAAGTTTAACCGACTGTGCTGGCCTAGTTTAGTTTGTTATACACTCACCTCGGAAGCTTAAAGCGGCTCTGGACCTTGTAAGAAAGTCCATCCCCTGTGTGAGATCATCAGTGGCGGTCGGTAACACCAGTAGGCGCATTAAGAATGAGGACTTCCCGAAGCGAACGTTGACGTTCAACTCTTCGCGGACTGTCGTCTAACTCCCGTTAGCCATTTGAATTGGGATGTGCACAGTGGTTGTATTGTCCAAATTTCGGAGTCTCTCAGCCAAAAGTCTGCTCACGAAACTGTGGTATGCGCCGGTGTCGATGGTGGCCTGAACGGTTTCGCGGCCGATGATGATGCGAGCGTGAAGTCGATTTTGGTCATGGATCAGAGCTGTCTTCTTGTTGGACTGAAGCGAATGACGCTGCTCAACGTGTGAAATACGTTGACGGCAGCAGTCGATTGTCCTGATGCTCCGTTGGCCACAATCCCAACAGAAAATAACCCGTGAATTAGCGCAATCCTGTTGAAAGTGACCTTCCTGTCGGCACCATCGACAAGTCGTTCGAAGATTGTATAGTGCTCCTTCAGGCTGACTCACCATGCAATGCCTTTCCTGTGGACTTCTTCGAGATGGCGTCGTTATGCTGTCCTGGTTCTCCTGAATGCTTTCGTAGTCCTCTGCCAACACAATGAGTTCTTTGAGATTGTGAAAGTCCCTTCTTCGAATATAAAGTTGGTATTCTCGCCGGCAATTCCGAAAAATTCTTTCGATTTGTTGCATCTCTGTGTAATTTGCATGTCTCATGAGATTCTGTATCACGATTACAAAATCCTTAAAAATTTCCTCTGGTTTTTCGTGGCGTTGGCGAATTTCGTGGTCCAGGTGTTCCCAGTATTTGGTGGGCAGGAAGAACTGCAGAAAGTCTGTTGTTAAAGCCTTCCAACTCTCCCATTTTTGGTTGTTGTTGCGAAACCACAACAAAGCACGGTCGCGGAGTAGTTCAGGCATGGTTCTGGGCAGGAGGTCTCTGTCTAAGCAGTAGGCATCAGCGAGTTCTTCCAGCCTTTCAACGAACAGAAGAGGCTCCTTACCACTATCGTACTTAATTGACCATTTCCTCACCTGGTCAATTATTTGGGCACGGTCACGGAGTAGTTCAGGCATGGTTCTGTGCAGGAGATCTCTGTCTAAGCAGTAGGCATCAGCGAGTTCTTCCAGCCTTTCAACTAACAGAAGAGGCTCCTTACCACCATCGTACTTAATTGACCATTTCCTCACCTGGTCAATTATTTGGGCGTATGATGTCAATGCCATATCCGTTCTGTTCCGCGCTGTGGCCGTCTCGTTTGGTCTCGGTGATGCTGTCCTGATGGCCGTGTTCGGGTCATTGTATCCTAGCGCATCGGATTGGTTTACGGTTATTGGTGGCATTGGTAGCAGCCTGTGTCGGTGCTGCAATTCCAGTTCACTCAGACGGTTTTCGTCCTCCGACGCCAAGTCCCGTCCTGTAATGAAAGTCCAAAAACGTTTCCTAAGCTCCTCTTCTCCACCAGTGGTGTCTAGTCTAAACTTGTCCAAATAGTTTTTTAATTTTTGTGGGGGCAGATAGCCCCCATTTATTCGGCTTATTACAAGCTTATAGCATTATCTTAAAACTAACATCATTAACTTAAAGCTAAGACATAAGATATTGTTACAAGCTAATATTCAACTTAATAACTAAGACATGTTAAAGATAGGGGGAACGGTGAAGGAGATCAAGTTTAAGGCAGGGAGAGCTGCGGTTGAAATCGAAAATTCTATGGTTTAACTTAACCATTCTCAGCATACGGGAAATAGGTTCGTTAGAGCCGTACGTGGTGCGGTGTGTCGGTAGATAGAAGAAAAGTGGGCAACGTAGATTACGGGGGTTAGTGTTTAAAAAAATCGAGTTATATAAAGACGCGCAGTCGATGGAGCCTAGGAGAAGACGATGTATGAAAAGAATGTCAGCAGTGCCTCTGCGTTCCTCAAGTGTTTTAAAGTTTATGAGGTTTAGACGACCTTGGTAGGGGGGTAGGATAAGGTGATTGTCCCAGGGTAAGCCCCAAAGAGCAAATCGAAGAAAACGACGTTGGACGCTCTCGATTCTAGACATATGAATTTGATGATAGGGGGACCATGCCGGACTAGCATACTCAAGGAGGGGACGGACAAACGTGATATAGAGGGATCTAGTCACATAAGGGTTGGAAAATTCTTTGGACCAAGTGATGAGTTAGCTTTAAGAATGATTCCATCAATATGAGAACGAAAATTTAGCTCCGAGTCGCACAGTATGCCGAGGTCATGAAAAGATTGAACGCGGGAAATGGGTTGGTCGTGGAGATGGTAATGTCTAGGAGGGGGTTTGTTGCACTTACGTGATAAGGTAATAGTTTGACATTTGGTGATATTGAGCTCTAGGCAATTTTTGAGGCACCAGGTCGAAAAACTGTATAGGTCTTGTTGAAGGAGACAAGAGTCTTGTGGAGAAGAAATTGGTTTGAAAAATTTGGTATCGTCAGCATAGAGAGAGATGGAGGAATTTTTGATGACCCTATCGAGATCATTTATAGTAAGAATGAAGAGAAGGGGGCCCAGATGGCTGCCTTGTGGTACACCAGAGGTTGCCATGAATGTGGTTGAGATGACGGACCTGAAGCGAACACTATAAAGGCGGTTTTCTAGATAGGAAGATATCCATTTTAACAATCAAGGTTCAAAGCCGAGGGCAGACAATTTAAAAAGGATTAATTAATGAGTTATCTTATCAAAAGCCTTACGGAAATCAGTTGCGACAACGTCGACTTCGTTGCCGTTCTCTAAGGCTGTAAGAGCGGAGGACACGAATTCAACGAGGTTAGTGGTGGTTGATCTACCTTTAAGAAAGCCATGTTGGCTCGGAGAGATAAGAAACTTACAATGGAAGCTTAGGGTTTCGTATAAAATACTTTCGAAAAGTTTGGGTATGTGAGAAAATTTAGCAATGGGGCGATAGTTAGTTACATCATTCTTTGATCCTTTTTTGTGTATCAGGGTTATGAAAGAGGTCTTAAGAAATAAGGTTTTAAGAAATATGGCGGGAATGCCATCTGGGCCGGGTGGGAAGCAAAAAAGTTGGCAATGGTATGTGGATCGGTTGAAGATGTGTTTTCATATGAGAGTGACGGAGGATAGCCATCGGACTTCCTTTTATAGTTGACGAATTGAAAAAAGGACTTAAGGTCGTTTATAAGATTGGCTTTTTTAAGATAGCGCTGGTAGAGCGAGTTATAAAGATGGGTGAATTGCAAGTAAGTACCGAGGTCGTTGGAATAGTCGGAAAGAGAATAGGTACTAATATAGGTTCCCCATAACTTGTTTCTCTTTCGTAAGGACCGAAGTCTTCGATTATACCAAGGAGGAGATGTAGATGAGGTTTAATGGCGCGAGAAGGGGACATAAAGAGAGATAGAATTAAGTAATTCTCTGTAAAAAATTGAGATGGCATCATTTAAAGATAGATTGCGAAACTCAAAAGAATACCTGCTAATGTAGTCATTGATTTTGCGAAAATTAGCTTTATGATAGTCGTAAGAAGAAAGAACTATGGAAGGAGGGGACTGTATTGGAGAGTTATGAAAAAAAGAAAAAAGAAGGGGGGAAAATTATCAATAGTCGATAAAGTTAGAGGACTAAGTGAGACAGAGGAATTAATGTGATCGGTTGTGAAAATAAGATCTAATAGCCTACCCATATAATTAGGGACGCCACTAACTTGGCTTATGTAAGCAGTGAAAAAGGATTTATCATCTGATACAGTCCAGTGCAGTTGGGGCAGATTAAAATCGCCGAAAATAAGGATGTCGTCAAGGGAGTCAGAAATGTCGATTATTTGGTCAATGGCATCAATAATAAGTTGACCGGTTGAATATAACAAGACATAACGTACAGAGACCTACGGGGGAGTGTTATTTTTATTGAAACGAATTCGATTTTAGAAGACGAAGAAATAGCGATAAGAGACGAGTCAAGGTCATTTTGGATGGCAAGCAGGACGCCTCGACAGGGAGAGTGTATCATAGGACGGGTGACCTCGTCATCTCGAAACACATTAAATGATGGGGGGAATAGCTCCTGGTTCTTTATGTCGGGGATTAAATTGGTTTCGGTCAGGGCATATATATCGAAAGGGAGAGCATGAGATTGGTGCAAAACACACGGGTTTTTGAGCGTAGGCCTCTTACGTTCTGGGAGTAGAAGGTAAGAGGAAAGTTATAATCGGGTGTAGGGGTAAGTGCTTGAAGTGCTGTCAATGGTTTAGAATTAGGGACGAAAAAATTTATTTTGGTCAACACGTCTCCGTTGAAGGTGTGAGATTCTTTTTGAGTGTACATAGTTACTGGTCATCCGCGACTTTTTCGGGAAACATATTGAAGATCTCGTTGTACCTGATATATTTGTTCCTGAGGCTGGTGAGATCCGTAGGAAGACCTTCCTGCTGGATGGATACCATTACGCTTGTTTTGGTTTTACCCTCATAGCAGACAGAGTCTGATTTGTCATGTAAATAAGCGAGAAAGAGACGTATATTCTCGTATACCTTTTTTTCTCTAAGCCTAGAGAGTGCATATCGACATTCAGTGGTGTCGATAGTTTGCTGAGTTAGTTTAACAGTGTGAGGAACAAATTCGTCAAAGCGTGGGACGAATTTCTCCCACACAAATTTAAAACTATTTTATATATATACAACCTGTACCAAATATTGTGGCCGCCAGTGTGATTACACAAAGAAAAAGACACCATAGTATTTTTCTTGACTCCAGCAACATGTTTCTCACTCTTCGTGAGTGAGTTGCAAAAACCAACCGAAAACATTTTTGTACACAAGAACTTCGGTTCTCTATTTTTTCTTTTCTGCCTTTTCTCTCACAGTGCGTAAACTCACCACGCACAACCAATACACGCCATTATCAAGCAGCTGAGTGAGAGAATGACACCATACATGAAGTACAAGGCACCACAGACACAGAATACCCGACCAATATGGAAAAAAAGGAAAAACAACAAACAACATGCAATATGTGATAGCGTACATTCAGCATCAGACAAGTCGAGGAGAACAACAACAACAAGCATGCAGCACAAGACGGCGCAGACCCACGAAGAAAGCAACAACAAACAACATGCAAAACGTGATAGCAAATAATCAGAAATCTGCAGCATTATTAGACAGTCGAAAGAAAGCAACAACAAGCAACACGGCATGCATTCAGAAGTCTGCATCGTCGTTAGGTAGCCGAGGGAAAGCAACAACAAAAACACATGCAATGTACGACAGCACGCATTTTAAGGTAAACCAACAAACGACAAAGGAGTCAAAACAACAACAACACTACACCGATCATGCGATGTAGCGGATTTCCCTATCCCTGCATCAACGGGATCTTGAACTAACAAACAACAAAGAGGCAACAACAACACTACCAAGTCCCACCGATCATGCGATTTAGCGGATTTCCCTATCGTTGCATCAACGGGATCTTGAACTAACAAACAACAACGAGGCAACAACAACACTACCAAGTCCCACCGATCATGCGATTTAGCGGATTTTCTCATCGTTGCATCAACGGGATTTTCACACTCGATGGAGGACTATAAAAGGCCAAGAATTCACACAGTCTTCCTTCTTTTCCTAGTAATCCCTTCTCCCGGCAACAAGTCTAAGTGAATGGCTCAAGAGTGAAGTCCTTGCCTTCATTTTACACTTTACGCCAGAAACTACCATCCCGATTGAAGGTTCAATCGCCTTCACATCCACGCTTTACGCTAGACATTATCCCTACGATTGGAGACTCAAGAGTGAAGTCCTTGCCTTCACATCAACGCTTTACGCTAGATATTATTTACACGATTGGAGGCTCAAGAGTGAAGTCCTTGCCTTCACATCCACGCTTTGCGCTAGACATTATCCACACGATTGGAGGCTCAAGAGTGAAGTCCTTGCCTTCACATCCACGCTTTACGCTAGACATTATCCTTACGATTGGAGGCTTAAGAGTGAAGTCCTTGCCTTCACATCCACGCTTTACGCTATACATTATCCTTACGATTGGAGGCTCAAGAGTGAAGTCCTTGCCATCACATCCACGCTTTACGCTAGACATTATCCTTACGATTGGAGGCTCAAGAGTGAAGTCCTTGCCTTCAC
Organism: Nephrocerus scutellatus; assembly: GCA_947095585.1. Taxonomy (NCBI): domain Eukaryota; kingdom Metazoa; phylum Arthropoda; class Insecta; order Diptera; family Pipunculidae; genus Nephrocerus; species Nephrocerus scutellatus. The sequence goes on along the minus strand of OX352763.1, from coordinate 86,435,725 downwards.
ATCAACGCATTACGCTAGACATTATCCTCACGATTGGAGGCTCAAGAGTGAAGTCCTTGCCTTCACACCCACGCTTTACGCTAGATATTATCCACACGATTGGAGGCTAAAGAGTGAAGTCCTTGCCTTCACATCCACGCTTTACGCTAGACATTATCCTTACGATTGGAGGTTCAAAAGTTATGTCCTTGCCTTCACATCCACGCTTTACGCAAGACATTATCCTTACGATTGGAGGCTCCAGAGTGAAGTCCTTGCCTTCACATCCACGCTTTACGCTAGACATTATCCTTACGATTGGAGGCTCAAGAGTGAAGTCCTTGCCTTCACACCCACGTTTTACGCTAGATATTATCCACACGATTGGACGCTCAAGAGTGAAGTCCTTGCCTTCACATCCACGCTTTACGCTAGACATTATCCTTACGATTGGAGGCTCAAGAGTGAAGTCCTTGCCTTCACATCCACGCTTTACGCTAGATATTATCCATACGATTGGAGGCTCAAGAGTGAAGTCATTGCCTTCACATCCACGCTCTACGCGAGAACCAACTATCATCCCTCCTGGAGATACTTCGTTCTCCTTTAATCATAATTAAAACTAACACAGTAAAATGGTATATAGCTTTAAGCAAGTAATAATTTTAAGTGTACAGATTAAGCGAAGAGAAGAACAAATAAAAGACGATTGAATTCCATTCCCTAAACAAACAAATTCTTTTTATTGTAACGAGCTTAGTATAGAAGGAACCCTGGTCACACTGAGTTTTACCCCGGCTGGGAAAACCTCGTTACAATTGGCGCCCGAGCAGGGACCCTGGAATTTAGTAAGAATACACTAATGAAGTCAATAATCTAATAATACCAGCACAAAACCAAGATGGTTAGAACTAGTTGGATCTACACACTGTCGATAGAAGAGCTGAAAAACTACTTGGACGTGTTTAGACTAGACATCACTGGTGGAGAAGAGGAGCTTAGGAAACGTTATTGGACTTTCATTACAGGACGGAACTTAACGTCGGAGGACGAAAACCGTCCAAGTGAATTGGAATCGCAGCACCGACACAGGCCGCTAACAATGCCACCAATAACCATAAACCACTCCGATGCGCTAGGACACAATGACCCGAACACGGCCATCAGGACAGCATCACCGAGACCAAACGAGACGGCCACAACGCGAAGCAGGACGGACACGAGAGTTACATCGTACGCTCAGATAATGGACCAAGTGAGGAAGTGGTCGGTGAAGTACGATGGTGGTAAGGAGCCTCTTCTGTTCACTGAAAGGCTAGAAGAACTTGCGGATGCCTACTGTTTAAACAGGGACCTCCTGCCAAGAACCATGCCGGAGCTACTCCGTGACCGTGCGTTATTATGGTTCCGCAACAACAACTGAAAATGGGAGACCTGGAACGCCTTCACGACAGACTTTCTACAGTTCTTCCTGCCCTCCAGATACTGGGAACACCTGGAGGATGAAATTCGTCAACGCCAGCAAAAACCAATAGAACGCTTCAAGGATTTTGTAATCATGATGCAAAATCTCATGAGGCATGCACACTACACCAGTACACAACAGGTCAAGAGGGTCTTCCGGAATTGCCGGCGAGAATACCAGCTTTATATCCGAAGAGGGGACCTTCACAATCTCAAAGAACTCATTTGCCTGGCAGAGGACTTTGAAAGTATTCAGGAAAACCAGGACAGCATAACGACGACATCTCGAAGAAGTCCACAGGAAAGGCATTGCATGGTAAGTCAGCCTGAAGAAGGACTATACAAATCCCGAACGACTTGTCGATGGTGCGGACAGGAAGGTCACTTTCAACAGGAGTGCACTAATTCACGGGTGATTTTCTGTTGGGATTGTGGCCAACGGAGTATCAGGACAATCGACTGCTGCCGTCAACGTATTTCACACGTTGAGCAGCGTCATCCGCTACAGTCCAACAAGAAGACACCCCTGATCCATGACCAAAATCGACTTCTCGCTCGCATCATCATCGGCCGCGAAACCGTTCAGGCCACCATCGACACCGTCGCATACCACAGTTTCGTAAACGAACTTTTGGCTGAGAGACTTCGAAATTCGGACAACACAACCCCTGTGCACATCCCAATTCAAATGGCCAACAGGAGTCAGACGACAGTCCGCGAAGAGTTGAACGTCAACGTTCGCTTTGGGAAGTCCTCATGCTTAATGCGCCTGCTGGTATTACAGACCGCCGCTGATGACCTCACACTGGGGATGGACTTTCTAACAAGATCCACAGCCACGTTAAGCTTCGGAGGTGAGTGTATAACACTCCAAACTAGGCCAGCGCGGCCGGTTAAACTTCGGACTTGCAACACACTCCAACAACCAAAGCTACCACAATTTTCAAAGATGCAGCAGCCGCTAATGTTGCAGTCGTCAAAGTCGTTGCAGTCGTCACAGTCGACAAAGTTGCAGTCGTCACAGTCGTCAAAGCCGTCACAGCCGTCCCAGTTGTCAAAGTCATCAAAGTCGTCACAGTCGTCACAGTCGACAAAAACGTCAAAGTCGTCACAGTCGTCAAAAACGTCAAAGTCGTCACAGTCAACAAAATCGCAGTCGTCATTAGGCGCACCGTCAAGCAGAAGATGTCGCAGTCACCTGAATCATTTGCAGTCGCCAAACGTCACAGAATCTGTTACATTCAAAAGCACAAAAGTTTACGAAAGTAACCTCTTTCCCAAACAGCACAGTGCAACAATTGACGTGATACATCGCAACCTTCAAGAACTTCCACCAGAAGTTTCCACAGATACCCCAAGAGTCGGCATTTCCGAAAGTCGTATGCAACAGAAGAACAGCAATCATCATCGAGAAGAATTTCTGTCACCAGAAACCAACCGCAGCCAGAGAATATGTCATGAAGGAATAAAGCAGCCGCCATTAATGATAGCCGTCGATTTATCCAACGGCCAGTCACTACAACCGCCAGAGCCATCACAGTCGTCACAGTCGACACGGTCGTCACAGCCGTTACAGCCATCACAGCCATCTGGAACCCCAAAGCACACATCACCGGCAATAGTGACTTCAGTCACAAGGAGAATCAATAAAGAAAGGAGCCGCGTTGCTACGGAAAACTGGCGACGCCCTCGTTTCGTCCACTTAGAGGATGGCATTCATTTCCAAGTCCCAGTTATCAGGAAGGGAAGGTGCATGTTTACCGAAGCAACGGGGGAGTGTGAGGAACAAATTCGTCAAAGCGTGGGACGAATTTCTCCCACACAAATTTAAAACTATTTTATATATATATAACCTGTACCAAATATTGTGGCCGCCAGTGTGATTACACAAAGAAACAGACACCATAGTATTTTTCTTGACTCCAGCAATATGCTTCTTACTCTTCGTGAGTGAGTTGCAAAAACCCACCGAAAACATATTTGTACACAAGAACTTTGGTTCTCTATTTTTTCTTTTCTGCCTTTTCTCTCACAGTGCGTAAACTCACCACGCAAAACCAATACACGCCATCATCAAGCAGCTGAGTGAGAGAATGACAACATACATGCAGTACAAGGCGCCACTGGAAGGAACAAATTCGTCAAAGCGTGGAACGAATTTCTCCCACACAAATTTAAAACTATTTTATATATATATAACATGTACCAAATATTGTGGCCGCCAGTGTGATTACACAAAGAAACAGACACCATAGTCTTTCTCTTTGTCTCTAGCAACAACAACATACAGGACAGGACATACAGTACGAGTCACCACAGACATAGAATACCCGACTAATACGAAAGAGAACAACAACAACAAGCATGCAGCACAAGACGGCGCAGACCCACGAAGAAAGCAACAACAAACAACATACAAAACGTGATAGCAAATAATCAGAAATCTGCAGCAATATTAGACAGTCGAAAGAAAGCAATAACAAGCAACACGGCATGCATTCAGAAGTCTGCAGCGTTGTTAGGTAGCCGAGGGAAAGCAACAACAAAAACACATGCAATGTACGACAGCACGCATTTTAAGGTAAACCAACAAACAACAAAGGAGCCAAAACAACAACAACACTACACCGATCATGCGATGTAGCGGATTTCCCTATCCCTGCATCAACGGGATCTTGAACTAACAAACAACAAGAATTTACACAGTATTCCTTCTTTTCCTAGTTATCCCTTCTCCCGGCAACAAGTCTAAGTGAATGGCTCAAGAGTGAAGTCCTTGCCTTCATTTTACACTTTACGCCAGAAACTACCATCCCGATTGAAGGTTCAGTCGCCTTCACATCCACGCTTTACGCTAGACATTATCCCTACGATTGGAGACTCAAGAGTGAAGTCCTTGCCTTCACATCAACGCTTTACGCTAGACATTATTCACACGATTGGAGGCTCAAGAGTGAAGTCCTTGCCTTCACATCCACGCTTTGCGCTAGACATAATTTGTTAGTGCGAAGTGCAGTGTGTGGTGTCCATGCTTCCCGTCCCCAACACCTCAGCTAAAGAATTAGTGAATTACAACTGTTTTATGCTTGCATGCGGCAGTGTAATGATCTAATTATTTAGCTATAAGAATAACGGATTGTGAGTGTTTGTTTCCTTTGGTGATTTAACTCATTTTGTCGTGAAGGCATAACACTGGCGACAAATTGTGTTAAGAATCCAATTTGAGACATACTCTTCTCAATTACGGTTTAAAGAAGCGGTAAGTTGTGTCTTGTGTGTTTGTTTTTTGTAGTATGTGTGTTTTCAGAGTGGATCTCAGCAACATACGTGGGCTGAGAACGAATTCGTTTTCTGTGTTTAACCATGTTCATGTCCACAGGCCAGCAATTTTGGCATTGAGTGAAACTCAGGTGTTTGATAATTCTGATGTATCGGAATTTAATCTGCCTGGGTATAGCTTGGTGCCATTATTTTTCTCTCGACGCGGACTCGCAATCTATGTACGAAGAGATGTCGCGTTTCAGCTTTTGCCTCAATTTAGCCAAAGTTCCAAACCGGAATTCAATTTCATTTGGCTAAAAGTTAAGGTACAAGAGCGCAACATCTACTATTGTTTCCTTTACAGAAGCCCCAACTTAGACAGTGTTTCAACTCAGAGTGAGTTTGATGCACTGTCTGATTCAATCTTAAGAATTGATAAAAAACATGAAATCGTTATTGCGGGCGATTTCAATGTACACAATTCTGGGTGGCTTCGCCATTCTGGCCAGACAACACCCGAAGGAAGGTGTGTTGAGTTATTCGCTGAGTTTAACCACCTTACTCAGCTTGTAAATGAGCCTACCCGAATACCTGACATTGCATATCATTCCGCTAACACCCTTGACTTGTTCCTTACCTCTCGTCCTGAGAAATACTCTGTCAATGTATTATCGCCTCTAGGCTCGTCAGACCATTGTATAGTATCAGCTAATTTCTCGTTAATAAACCACGTAGTTAGAGAAAAAACTCCCAAAAAAATAGTATGGCAATACGAGAAAGCCAATTGGGACGGCCTTAACAACTTCTTTGGGAGAACTAACTGGTCGCTATTTTTTCGTGATAGCAACGTGGATGCCGCCGCTGATGCAATCACAAACATCATTCTTATTGGTATGAGAAAGTTTATTCCTTTCAGGAATAAATCTATCAAATCAAAGGAAGATGGATGGTATGACTTGAGCTGTAAAGAGGCTTCTAGGATTAGAGAGGAGTGCTTTCGGTTTTACAAAGTAAACCCTACCGAGGAAAACCGAAAAAAATTTAAACGAGCAAGAAATGATTGCAATGCCCATCTTCGGCGAGTCAAATTCGCCTACGACCGAAAATTAAGGCAAAAAATACTACAATGTCCCAAAGGTAGTAAAAATTTTTGGTCCTTCGTGAAAAGAATCAAAAATACAGCCTCGTCGTCAATCCCAACGCTCATTTATAATGACATTCCAGTTGACAGCTCTATAGACAAAGCCAATCTGTTTGCTGCGCATTTCGCAGCTAGCTCTACGCTTCCAGATTGTGCATTGTCGCCTCCTGCACCTCAGAGTATTGAACACTCTATGGGACAGATATTATTCGTACTCGTGCAGTTGCTAGGGTTTTAAATGATCTCAACACACACAAATCCGCTGGGCCAGATGGTATTTCTCCATTAGTTCTGAAGAGGTGTTCTTCCAAGCTGGCATTACCATTGCGTAAGCTTTTCCATCTATCCTATTCTTCTGGACTCTTCCCGAGAAGTTGGAAAACAGCATTTGTCCAGCCCATACCCAAAAAAGGCGAGCCGTCATCTCCTTCTTCGTACCGACCCATAGCACTTACATCCATTCTTTCCAAGGTCATGGAAACGCTGATCAATTATCAGCTTAAGAAATATCTTGAAACCAACGAAATCCTTAGTGACCGGCAGTATGGATTTCGTGGGCAACGTTCTACTGGTGATTTGATGGTATATCTCACCGAACAGTGGAACCGATCTTTACATCATTTTGGAGAAAGCAAAGCTGTTGCACTCGATATTTCAAAGGCATTTGACAGAGTTTGGCATCAAGCTCTTTTGTCTAAAATGCGTGCTTATGGTGTTGATGATAAACTGCTTCATTGGATTAGAAGCTATCTTTTGGACCGCTCAATTCAAGTTGTTTTGGACGGTTTCAAGTCTGAAATACACCACATAAATGCTGGCGTTCCCCAGGGCTCTGTTCTGTCCCCGACACTCTTTCTCATTTTTATTAATGATCTCTTATCTGTGACTTCTAATCCAATTCACTCTTTCGCTGACGACAGCACTCTCAGCTTCTCATATAAGTTTTTGGAACGTCCCTCCACTTCTGATGTGGAGCACAAACAACTTGTATGTTAAGCTCGTTGAATTCTGACCTTGACAGCATAATACAATGGGGAGAAATCAATCGAGTAGAATTTAACGCTTCCAAAACCCAATGTTGTCTCCTGTCGTCAAAGCGAATTCTTAACCCCATGCCATTATCCATGAATGGCACTTGCATCGAGGAAACTGAAAATCTCGCAATTCTCGGTATGTGCGTTAACGACAAGCTTCGTTGGAATGACCACATATTTACCATCGCTAAAAATGCTGCGAAATGTTTAGGTTTTCTAGCCCGGTGCAAGAAATATTTCTCTCCCTCTGATCTGGCTACCATATACAAGGCTTTTATTCGCCCAAAACTTGAGTACAATTGCCATATCTGGTCTGGTGCGCCTAAGACTTCTTTGCATCAGCTAGATAGAATACAAAACCGCGCGTTAAAACTTATCGGTGACGAAAATATAGCGAAATCAATAGATTCGCTTGAACACCGCAGGAACGTTTCTTGCTTGTCACTGTTTTATCGTTTCTTCTACCAGCGGTGCTCAAGAGAAATAGCCAGCTGCATGCCACCTCTCCTTGAATTCAACCGCAATACTCGTGGCGCTCTAAATGCTCATCAGTTTACCCTCAAGCCCATCTTCGGACGTACAGTTAAATTCAGGGATTCGTTCTTCAGCCGTACAACACGTATGTGGAATGCTCTGCCAAGCTCTGTCTTCCCACATCACTATGATCCACAGGCATTCAAAACACAGGCTCATAGACATCTCCTCTTTTCTCCTCCTCTTCCTTAACGCCCACGCTGTGCCAAGCATATAGCCGAGCATTATAAGGGTGCGAACCCCTTGAAGCGTGCGCGAATTATAAAAAAAAAAAAAAAAAAAAAAAAAAGACATTATCCTTACGATTGGAGGCTCAAGAGTGAAGTCCTTGCCTTCACACCCACGTTTTACGCTAGATATTATCCACACGATTGGACGCTCAAGAGTGAAGTCCTTGCCTTCACATCCACGCTTTACGCTAGACATTATCCTTACGATTGGAGGCTCAAGAGTGAAGTCCTTGCCTTCACATCCACGCTTTACAATAGACATTATCCTTACGATTGGAGGCTTAAGAGTGAAGTCCTTGCCTTCACATCCACGCTTTACGCTAGACATTATCCTTACGATTGGAGGCTCAAGAGTGAAGTCCTTGCCTTCACATCCACGCTTTACGCTAGACATTATCCTCACGATTGGAGGCTCAAGAGTGAAGTACTTGCCTTCACACGCACGCTTTACGCTAGATATTATCCACACGATTGGAGGCTTAAGAGTGAAGTACTTGCCTTCACATCCACGCTTTACGCTAGACATTATCCTTACGATTGGAGGTTCAAAAGTTAAGTCCTTGCCTTCACATCTACGCTTTACGCTAGACATTATCCTTACGATTGGAGGCTCAAGAGTGAAGTCCTTGCCTTCACATCCACACTTTACACTAGACATTATCCTTACGATTGGAGGCTCAAGAGTGAAGTCCTTGCCTTCACACCCACGCTTTACGCTAGATATTATCCACACGATTGGATGCTCAAGAGTGAAGTCCTTGCCTTCACATCCACACTCTACGCGAGAACCAACTATCATCCCTCCTGGAGATACGTCCTTCTCCTTTAATCATAATTAAAACTAACACAGTAAAATAGTATATAGCTTTAAGCAAGTAATAATTTTAAGTGTACATATTAAGCGAAGAGAAGAAAATTTAAAAGACGATTGAATTCCATTCCCTAAACAAACAAATTCTTTTTATTGTAACAACCTTAGTATAGAAGGAACCCTGGTCACACTGAGTTTTACGCCGGCTGGGAAAATCTCGTTACAACAGAGGGTGGCAGAAGGGGAGAGGTTTACGCTAGACATTATCCTTACGATTGGAGGCTCAAGAGTGAAGTCCTTGCCTTCACATCCACGCTTTACGCTAGATATTATCCATATGATTGGAGGCTCAAGAGTGAAGTCCTTGCCTTCACATCCACGCTCTACGCGAGAACCAACTATCATCCATCCTGGAGATACGTCGTTCTCCTTTAATCATAATTAAAACTAACACAGTAAAATAGTATATAGCTTTAAGCAAGTAATAATTTTAAGTGTACAGATTAAGCGAAGAGAAGAACAAATAAGAGACGATTGAATTCCATTCCCTAAACAAACAAATCATTTTTATTGTAACAACCTTAGTATAGAAGGAACCCTGGTCACACTGAGTTTTACCCCGGCTGGGAAAACCTCGTTACAACAGATGGTGGCAGAAGGGGATCAAGAATAGGGGGATAAGAGGAATGGTTTGAGACGGAAGGTGTATTGGGAGTGGATTCGGATGAGGGATAGGACACGTCGTTGGTTGTGGGGTTAAGAATCTAATCTAATAAAATTAGGGTATTTAGCTCCAGTTTTAAGATTAAACTTAGGGAAGGAATTGTTTGTATGGGCATATGGCGCTGGTAGTTGAGAGGAAACAGAGTGAGAGGAGTTAATGGAAACGAGACTCGTTTTGGTACAGGTACGTGATTTCGAGGCTTTTTGGGTGGAAGGGGAGTAGATTTGATGGGTTTTGGAATTGGTTTAGGTTTATGGAGGTGGTTAGAATGGGGTAGGTTTCGAGCAACATGATGGCGAGCCTGTTTGGGTGGAATAGGAGCAGATGTGATTGGTTTAGGAGTTGGTTTGGGTTTAGGGAGGATGTTAATTTGAGGTAGGTTTTGAGATTTAACGGGGGATGCGAAATTAGGGAAGATATTGGTTTTATAAATCCAATTTGAGTCTGATTTTGAGATGGAGTTGGAATTGGGTCGATTTATTATTTCATTCCATTTCATCATTGTCATGTTGTCAATTTTAACTTCTTGATTAGAAGAGAATAACCAGGAGAATTTCGCGGGCAGGAAGATCTTAAAGCTCTTGGTTTTCGATTTGGCGCGAGCTAATGGCTGACATTGGGTACCAGTAATGAAGATTTTCTGCTTGAAAATATTGCATACCCAGGAAGCATTAGCGTGGTAGGGGGCGCCCTTAAGGAAGAAGATAGCGGTATGATGAATAATAGGGGCCTCGTTGCTCTTTTTAGATAAATTATTTAGGTCGTTTAGTCTTTTGATACGATTGGCCCAATCAACATGAGTCCATCGTTCTCCTAATTTTTTGAGAGTAGAGTACTGGGTGGTTTGCGGTCGGTCAGGAGAGCGAGCAGGAGAGGGTGGGTTAAGATGGGCGGGCGGCTGGGTGAGGTGATACGTTAATAATTTCGTCATGAATTGACAAATTATTTATTGAGTTATGATGATTTTTATTTGGAATAAAGTCAACCTTACTGGATAGTATTTTTAGTTCTTCAGTAATTTCTCCGAGGCTAGAGTGGGTTATTGAAAGATCAGCGTTGTTAGCGTTGGAATTAAGGACTAATTCATTGATGAGCTCGGATTGAAGAGTCAGGCGAAGAGATATGTCATCGATGCGTGATGATTGGGTTGATTGAGACGAGGTACTCATCGAGAGATACTGACAATGTAAATTCAATTTATTGGTAGCTTCGATTACCAATTCCAATTTGTCCACGATGTCTTGCGACACTGTTTGGAAGATGTGAGTTTTGCGAGATTGATCAGATAAGCGATTCCGTCGATTCTTCTTCCTTACATTCATCGCAGAAGAATCATAAATGGTCAGTGAAGTCTTTCTAATAAAGAATTGATCTTTTACGCAGACCAACACAAAGTGCATGGTAAGACTTGCCACAGATTCCCCTACATTTCATCCAATCTTGGTGGTCTTCATTGGTTGTGCAAGCCTCGTTTTCACATATCATAGTTAAATTCACTTACAACGACACTTCAAAGAGGATAAAGTAAAGGCGAGCACTATAAGTGTAAACACTGGGGAGGTCGACGATCAGTAAATTGTTGTTGACTATTTTCAATTCAGTGGGTCAGTTATAACGATACAATATTCTGCTGATGTAAAGGCTAAACAGTCTCGAGGTCGACGAACAGGAAAGCTATATGTAGCACACGAAATAACGTTGATGGAAAAAGTACTATAAATGTAAACACTGGTTGAAGAGCAGCAAATTATTGTTTACTATATCAAAATTTTAGGTCAGTTATTACGACATACAATATATTATTTAAGCAAACACAATAGCGACCAACGAAACTATATAGAGCACACGAAATAACGTCGATGACCGAAAAATTGCAAGTAAGGTAATTGCATTCAGCTTAGGGCAATAACCGAAAATTGCAAGTTGGCAGAAGCCAATTATTGCAAAAAAAAGAAAAATAACGAACTGGAAAACAATGTTTGGTATGTCGCTCCTTTGTTGTTGGTACTTTTCGGGTGTTGTAATAGGTAATCTAGTTCGGTTGGTATTGCTCGGCTGCATGTTTCGGGTTGTTGTTGATATGTTGTTCGGCATGTTGCAATAGGCAAGCTCGTTCGGTTGGTGTTGCTCGGCTCGTCTATTAGTGTGCTGTTCTGTATGTCGCTTTTTTGTTGTTGGTGCCTTTTAACAGTGTTCGATCGTGATAGGTTGATTTTCGGTGAACCCTGTCGGCAAGACTTGTGGTGACCTGCTCTTTCTCATTTTTGGGTGGTAGTGGTTGTCCGCACTTGCTACTATATGTATGGTTTGCCGACTTCTGTGATTCAGTTCTGACTCCTCCTAAATGTTCTGCTTCCCCATGCATGCGCAGAGTTGGTAGTTCTCTCTCTCCCCCTTTTAATAGAGGTTTCGTATATTAAGAGCTGGGCGGCAAGTGATCTTTCGCTAGTGAATAATAATAGTCACACTTGCGGCCACAATATTTGGTATAGGTTGTTTTAAAAAATTAAAAAGGTTTTAAATTTGTGTGGGAAAAATTCGTCCCAGGCTTTGACGAATTTGTTCGTCACAGTTCCTTTGGTTATTTTAGTTCTTGGTAATTCTTCCCTTATCTGTTGAGCTGCTGTATGTATTCGTTGTATAAGTTCTTCTTTTGTATCAATTTCTTTGGAGTATACGCGACTTCATCGTTCCCCATATATAAAAATCTAATATTGTTAGATCTGGGGATCTTGAATTGGAACATTACTTCCAATCCAATTATTTGGATAACTTTCATTTAACCAATTGTTAACATTTATACCGTAGTGACTAGGTGCACCATCATGATGGAATGTGTGCAAGAATCTTTACTTAAAACAGAAACATCATCCAGGATCATTTTGTAAACATTGTAAATAACGTTCACTATTTAATGTCGATGGTAATATGAATGGTCCAATTAAATTATCGCCAATTATACCAGCCCATATGTTTACACTGAAGCTTGTTTTGTGGAATGAGGATTTTCAGCAGCTCACGTATGTAGATTGTGAAAGTTTGTTATGCCATCTCTTGTGAATTGAGATTCATCCGTCCATAGAACACGTTTCACAAAACTATCATTGTCATAATTCCTTTCAATCAACCAATTACAAAACTCAAATCGTTTATGGTGGTCTATTTGTATAAGTTCTTGAACGGGTGTAGTATGGATGACGGTGCTCCTTGCGCAATACTTGATGAATTCGGTAGCAAGAGACGTTCAATTGTAGAGCGAGCCTCCTTATGCTTTTAGATGGATTTGCTGTTACATTACTAACTATTTCTTCATCAACTCCAAATGATTTCTTGAGACTGAATGTGGCTCCACCCGCGTATTTGATGTTGTTACGATACATCGCAGTCTTCTATGAATATTTGTAAATACTCTTGCGTCAGGAATGCAAAATCCGTAAAAAAATGGATATCAACGTACTCCTCACCTGAAAACTCTGCCATCATTAGACAAAAGACACTGCTGTCTCAACAAAAATCACTGCTTACTCAAAAAAAGACACTGCTTAATCAACAAAAGACACTGCTAACTCAACAATAATCGCTACATAAGGGTACCGAAGCAAAGACAGTAACCGCACACAAAATATGAAATACGAGTATTTACCGTTAGCTAGATGCATCACGCCAGTGACCAACGGTTGTATCTGGTGTTTTTTTCGCTCGGGTTTTAAACGAATATTAGCCTATATATTTCATCACAAGGAGGACATTTTGAGCATCTTTTATAAATACATGTAGTAATTTTACCTAATAAAATATTTAAAAATAAAATGTTAATTTTTTCATCACATACTCAAATTTCTGTCTATAAGATTGGAAGTTTCTAGAAACTTTTCAAAGAGTATAAAAGGTGGCGTTTGCTCCAGAGCATTCATTAGTTAGTTGGGATTTAACCAGTAAAGTTGTAAAAGTTCTTGCAAAATGATAAACCTACAACCTAAGAGAATTATTGTAAAGTACAAGTATTACAAGTTTTTGTGTGCATTTTAAAGTTGTCCAGTACAAACTTGTGAACTTGTGTTATTTTTACCGTTTGTTAATAAAACTTTATAATAACTATTATTTGTAAATTAACAAACTTGTGTTGTGTCTTATTTACAAAATCCTTTACGAAATCGAAAGCCTTAATTTCGTAACAATATGCTTACTGTTTCTTCCACACATTCTAACAATCATCCTAAACAACAATTGAATTGATATGATTAATTTGTTTAGGCAATAAACATACAAACATGTTTTCATTTTTTTAAATTCTCTATATTAACTTCACTTGCCCGTGGCACGGATGTCGATCGTCGGTCGTCGGTTGTCGGTTGTCGGTTGTCGATCGTCGTGGAATCTTGCGATCAATTTTTACATTTCTCACACATGCGTATTTCCGGAGACAACACATTCTATTAAAATTTGAGTCCCTTCGGGCACCGGGATCGGGGGGCCCCATTAAATTTTTTAAAAAAATTAATCCGTTTTTCTTCAAATTTTATATACGTATGTATCTCCGATTAAATTTTTCAAAAAAATTAACCCGATTTTCTTCAAATTTTATATACATGTGTATCTCCGATGGACAAATTTTTTTGGAAAGTTTTTGGAGTGATTGGGCCCTGAGCCCGTGTGGTGTCCATGTAAATTGTTTAAAAATTAGCGCGTTTTTCTTCAAATTTTAACACATACCCATCTCCTATTAGAGAATTTACATGAAAATTTTATTTTTATGGGTTTTTTTTATAATACTAGCTGACCCGAAAGACGTTGTCCTGTCCTAATTTCAATGAATGTGCTTGTGATAGTTTTGTGAATTTGTGAAGAGCTATTTGAAATGTTAAATCAAAATAAAATTGAGAAAAAAACGTCAATTGAATGATTTATTTTCTTCCATTAAATTTGAAATCACAATGAATCTCAAGGTGTTTTATTTACATTTCGATTTCGATTGCAATGTCATAGCAAACCAATCTAAACAAAACATTTGTTTGTTTTGATTGTTTTCTTGAATGTCACTATTTCGTTCATTGCAATGCTTTATGATACATGACATTTTTGTAAATAAAAGACGCGGTGAGGAGAACGGTATCAAAAAAAATTTTATGTTGCTATTTTGAGTCACATTATTGGTCACATTATTGTGTTACATTTTAAAATTTGTATGAAATTCGGTCTGGTCAGAGGACCTTCAACCTCTGGGGCCCCAAAACCTTTTAAGGTCCTATGGGACTTTTGAGGTTTTTAATGGGTCTGTTGGGGGTTTTTTGATGGTTTTTTGACGGTTTTTAAGCGGCCTTGAGGGTCTTGTGGGGATCTTTTGGTGGTCTTTGGTAGTAGTTTGAGGGTTTTAAGGGGTTCTTTTGAGGTTCCTTTGTGGAGTATTTTTGGGGTCTTTTGTGGGTCTTTTGGGGGTCTTTTGGAGGTCTTTTGGGAAGTTTTTTTGATAATTTTTCGATGGTTTTCTGGGGATCGAACAAAACGCAAAAAAAATACGCAAATCTATTGTTTGAATCGTAAGTTATGGTCGCGAGTTCATACAAAAATCCCATGAAAAAGAGTACTTAAGCTTTTTCCGAAGTTTTCAATTTTTCGGGCAACTTTTCCAATTTTTCTGATGATGATTAAATAATGATGAAATGACCCCAATTGGTCAGCCGTTGGCCAGCCGTTCTCACATGATGCGGTTACCAACGAAAATCATTTCATTTTTAAATTCTCTATATTAACTTCGCGTGCCCGTGTGTTTGTGTGTTTGTTTGTTTGTCGTGGAATCTTGCGATCAATTTTTGACCAACTTCCCAAAGTCCGATTTCATTGAAATTTTGCACACATGCATATCTCTGATGACAACACTTTCTGTTAATGTAATGTGGGTCCCCTCGTAGCTCGGGGTCGGGGGTTCCCATACAAATATTTTACAAAATTTACCCGATTTTCTTCAAATTTTATATATATCTATTTCTCCCATGGACAACACTTTTCTAAAAATTTTGGAGACCCCGGGCCCCGGGTTCTTGAGTCCCCATACAAATTTTTAAAAAAAATTAACCCGATTTTTTTCAAATTTTATACAAATGTGTATGTGTATGGACAACACTTTTTGTAGAAATTTTAGAGACCCCATACAGATTTTTTTCAAAAATTAACCCGATTTTCTACAAATTTTATATACGTGTATATCTCAATGGACAACACTTTTGTAAAAATTTGAGACCCCGAGCCCCGGGTTTGTGAGGCCCCATACAAATTTTTTAAAAAACTTAACCCGATTTCCTTCAAATTTTACATACGTGTATATCCATTGCACAACACTTTTTGTAAACATTTTGGAAACCCCGGGCCCCGATTCGTGAGGCCCCATACAATTTTTTTTCATATTGTAAACACCGATGGACAAAACTTTTTGCAAAATTTTGGAGTGAGCGAACACTGAGAACCAGGGTGTGCCCATGTACATTTTTTAAAAATAAGCCCGATTTCCTTCAAATTTTAAACACATAATATGTATCTCCTATTAGAGAATTTACATGAAAAATTTGTATGGGTTGTTTTTTATATATATATATATATATGTAATGCATATTTCAAACGATAGGTAGGTCCGACACCAACGCTACCAATTGAAACTAATCCGAAGTGGCTTTATAAATGAATGCTCATTGTCAAAATAAAAAAGTTAAGTGCATTTCCATACAAAACGAAAATTTTTATTTTTTCGATTTTCCGGCTTTTCATATGGGGATTCTTTTTACCTAAGCCATTGAGACGAACAAAACAAAAAAAAAAAGAATCATCAAAATCGGTAGAGCCGTTTTTACGTTTTTGCGAGACTAACGCATGGCAATTGATTTTTATGTATATAGAGTTAGAGATTTTTTGGTCCAGTACATTATATACAGAAAATTTATATAAATTGTTAACTTTTTAGGATAGGAAGAATAAGAGATGGAGTGATTTTTTGAGTAGCATAGATTGAGTAGTCGGTAATTGTTGGAACAATCCAGCGTATAAAGCTGCTTAAAAAGTACATAAAAAAAGTTCAGTTCTAAGTTCATATTATTTATTGATTCAGTGAGTCAGCAGAAAAATTTTTGTCAAATTTGTGAAAAAAGTGTTTGGATACTCGTACTAGCTGAAATACCCAGCGTTTCCCGGCTGCCCTATCACAATGACCCCCACCCAACTTACCATCTGCTTAATGACCACCCTCCCACTGATAACCCTCCCGCTGACCCACCTCAACAACAACACCCCAGCCACACACATACTAATATCGGCAAAAATAACAAACAAATTTATATAAAAAAAAAATATTCATTGCCAAGTACAGGTTAGTACTTATGTGTAGATTATAAATGAAACGCAATTTTAAACCATCCAAGAAGTGGTTTTGTTTGGCATATATATGCTTACTGTTCCTCCCACATTGAATCATTGAATTAATATGATCGATTTGTATAGGAAACAAACAAACATGCTTTAATTTTAATTTTATATAATATTAATTTTTATATAATATGTAATGCATATTTCAAACGATAGGTTAAGTCCGCTATCCCTATCTATTGAAAGTAATCCAAAGTAGCTATATAAATGAATGCTCATTGTCGAAATACAACTGTAAAGTGCATTCTCATTCAAAAATGCCCATACAAAAGGCAAATTTAGATTTTCCGGCTTTTCCTTTTCCTAAACTACCACCAGTATTGACACGAACAAAACAAAAAGGAATCATCCAAAACGGTGGAGCCGTTCACAAGTTTTTTCAAAACAAACGGCAATTGATTTATTTATAGAGGTATTTTTCAACCCAATAATTTTTTTTAATCAAAACTTTTATTTAAGTTGACTTTTTGTCTGTATTTCGACTACTTTGAGGTCCCTTTTAACCACCTTCCACACGAGTAAGAGAGCTGAAGTTTTGCGAATGTCTAAGTCCAAAATAGCATTTTTTGCATTACGCGTGAGACGCGCATGTAGCACGTGTGATGTGTTGAAAATTTAGTTTTCTCGCCTTTTTTGAGGTCTTTTTTAACCCCCTTCCACACGATTTAGAGAGCTGAAATTTTGTGAGTATTTAAGTCCAAAATAGCATTTTTTATATTCTGTGTGACACACTTGTCGCATGTGGCACGTGTCAAGGGTTGAAATTTTTGTTTTTTTCGACTTTTTGAGGTCCTTTTTAACCACCTTCCACATGATTTAGAGAGCTGAAATTTTGTGAGTACCTAAGTCCAAAATAGCATTTTTTATAATTCGCGTGAGACGCCTGTCGCGTGTCGCATGTGGCACGTGTGATGGGTTGACATTTTTGTTATTTTTTTTCGACTTTTTTGAGGTCTTTTTAACCACCTTTCACACGATTTAGAGAGCTGAAATTTTGTGAGTATCTAAGTCCAAAATACTGTTTTTTATATTCCGCGTGAGACCTGTGTCTCGAGTCGCGTGTGGCGCGTTTGATGTGTTGAAAATTTAGTTTTCTCGCCTTTTTTGAGGTCTTTTTTAACCCCCTTCCACACGATTTAGAGAGCTGAAATTTTATGCGTATCTAATTCCTAAATAGCGTTTTTTATATTCCGTGTGAGGCGCGTGTGGCATGTGTAATGGGTTGAAATTTTTGTTTTTCGGCTTTTTTAAGGGCCTTTTTATCCACCTTCCACACGATTTAGAGAGCTGAAATTTTGTGAGTATCTAAGTCCAAAATAGCACTTTTTATATGTGATGTGAGACACGTGTCGGGTGTGGCAGATGTGGCACGTGTGATGGATTGAAATGATGGTGTTTCGATGTATATATAAAAGTTTTATCTCCTTGTTTTAATTTAAAATTTTAAAAAAACAGGTGGTGAAAATAATTCTTTTGGCCATTTGGGCTCTTAGTGCTTTAAAACTTGTTACAGTGTTTACTCGGGTGACGCTCACCGGTCACCCAGGGTTCATTCTCCTTCTACTTTTCGTTACAAATTAAAAGATTTCTTTGTTTCGGTGTTCATTATAATAGGTTTTCTTTTATTGATTATTTTTATATCCTTAGAATATTCGGTTCTTACTTAATTATATCATACTTATAATACTACTTATAATACTCTGGTTTGTGCGCATCAAATGCGGGGAAACCAGCGGGGTTTGGTGGCGTTTTAGGCTTTTACCTTGTCACACGACGTTGGTAGTTTGCTTAGACTGCGGAAGGGAGGTGGTGGGCGACTTCTGCTCTCAGGTTCGTTGCTACCAGAGACTGGAGCACATGAGCAGCGTTCAGGCGAACGGCGCAGCACAATATGGGCAAATTACCTTGTCACACGACGTTGGTAGGTTGTCGTATTGGCAATAATAAAAGGCTAGGTCCGCGGGGATGGCTACCGCGATGGGAGCGTGCAGACAGGTAGTGTCTTACAAATCGATTATCGGCACTGCGTCATACGACGGTAATGCTAAATAATTAATTTGGTACAATATGGCAGACTGCCGTGTTATACGACGTTAGCAGTTTGCTATATTGATGATGACAAATGTGAGTGTATTAGCTTAAGCACAACTGCTTGGCTGCTTAACTCGTTTGGTCATTCAAAAAAGTTGTTCGTATAGAACAGCGGTCAGCTGGGGAGCTTTCCTTTTAGGAGAATTTGTCGAGTAGATATCGCTGCCTACCGCAGTGTGTTCTACTCTACTCGCATTGTGTTTTCTTAGCCTATAAGTGTGTCTGATTAGTTGTTTTTTTTTTGAATTTTATTGCCACCCTTTTGGAAAAATAATAGATTTCTTCATATAATGTATTGACATATAAGGAATATTATATTAATATCTTCATATAGTATTGTTCTTCTTAAATGTTCGGGTGGCAAACCTTTTCCCAGAGAAAAAAGAAAAAATAATAATTTGATTGGAACGGTCGCCGGATTGAAAATAGCGCCCACTGAATGTCGGCCGAATACACTTGCATAGTGCCAACGTGATATATGAGTTATGTTATGTTATGTGCAATATGTATCGTTGACTGAGTGGTTGCGTGTTCAGTACGGCGATTAGACATACTGTTTGTGACGCAGTTGATTTTTACTCAACTTCGTTATATTCCCCCCCCCCCCACCCCCTACTTCGGGGTGAGGAAAAGACGTAAGACACACTTATAGGCTAAAATTTTTGGTATTATATTTTATTATTTTATATGTTTAGATAATTAATAACTACTTGTAAAACTTTTTTTTTGTTCTTAATTATATGACAGGTTTCTAAATGTACTAGTGAATGACTGAAAAGATTGCTACATTATAATTCTTATATATATCAGGTGTTTCTAGTTTTATGCTAATGTTTTATATATATCTAAAGTTTTCTCTCGTTTGGTGTGGTCACTCTCTTTTTTTCTTTTTCTTAATAAGTGGTCTACGACCTTTATTGCCTAGTGCCATTCACCGGTACCAGTTACAAATGTTTTTTTTTTTTTTTAAATGTTGTTGGGTTGTTTTTTTTGTCTCTCTTTTTTTTGTTTGTTCCCATTCTTTTCTTTTCATTTTATGTTTCGTATAAGCTTAAGTCTACCAAAAAAATTAAGAATAATAATAGAATATAAATATATCTATATATAATAGAATAATAGAAATAAAGATAATAATTCATTTTTCATTCATAATTTTTTCGTTTTACACATTTAAATTTTTTCATTTTCTTTTTTTTATATTTTTTTTTCTTTTTGTTTTAATATATCTTTTCATTTTTTTATATATATATATAAGTATAGTAACAATAGTCATAATAATAATAATAAATAATAAGTATAAAAGAAAAAGAAATTATGTTAAGTGTTGCTTACGGGGTGGTGGGTGTCGGTCTGGATGAGGGTGATGGTGGTGGTCATCATCAGAGCGGTAGTGACTTATGAAGCGGTAAACGTCTTCGATGTTGAGCGATGTGGTCGGTGCAGGTATTATATTTTGAATTTCTGCAACGGTATCGGTAATCAGAGCGGTAGTACTTTCTGCGACGGTATCGGTAATCGGAGCGGTCGTACTTTCTGGAACGGTATAGGTTATCGGAGCGGTAGTACTTTCTGGAACGGTATCGGTAATCGGAGTTGTAGTACTTTCTGGAACTGTATCTGTAATCGGATCGGTAGTACTTTCTGGAACTGTATCGGTAATCGGAGTTGTAGTACTTTCTTGAACGGTATCGGTTATCGGAGCCGTAGTCATCTTCTGAACGTAAATAAACTTCGGAGTCGGTAGATTCAAAGACAGCGACTTTGGTAGGGTAGTGATCAGCCGTGGTGATGGTTTACATGACAGCGGTATCTGTCTTGGCGGTTTTATTATAAGAAGCGGTGTCGGTTTATTTGACAGCGGTATCTGTCTTGGCGGTTTTATTATAGAATGCGGTGACGGTTTATTTGACAGCGGTATCTGTCTTGAAGGTTTTATTATAAAATGCGGTATTCCCACGGCTGAGTCTACGTTGTGTTGTTGATCGATGCGACCTAAGAGTCGATTGTTCAGATCAGGGCAGGTACGGTGGGTGTGTCCAAGCTGTCCGCACGTCCTACAACTTTGACTGGTTGTAATGGGAAGTGCGAATAGAGACAGTTCGCTGGTGATTCTGCTGGGCGTCTGGCTTCAAGTGGTTTTTTGACCATTTGGACGACGGGCGATCGCCAGTTTGAAATGTCTGATCGGGCTGCTTGTTCAACTGGCCGGATGGATCGGACAGCAGGTCTAGTCGGTTTATGATGTTGATACGGTACATTTAAGGGTGATCGGTAAATGATGCGAATATGTTACATCATTGGCCATTAGCTGCTATGAAGATGTCTCATTTCTGGTGTGTGACTGGTGCGGATATATTACATCGTTGGTCACGGGTTGATATGACGATATCATATTTCTGGTGTGTGACTGATGCGGGTATATTACATCGTTGAAGACGGGTTGATATGAAGATATGATATTTCGGGTGTGTGACTGGTGCGGATGATCTATTGTGCTGGTGATGCATTTGGTCGAAACGGTGGTGCGGTGTGGCGGAAGGGTGGAACGGTAGGGCGTAGCAACAATTTGTAGTACGTTATAGTTTAAGACTTTGTCGAAGAGTAATTCTTCTGTAGCAAACTCGACCTCAGATTCAGAGAAATTAATGACGGAAATATACGTGATCATTCACTTTTAGCAGGAGTAATGTTATTGCAAATATATAGCCCATTTGGCAATTGTTGAGCAAGATATATACTATCCACGTTAATTTTTTTCAAACGGCACCTATGTTCTCTGTTCTAGCAGGAATTGTAACTAAATGTGAAGGAATTAAATCGTACTCAATGATATGTTTTTGTGTAAAAAGTGTAAGGTTTTAGTACCATACTCTATTTGAGCATGATGATCGTCAAGAAAATATTTGTTACCAATTATACCATCGGTGTTTATCGGAAATTTTTTATCTACTTCATGAAATGGATAAGAGATTGAGACATGCTGGGGCAAAGTTTAGTGTGTATTACCGATTTTGTTATCCCAGATAAGGATTGTATTATGTTAGAATCAATTGTGATGTTTGGCTTTAATTTATTCAATTTAATAAGACAAATTTCACTACCACTATCGATAAGAAATTTGTATGAACTAGGATTGATTGTGGATGCAGAGGATATTACGATTGAGTCTACACGAGAAATTTTATTATCAAGATTAATGTGATAAATGTGGCTAAATGGAGTTAATTTCGAGTCCGGAGCCTGCCACTGGTGCCGGGCTCTGTGGTGATTCCCGAACTTGAGTTTTGATAAGATTCAGATACAGAATTAGCTTGTTTTTTTTTTGTTACATTCTTTGATGTGGTGACCAGGATTCTCAGAATAGTAACACGTATCTTGGACTGTTTTTACTTCGCTTTCGAAAATGGGTAAACGATGATCTTTACTCTTTTTTGTGAAACATTGTTCAATACTATGACCCGATTTCGAACAATAAGTAGATATGATTTTTGATGAATATGTTTTAGAAAAATATGAAGGATAATAGGAATGTGAGGAAGAAGTTTTTCTTCCTGTACTGTTGCTTCGACAGCTTCCGTTAATGTACCATACTTAGAGGCTTTACTCTCCATTGAGTCCGACGAGGAATGCCTGTCAGATTCGTTGGGGGAACTGGCATACACTACAGTCATAGAGGCCTTGAGGAACGAGACGGATGCATCCGGCGTGTCCTCGGGGACAGAAAATTAAACCGCTATAGCGGTTATAGAAGGAGAAGGTAAGGTAATTTACTTATGATTAAAATCCTGCAAATTAACTTACATCATACTAAGGCCGCTTCAGCGGCGCTTATCCTTAGACTGTCCGAATCGGCAGAAGATCTAATACTTATTCAGGAGCCATGGAATAATAATAGGATCTGTGGACTCAACTTAAAGGGGTACACAATCCTACATTCATGTAAGACTGGAAGGGTCAGATCTTGTTTAATGGGAATGACTAATTTGAATATTTTTCTACTCCCACAATTTAGTGACGGGGACATAACCGCGGCCAGCTTAGAGTTGGGCAACAACACGATCTGGCTGGTTTCTGCGTACCTCGATCGCGAGAAAAATACACCGCCGGATAACCTGGCTGAACTTATTCTGGAAGCAGACAAACAAAAAATCAATGTGATTCTCGGGTGTGATGCTAATACACACCACACACTCTGGGGTAGCACTGACATTAATGATAGGGGTGAGTCTTTTTTTGAATACCTGTTAAATACTAACCTCCTAGTCTGTAACATTGGGCAAGAGCCCACCTTTATTACTAACAAATAGACGGGAAGTGCTAGACGTAACTCTCGTTTCTGATAAGATTTTCCATATGGTAAAAGAATGGAGGGTAGCAAAAGAGCACTCCTTCTCTGACCACAGGTATATCACTTTTAATCTCGGCATTCATCCTGTCAGTAAGAACGCCTTCAGAAATAAAAAGAAGACGAACTGGATCTTGTACGGGATGGTGCTAGAGAAGTTTTTACTACAAAATAACCCTAAGCCCCCAGTGATAGTTGAAGAACTTGACTGCATGGTGAACACTGTCACTAACGCATGTAATAGTTCTATGGGAACAGCGTGTCCTACGGTTTACCCAAGAGGTAAACGTAGACCAGTATGGTGGTCCTCCGAAATAAGGGAGCACCAGAAAACTAGTAGAAGGGCCTTTAACAAGGCAAAGAGTACTAATAGTACCGAAGATTGGGACTTCTAAAAGGAATGCCTTAAACTCTACAAGAGGGAACTAAGAACAACCAATCCTAGTTACTTAATAAAACCGGATGGTTCATGGACGACTTCGAGCAAGGAAACTCTGGAGCTTCTTTTGCAAACCCACTTTCCAGCCTCGACCGACTTGAGGAACGAGTCAGAACTCACTACTCAGCAAGGAACTCACACGCTATGCATAAATAATATCATTAGCACTAAGCGGATTAAGTGGGCTATTAGCGGCTTCATGCCTTACAAAGCAGCTGGTCCAGACCAAATCATACCAGCAGAATTACAGAAAAACTCAGATATCATCCTACCATGGTTAGAGGTGATTTTCAAAGGGTGTCTGGGCCTAATGCACATTCCTAAGAACTGGACGGAAGTCAAAGTGGTCTTCATTCCAAAAGCAGGAAAAATCTCACATGGGTACCAAAAGGACCTAAGGCCTATAACCTTATCCTCCTTTCTGCTGAAAACTTTGGAGAGGTTATTGGATGTTTATATAAGAGACCAGGTGGGGTATGGCAGATGGGCTCAGTCTCAACATGCTTACTGCAAAGGTAAGTCGGTAGAACCTGCGCTGCACACACTGGTACGTACGATTGAGAAATCACTACAATCGAAGGAATACACACTCATAGCATTCCTCGACATTGAAGGGGCCTTTAATAACGTAAAGACGGAGGCTATAATGAAAGGCATGTCTCTTCTAGGTATTGACCACACAGTTTGCAAGCTAATTAATCATATGCTCTTAAGCAGGATTGTTAACGCTGAGCTGGGTGGTTACACCATTAGAAGGCATGTAGCTAGAGGAACGCCGCAAGGAGGCCCCCCCTTTGCTCTGGAACATAGTAATCGATGGACTACTAAAAGAGCTGGAAAGAGAGGGCATGAGCGTAGTTAGCTATGCTGATGATGTAGCCATAGCTGTCACAGGTAGGTTTCTAGTAACCATTACAGAGGTTATGCAAAATGCCCTCTCCATAGTCACAAAATGGGCCGAAGGCTGCCCATGACTAGGAGTAAATCCGTCCAAGACAGAGCTGGTCCTCTTCACAAATAGATACAAAGTGCCAATAGTCACTCCACCAACTCTAAACGGAACCAGTCTAGTTTTCACCAATAGGGCGAAATTTCTGGGCACAATCCTGGATGATAAACTAAGCTGGAAACCAAACATTTTAGAGAGAGTTAACAAAGCTACTAAAGCTCCATATGCGTGTAGAAGCGCCATCGGAAAAAGCTGGGGATTAAAGCCAGAGCTGGTACACTGGCTATACACTGCAGTAGTAAGACCAATACTCATGTACGGTGTAAGCGTTTGGTGGCCGGCTCTTGGAAAATCCACTTATGTTAAAATTCTGGAGAAGGTACAAAGGGCAGCCTGTCTTCACATTAGTGGAGCACTAAAAACAACACCAACACGCGCCCTAGAATTAATGTTGTACCTGACTCCTTTGGATATATACGGCAGGCAGAGAGCAGCCTTTACGGCCGCGCGACTGTCGGCAACACGTCAGTGGAAACCTATTCAAACGGGACACTCGACGATAAACAACTCGCTAAAGGTTGAACTGGCGAACTTAGATTACACTCAACCAGTGCTATGCTTTAGTAAGGGTTTCCGAGCCATCTACCCCTCCAGGGATCAATGGAGAGATGGATTGTTACAAGAAACCGCTACTATCAAATTCTACACGGACGGCTCCAAACTCGACGGAAGGGTCGGTGCCGGAGTCTACTGTGACAAACCTAGCGTGAGCATTTCCGTTCGACTCCCGGACCATTGCAGCGTGTATCAGGCTGAGGTAACAGCGATTGAGGAAGCGGTGACCTGGCTGAAACATAATATATTATCGGATATTATAATTTACATAGACAGTCAGGCGGCAATCAAATCGCTGGAATCGGTCTTGATGACATCGGGGGTAGCGATAAGCTGCCACACATCTCTCAAGGAGATGAGCGAGTTTTTAAATTCTCTATATTAACTTCACTTGCCCGTGGCTGGCTGACTGGCTGGCTGGCCAAATCTTGTGATCAATTTTTAACCCACTTCCTACAGCCCGATTTTATTGAAATTTTGCACACATGTATGTCTCCCAACAGACAACACTTTCTATTCAAATTTGAGGCCCCTCGGGCCGCGGGGTCGGGGGGCTCTCATACAAATATTTTACAAAATTTACCCGATTTTCTTTAAGTTTTGTACACATGTGTGTCTTCGATGGAAAACACTTTTTGTAAAAATTTGGAGCGATCGGCCCCTTGGGGACCCCAATATAAAATTTTTAAATATCGCTATATCGCATCAGATCACGGCAAAGTCTGAGCTCTGTGCTTTGTGAGAAGCGCTGTTCGCTGCCGCTGCGTCATTTGTGAATGATTTTGCCACAAAACGAGCACGCAGTGTGTGTGTGTGTGTGTGTGTGTGTATCCCCGATTAGAGAATTTACAAGAAAAAATTTAATTTGTATGGGCACAGCGTGGGCGTTAAGGAAAAGGAGAAGAAGAGAGAGTTGATGCAAGCTGGTTTTAGGCGCACCAGACCAAATATGACAATTGTAGTCAAGCTTAGGGCGAATAAGAGCCTTGTAGATAGTAGCCAGATCAGAGGGAGTGAAATATTTCTTGCACCGGGTTAGAAAACCTAAACATTTCGCAGCATTTTTGGCGACGGTAAATATGTGGTCATTCCAACGAAGCTTGTCGTTAACACATATACCGAGAATTGCGAGATTTTAATTTTCCTCGATGCAAGCTCATTGGATAATGGCATGGGATTTGGGATTCGCTTAAACGACAGGAGACAGCATTGGGTTTTGGAAGCGTTAAATTCTACTCGATTGTTTTCTTCCCATTTTATTATGCTGTCTAGGTCAGAATTTAGCGTGCTTAACATACGAATTTGTTTGAGTTCCACATGAGAGGTTGAGGGACGTTCCTCAAACTTATATGTGAAGCTGAGAGTGCTGTCGTCAGCATAAGAGTGAATTAGATTAATACTCACAGATAAAAGATCATTAATAAAAATGAGAAAGAGTGTCGGGGACAGAACAGAGCCCAGGGGAACGCCAGCATTTATGTGGTGTATTTAAAACTTAAAACCGTCCAAAACAACTTGAATTGAGCGGTCCAAAATATAGCTTCTAATCCAATGAAGCAGTTTATCATCGACACCATAAGCACGCATTTTTGAAGAAAGAGGTTGATGCCAAACTCTGTCAAATGCTTTGGAAATATCGAGTACAACATTATTGCTTTCACCAAATTGATGCAAAGACTGGCTCCACTGATCGGTGAGATATACCATCAAATCACCAGTGAAACGTTGCCCACGAAATCCGTACTGCCGGTCACTAAGGATATTTCATGAGCTGAAAATTGATCAGCGTTTCCATGACCTTCGAAAGAATGGATGCAAGTGCTATGTGTCGGTACGAAGAAGGAGACGACGGCTCACCTTTTTTGGGTATGGGCTGGACAAAAGCTGTTTTCCAACTTCTCGGGAAGAGTCCAGAAGAATAGGATAGATGAAAAAGCTTACGCAATGGTAACGCCAGCTTGGAAGAATACCTCTTCAGCATCTGGCCCAGCGGATTTGTGAATGTTGAGATCGTTTAAAACTCTAGCAACTGCACGAGTACGAATGAAGATCTGTCCCATAAAGTGTTCAGTACTCGGGGGTGCAGGCGGCTTCAATTCACAATCTGGATGTGTGCAGCAAACAGATTGGCTTTGTCTTTAGAGTTGACAACTGGAGTGTCACTATAAATGAGCGTTGGAATGGACAACGAGGCTGTATTTTGGATTCTTTTCGCGAATGACCAAAAATTTTTACTACAAAAGATTGGGGACATTGTAGTATATTTTGCCTTTATTTTTGGTCGTAGGCGAATTTGACTCGCCGAAGATGAGAATTTCAATCATTTCTGGATCGTTTAAAATTTGTTCGGTTTTCCTCTGTAGGGTTTGCTTTGTAAAACCGAAAGCATACCTTCCTTTGGTTTGATACACTTATCCCTGAAAGGGATAAACTTTCTCGTACCAATAAGAATGATGTTTGTGATTGCATCAGTGGCGGCATCCACGTTGCTACCGCGAAACAATAGCGACCAGTTAAATCTCCCAAAGAAGTTGTTACGGCCGTCCCAATCGGCTTTCTCCTATTGCCATAATATTTTTTTGTGAGTTCTTTCTCTAACTGCGTGGTTTATTTAAAAGAAATTAGCTGATACAACACAATGGTCGGACGAGCCTAGAGGCGATAATACATTGACGGAGTAATTATCAGGACGAGAGGTAAGGAACAAGTCTTTGTGCAATTTATATTACAAAGAAATAAATGTAAATTGTTAATTGTTGTGCAAGTTATGATTTTGGGAGCATATGTATGCATAACAATCAACTCATAATGCAAAAAATATTTAATTTCGTCGTTTCAGTTTATTTCTGGTAATTTTTTGTTTTGTGTTATTATACTTAGTTGTCATATATAAATATATTTAATTTCGCAACAAAAATATACTAAAACAAAAAAAACACGTGTTACGCTTTCAGTAAACAAAAATCGAATGGAAAATGGTGGCACCTGCCAAGCAAAACAACGAATGTTATTTAAGTTAGTAAAAACCGGTATAAATCTATTGAAATATACCGCAAAGCGCGCCGCGATCGCTTTTTTTTTCGATTTTCTTGAATGGAACAACTTGACTGCCAAGCGGGAAATGGGACACGGAAACCGATTTGAGTTTGTTTACAATTTTTTGTTACATGTATGAGTATGTGTGTAATTGAATAAGTTTTTTATAAATATATTTACATAAAATATATTTATTTTCACAAAAAAAAATATGGAGGTGTGGCCACAATACTTTTTTAAATTTTTTTTTAAATTTCTTTTGCTCTCAACAGATTTCTAAAAAAAATTCAACTCATCATACTTTTTGAGATATTTTCAAAAACTCGAAAATGTCCAAGTAAAGTACCACTTCTGGATGGCCGATTTCCGCTAAAATCAACCGGGACCTCTCAATTTACGTAAAAAGATTAGATATGATATTTCATCTTCATCAATTCAGCCGTCTGGGCTGTAGAGTGGACACTGTCAGACAGACAGATATACAGACATTCCGTTTGTCTATAGTGTGCTGGTGCTTTCGAGTAGACCTCCACTTGACCCTCATACTGACCTTCATACTAACATTTAAAAGCATTTTGTTTTCGCTGCCCTACAGTGTGTTGCGCACGAGTTACGAACCCAAAAAAATCAACAAGTACTCGTCAAGTGGCTTTTCCATTTCTCTTATTCTTCTGGAGTCGTCCAAAGCAGCCTTTATCCAGCCTGTTCCTAAAAAAGGCGAAACGTCATCTCTTTCCTCGTACCGACCCATTGCGCTAACATCTATACTCTCCAAGGTCATAGAAACCCTGATCAATCGTAAGCTTATGCAATACCTTGAATCACGTAAAATCCTTAGTGACCAGCAGTATGGTTTTCGTAGGCAACGGTCTACAGGTGACCTGATGGCTTGTCTCACTGAAAAGTGGAACCAGTCTGTCCACAAATTTGTGAAAGTAAAGTTGTTGTACTCGATATTTCCATGGCATTTGACAGAGTCTGGCATCAAGATCTTTTGTTGAAAATGAATGCTTATGGAATTAATAACACCCTGCTCGATCGGACTAGTAACTACCTTTCTGACCGTTCAATCCAGGTCGTATTGGACGGATTCAAATCCAATGTTCACCGCATAAACGCCAGTGTTCCCCAAGGCTCTGTTTTATCTCCGACACTCTTTCCGATTTTCATTAATGATCTCCTATCCACCACCTCTAATCCAATCCATTCTTTCGCTGACGACAGTACTCTTAGCTTTTCATATGACTTCACGCTTTCTGCACGCCCCTCTTCGTCACAAGTGCAACTTGAACAACAACGTACGTTCAGTACGTTAAATTCTGACCTTGACAGCATAACAAGGTGGGACTACATAAAAGAGTTGAATTTAACGCTTCTAAAACCCAATGTTGTCTTCTGTCGTCTAAGCGTAATTTAAACCCTCAACCCTTATCCATGAATGGATTTTGCATCAAAGAAACTGAAAAACTCGCATTCCTCGGTATGTGTGTGAACAATAAGCTTTGTTGGAACGAACACATAAGAATGATCCCTAAGAATGCTGCGAAATATTTAGGTTTCCTAAAATGGTGCAAAATGTACTTTACTCCTTCAGATCTGGCTACTATTTGCAAGGCATATATACTAGAAAAACAAACAGACGCATAGACCCATACACCCCATCTTAAATTCACACAACCACCAAAAAAATCATTCCCACACAAATAAATCCCTCGAACTACTTTAACACAAGAAACTTTTCAAACACACAAAACACCTATAAATAAAAAAATTAATAACCAAACACAATCATTTTGAAATCCACAATACATGCCGCGACCTCTTCCACCACAGAACCCATGGAACTTGGATCAGGACAATCTCACCTACGACAGTAAACAGCTTATCCGATCTTGTGAACTCATGACGTGCATGACTCATTGTTTCACCTGTTGTCTTCTACAACCTGTGATATCCATTCATTTGCTGATGATACAACACTATCGGCTTCCATTGAGTTTGTCAGTCAAAAAGAATGCAATTCTCACTTAATGGTTCGCGTGAATTAATGAATTCTCGATTGGAGCATTTCTAATAGAGTAGAATTTAACCCAAATAAATTCCAGTCTTGTCTTTTTTCTCAGAAGACAATTCAACATTACGTTCCACCTGTTATTAATGGTGCCCCTATTGCGACATCAGATTCACTTAAGTTGCTAGGTTTAAAAGTATCAAGTGATCTTTCCTGGAAGGAACATATTTATGAAATTTCAAAAAGAGCTAGCCAATGTTTGGGCCAAAGTTTTGGCTTCATAAGACGTTGTAACTTCTACTTCACTCCCTCTAAAGTATTAAGATTATTTAAATCTTATGTTAGACCAATTTTAGAATTGAATTCATATGTGTGGGGTGGGGCTCCAAGATCGCATTTGCTTTATCTTGATGGAGTTCAGAATAGAGTTCTCCGTTTGATAAACGATGTAACCATTACTTCGTCTCTTGATACTTTGTGATACTTTAGAGCACAGACGAAATGTAGGAGCTTTATTTGTTTTCTACAAATTTTACTACGGTAGATGTGCTTTAGAAACCAGTTTTTCTAGTTCTAGGTCTTTTTGTCAGCAACGTAAACACTCGTTATGGTCCAATCAACATAGATTTGCCTTTTCATGTAGAACCAAACACTTTCAATCCTCCTTTTTTCCGAGAGTCTTCAAATTAGCCGTTAACAACTTCCTGAATAATGAAGTATAAAGTGCTCATAAGCTGTTTATTAAAAAAAAAAATTGTTGTATCGCGTCGTTTTAGTTTTCTTGTTCGTTTTTTCGCATTGCTTTTTCAATGAATCAGAGAGAATTCCGAAAAATAAATTGAATCCGGCTACAAACAATAAATCACATTCCTTCGATTTTTATTTTATTTTGAATTTTAATAAAGGGCTTAGCCCAACTTATTGCCGTGACGCAAGTCATTCAGGGAGTCCTCCCTTGGCAATGAGTCTCTATATAAAAAAAAAACATATAATATATATAAGCAGTAAAACTTAACGCACACACTGGTCCTAGGTACACTATCGAAGAAATACACAACGTTAGCTCCAAAAATACAGAAAACTATCCTTGATACCAAATTTTGATAGCTACTATAATTTCACCGAAAAATATGAAGAAGCACCCCA
Source organism: Nephrocerus scutellatus (assembly GCA_947095585.1). Classification (NCBI taxonomy): domain Eukaryota; kingdom Metazoa; phylum Arthropoda; class Insecta; order Diptera; family Pipunculidae; genus Nephrocerus; species Nephrocerus scutellatus. Next base: position 86,404,505 of record OX352763.1, on the reverse strand, counting down.
AGTAATGCACGAATTGGATGACTCAAATTTTCATACATCCACCTCGCTAAAGCCGTCGGATACATAGATATTAATACACACGGATCCACCCTACCTTTTATAAATATATCATCCCCATTCGGTCGTCCCCTTAAATTTTTAATTGACACCGGAACTTAAATTCCGAAAAATGCACACCCACCCACATCTCCACAATTCTCAGTAAAAACCAACTTAACGAAAAAGTCACACTACCCATTTTCTATGAAGTTACCTAATCTGGATAATTCAGCTTTCTTGTATTCAAATTTCACGGTTGTTTTGACTGTCTACTAGGTCTTGAATAGGAATCGTGGCTCAGTGAATAAGAGCATGGCTTCTAAGCAGATGGTTCGTAGCTCGAATTTCAGCAACAGCAAAAGTTTTTTTACGGGGTTCCACCTCTCGTGAAAGTTTTACAAACGTCTGAGAGTAATAACTTGTCACGGAAAGTTTCTCAATTCGCCGTTCGAATCCGGCATTATATTGTAGGTCCCATCCATTTATGTGCAAAAATATAAATGCTCAACGCAAATGGTTGCGAAAAGCTAGGCCTTGGACCGTAATGGTCTGTCGCACCGAATAAAATTATTATTATTATTTATTAGGTCTTGACATTCTTTCTCAACTTTCTGCTAAGATAGACCAAGAAAACAAAACTCTGATTAACAAGAACTCTACTATCCCCCTTTTATTCAAACCGAACTTTAATTCGGCAAACATATAATCCCTCCAAACACAAAAACAATAATAAAAGTCCGAGTTGACTTTCAAAATGGCGATATTTTTATTGACTCAACTGAAGGTGTCAAACCTAACCCAGATACAAATTCATGCTTCATGAAAAAATTCCCCTTACCCAGAACGCAAAAGGAGATTAGAGCATTTCTAGGACTACTTGGATACTATAGAAAATTCATCAAAGATTTTGCTAAACTGGTCAAACAAGATCGAAATTAACGAGCAATACTTACGAACCTTTGACCCCATACTCCAATACCCTGATTTTTCTTAATCCTTTAATTTAACTACTGTAATGTTGCAAGGATTTATGGAACACGAAAGCGAGGCCGGCCAAGCCTACGCTGGAAGGATGGCGTAGACCAGGACGCCAAGAGTTTAGGGATGCCAAACTGGATGACATCGGCTCGAAATCGGGACCGGTAGAGAGACTTTTTGCGGGAAGCCAGGACCGGACCCCGGTTGTAGAGCCAAATATGATGATGATGAATTTTGCAATCGGTGCAATCCTATCACAAGGACCTTTTGGAAATGATAAACCTGTTTGCTTCGCAAGTAGAACCCTAACAACTTCCGAAATTAATTATTCCACCATAGAGAAGGAATTATTAGCCATGGTTTTGGCAACCAAATATTTTAGGCCTTATCTATATGGTCACATGTTCAAAATTATTACTGAAACAAACCTTTAACATGAATCATGAATTTAAAAGAAGCCAATTCAAAATAAACCTGTTAGATATTAAATTAGAAGAATACGACTACGAAATCGTAAATAATAAAAACAACCCATAATAAAAAACAACCCATAAAAATTAAAATTTTTCATCTAAATTCTCTAATTGCAGAAATTGATATGGAAGCCCATCGATCCTAGGTCATTTTTTTTTATTGTAGGAGAAAATCATCGAAAGAGACATTTGACATCAGATGTCAAATTTGAAAATGCTTCAGATCATTTTATTCTGAGCACTTAGAGCACGCTCATACTCTGAGCAAATAAGAAACACGAGCATTTTTCTTGAAAACTCTTTGACTGCTCTGAACTAATTTATGAAAACACCAAATAACAGAATATGGTGAAAACTTGTTGTTCTATCTGTAAGTTGATATCGACAACAAAAACCGACATCAATAAAAATACAATTCAGTAAATAAGTAAGTCAGTTGAATCAAGCATAAAACATTTATGTCTCGTTTCATTTGCTGGGTTCATTTGTGCATGATCTAAGATTTCTCTCTCTCTCTCTCCACCATCCTAAACCAAGCAGCGCAGCCGATTGCGCAGCACCCACCGCACACAGTCATTAAAGTACCACGATATCTGATGCGACTATGATATCTAAAAAAATGTATAAGGGCCTTGCGGCCAAACCCGGGGCCCAATCACTACCAAATTTAAGAAAAAGTATTGTTTATTGGGTATACACATGTGTGTAAAAAAAATCGGGTAATTTTTATGTTAAATTTGTATGGGAGCCCCACGAACCCGGGGCCCGATCACTTCCAAATTTTAAAAGAAAGTATTGTCACCGGAAATACACATGTGTACAAACCTCGGACCTCGGGACCGGGGGGCACCCATACAAATATTTTACAAAATTTACCTGATTTTCTTAAAATGTTATACATATGTATCTCCGATGGAAAACACTTTTTGTAAAAATTTGGAGTGATCGGCCCCATATACATTTTTTAAATATCGCTATATCGCATCAGATCACGGCAAAGTATGAGCTCTGTGCTTTGTGTGCTGCGCTGTTCGCTGCCGCTGCGTTTGGTGGATGATTTTGCCACAAAACGAGCACGCAGTGTGTGTGTATCCCCGATAGAGAATTTACAAAAAAAATTTAATTTTTATGGGTTGTTTTTTATAGGTTGTTTTTTTAAATTCTCTAATCAGGGGATACACAATGTGCAAAGTTTGAATAAAATCGGCTAAAAATTAATTTCATCGGGTAAAACTAATTGTATTGATATTTGGAAATTCAATTGTAAGTCGATCGTGCACAATCAAGTTTTTGGATACGAATTACTTCAATTGGAGCGATAGGAATTGGGAACGATATCAAGGCATAAAGGATTGTGGAAGGCATTTAATGAGGACAAACCAGAAGGAGCGGAAAATGCGGTTGCAGCTGCGGCTTTGGATAAAAGCGTCCAAGAAGGTTTGACGTACATGCGGTTGTCTGTCGACGATGCACAGATAATACATATCAGGACTATCGACGCGGCAAAAGGTGCGTGGTGTAATAAATGTAATGGTGTATCAGATGTTTTCGGGCCTTGGCCCTTGGATGAGTTTAGTTACCGGCTACATGCACGCCTAGCGATGCTCTTGCTAGCTCGACGGGATAGGGGGAGGGTCCTTGCCGATAATGCCAGTCTACGGATATCACATAAAGTTTTATTGCGTGCATTTTAGGGTAAAATTTACGAGCGGAAAAACAAAAAATAAAGGGAATTTATTCTTGAGGAACGGCAAGACAAAGCGACAACCAAGAATACCCACGGCCAAACTGAGCCATGAACAAAAAAAAATATGAACCAACTCCTGAGTGCGGCGTCTCTTCGGGAGTTATCGAAAGAGAGAGAGATATGACTATCATTTTAAGTAAAACTCATTGTTAAGGGGTAATTGTAGTTGCAGAACAAAATAATGTTTCTCTCACAAGTAAAATTTCTATTATTGTTATATAAAATTTTTTTTTTTTTTCGCGCAATGTCTAAGATAGTGCCTGACCAAGGTCAGAGGACCCTGGGCATACAGAAATCAAATATTGGGAAAATAATTTACTTACCGCGAAGTCCGAAGTAATCTCCTCGACAGCGCTGGCGAGCTCGACGTGCTGAAACAAGTTGTATCGATTAATTAATGAAGGGGCAAGGAACCGTTTGGGAACCACGGTTGGTCACCCTTTTCGCTTGACAAAACGCACGGCCGAGAAATAAAAAAAAATTGTGGGAATTTGATCCAAGAGAATTCTTTCTTACACACAAGATTGCTACTCTAACAAAACGTAATAAGAATAAAATAAATAATTTTAGGTGATGGCATAAGGCTCATCGTTTTCAAGTTATGTATTGATTATTTCAGTTGGTATTTCTAATTTGGTTCCAAGTTAAAGAAAAAAAATTCATTTTTGTAGCTATTTCTCATCCGGTGGTTGGTTAACCATCGCCCGGTCCCAATTCGATTAATTTATTACTTGAAGGGGTTGACGGACTCTCCGCCTTTTTTTTCGCAAGGTTCTCTGAAGATTTGATTTGGCTTTAAATGTTGACCAACGGTGGTCCAAAAGGGACGGAATTTCAGCCATGTTGGGCCTCGTGGCGCACAAGAAACGAGTCCGTCTGTGCCCGGTACAAACTGGTGTATGGCTTTATGCAAATAAAATTTTCGCACTTTAATAAAATTTGACTTAAACAGTTTTCATATGTGAATAATTTGCACGGCCATTTTGTTTGCAAGTAACCAGAATGGCGTGCTTGGTCGACCGCAACCGCTCACGATGGTTGATTTTTACCAAATCGATTTTCCGAATATTTTTCCAGTTAAAGTTATTTTAATGAAAAATCACTGCACATGGTGTGTGGCTTTATGCCAAACTAATCGAACAAACAAAAAACTTTAACAATTGCGATGGCAAATAAATTTTGCGCAGCTATCTTTAACAAAAAAAGAACACATGGCGTGTTTGGCCTCAATCGACCGCTTCATAAATTTTTGGTACTTATTTGACTCCTTCAATATTTTTCCAGTTAGAGTTATTTTGCCGAAAAAAATCACTGCACCATGGTATGTGGCTTTAAGCCAAACTCATCGAACATTATTTGACTCCTTCAATATTTTTCCAGTTAGAGTTATTTTGCCGAAAAAAATGACTGCACCATGGTATGTGGCTTTAAGCCAAACTAATCTAACACTTTTGTGAAAACAAAATCAACTTTAACAATTGCGATGGCAAATAAATTTTGTGCAGCCATCTTTAACAAAAAAAACGCATGGAACGCTGGTCGTCCGCGTCCGCTTTCACAGGTTGTATAAAATCGACTTTTAGAATATTTTTTCAGTTAAAATTAATTTTAACGGAAAATCACTGCACATGGTGTGTGGCTTTATGCAACTCTAGTCGAACATTATTTGACTCCTTCAATATTTTTCCAGTTAGAGTTATTTTGCCGAAAAAATCACTGCACCATGGTATGTGGCTTTAAGCCAAACTAATCGAACACTTTTGTGAAAACAAAATCAACTTTAACAATTGCGATGGCAAATAAATTTTGCGCAGCCATCTTTAACAAAAAAAAACGCATGGAACGCTGGTCGTCCGCGTCCGCTTTCACAGGTTGTATAAAATCGACTTTTAGAATATTTTTTCAGTTAAAGTTAATTTTAACGGAAAATCACTGCACATGGTGTGTGGCTTTATGCAACTCTAGTCGAACATTATTTGACTCCTTCAATATTTTTCCAGTTAGAGTTATTTTGCCGAAAAAAATCACTGCACCATGGTATGTGGCTTTAAGCCAAACTAATCGAACACTTTTGTGAAAACAAAATCAACTTTAACAATTGCGATGGCAAATAAATTTTGCGCAGCCATCTTTAACAAAAAAAAACGCATGGAACGCTGGTCGTCCGCGTCCGCTTTCACAGGTTGTATAAAATCGACTTTTAGAATATTTTTTCAGTTAAAGTTAATTTTAACGAAAAATCACTGCACATGGTGTGTGGCTTTATGCAACTCTAGTCGAACACTTTTTTTAAAAAAAAAATCAACTTTATACAATTGCGATGGCAAATAAATTTTGCGCAGCCATCTTTAACAAAAAAAGAACACATGGCGTGTTTGGCCTCAATCGACCGCTTCATAAATTTTTGGTACTTATTTGACTCCTTCAATATTTTTCCAGCTAGAGTTATTTTGCCGAAAAAAATCACTGCACCATGGTATGTGGCTTTAAGCCAAACTAATCGAACACTTTTGTGAAAACAAAATCAACTTTAACAATTGCGATGGCAAATAAATTTTGTGCAGCCATCTTTAACAAAAAAAAACGCATGGAACGCTGGTCGTCCGCGTCCGCTTTCACAGGTTGTATAAAATCGACTAGATTCTCATCCCCAAAAGGTATATCATCTTCCTTCGACCACCGTCTATTTCGTGCCGACAGCCTGTAGCCCACGATGTAGCGTTCGGTTGCTCACTTGTTCTCTTTTTTTCTATTTTTCTTTCGTTCAATTCCTACTGCCCTTACTCGCTGCACTCTATAATCGTCGTTGCCAATCGTTGATGATTAATATTGAAGAGAGAGAGACCAAGGGAGAACCAGTGGCCGACCAAACAGGCTTAAGCGTTATTAGCTGATCTTTGATATTAACCGATTTTACGGCACTCTTCCAACATGAAGATTTTTGACGTTCATATGGGTGTATTGGTGTTGCGACGTATTACTTTTTCAAAGCGACCTAATACCCTACAAGGAAAGTATGTATGTGGAATTCGGTGTTGTGTTCATTTACCATACAGGGTGCAGCTACCTGAGAGGTGGCCTCCACAAAACAGGCTTTACGGGGCTTTAACTGAAACACCGAAAAGGCTGAGACGAGGCATCGAATAGGTTGTAGGTGTTTACTGCCTGATATCTTTCGCATGGAAGATGCCTACTATTTTTCCTTGGAGGTCCTCTAGGTCATAATAACAACTTCCCACCTTTTCTCGTATACGACTTTTCAAAAAGGTTGGTGCCAGTTTTGCGTTAAAACCCTTTTTCCACTGACTTTGCGCAAAATTACGCCTGTACACCTCCTGTCCTACCCGAAAATCGATCGGTCTGCACCGAGTGTTATAGCTCCGCTCATTCACCTCGTATGCCCGCTTCATATGCTCTTTCACTTTACTGCGGACCTGGGCTAGACCGTCCTCGTGTGAGACGAGGGTATCGGGTGGCTCCAACAAGCTCAACTTACGTAAGAGCTCATAGTTTTCCCCGTGTGTAACCATATTTTGCCCAAATGTTACGTAATACGGCGAAAATCCCGTGGACGTATGTATGGAGCTCCGCAGCGAACAACTGATGTGACAAAGGTTAATGTCCCAACTCGACTGGTCATCCCTCAGGAAGGCATGAATAGCCGCGATCAGGGATCGGTTCACTCGCTCCGAAGCATTCGCCTGCGGCGAATAGAGTGCGGTATACGTGTGATTGACGCCGTAGTTTAACAGGAGATGGTTGAAATCTTTGCTCTTAAATTGGACCCCATTATCGGTCATAATGGTTTCGGGGACCCCGAACGTAGGAAAGATGTAATTTCTTAAATGATCAGAAATAGGTTTTGCTACTAGTTTCTTGAGTAGCAGCAAAAAGTGGAACTTCGTAAAGTGGTCCAGAATGATCAACAAACCAATATGACCTGACTTTGATCGAGGGAACGGTCCAAGCAGATCCATGTAAAGACGTTGAAATGGCCTTACCGAGACATTTTGGCGACCCATGAGCGGTCTTAGCGAAACGTTCGGATGTTTAGTGGTTTTGCAGATTGGACACTTTAAGACATAATCTCGCACATCAGCGAACATTTTTGGCCAAAAGAAGTTGGTTTTGATTCTTTGCAAGTTTTTATTGATGCCGCCGTGTGCTGAAGTCAGGGAATCATGTGCTCGTTCGATAACTTGATTTATGAGACCTTTTGGGACCCAGAGCTTTCAGGCGGACTGCTCTTGCATTTCCTCCCCTCGGTAGAACTCAGTACGCTTATACAAGTAGCAATCTACTACAGTTAGATCCGGCAGTCGGTTACTGTTTGCTAATGCCTCTTGTTTTAACTTTTCGTATTCGGCGAACTTGAACTCTGCCGATGAGAGATCGATCTCGGGTGACAACAATTCTAGCGTGGCAACTTCACTTTCATGAATCCTGGATATCGCATCCGGAACTTTGTTTTCCGTACCCTTCCGGTGAGAAATTGAAAAGTGGAAACCTTGGAGCTTTAATGCCCATCTGCCAAGTCTGCCACTAAGATCCGTCTGTCTCATGAGCCATTGCAATGAAGCGTGGTCGGTAATCACTTTAAATTCGAATTCTACAAAAGGACGAAAGTGTTTAACACTTAGAACGGCAGCTAGGCACTCCTGTTCCGTGACACTATAATTGCGTTGTGCCTTATTCAACTTCTGTGACCAGTAAGCTATCGGTACTTCGGAGCCATCGTCCAGGGTCTGTACCAGCACACTACCAACTCCTGTCTGACTAGCATCGCACTGGATCATAAAAGGACGGGAAAAGTCAGGAGTATACAGCACGGGTGAAGATGTAAGCTTGACCTTCAAAGCTTCAAAAGCCAATTGAGCATCGCTATCCCCCTGCGATTTTTTTAGTAGGTTCGTCAAGGGTGTACAAATAGACGCAAAATTTGAAATGAACTTCCGGTACCAACCCGCCATACCCAAAAAGCGACGAAGTTGGCGTACCGTCTTAGGAACCGGATAGTCTACAATCGATTGGACCTTCTCTGGATCCATTCTCAAACCCCCCTTGCCAATGATGTATCCCAGGTAACGGACCTCCCTGAGACAGAACTTACTTTTTGAGACATTCAATGTCAACCCCGCGCGTTTGAGGTGTTTCGCAACTTCTTGGAGTACAACCACGTGACTGTCGAAGTCCTCTGTTATTACTAATAAATCGTCTAGATAAACAAAGACTTGACCGTGAAGATCGGAAGGAATTACTTTGTCCATCAGTCGGCAATTAGTTTGTGGCGCGTTACACAAGCCAAATGGCATGACTGTGAACTGGTATAGCGGCCGCTTGGGAACCGTGAAGGCAGTTTTCCCTCTCAAACTGATTTCCAACGGGATTTGCCAAAAGGCATCTTTCAAATCTAAGCTCGATATAAATTCGGCTCGAGGAATTCGGCTCAATATCCCTTGAATATGTGGGAGTGGGCAGGCATCAGTCACCGTTACGGCATTAAGCTTCCGGGAATCAAGGCACAGCCGTACCTTTCCGGGCTTGCGGACCAACACCACCGGCGAACTCCACGAGCTTTGCGACTCTTCGATCACTCCCAACTTTAGCATTCTATCTAATTCGTCGAAAATCAGTCTTTCAATTGCTGGCGAAACGGGGTAATGTCGCTGTTTGATGGCTCTACAGTCAATGGTGTCAATGACGTGCTCAACCAGGCCGGTTTTTCCGAGGGCCTCATTCTCGTATGAAGGAAAACTATCTTTGACTGTTTCCAGCCGGCGTACTTGTAAGTCTGTCAAGTCATTGGTGTTTGATGCTACGTTACTAGTGTCTGCTAGTGCTATTTCTGAGACAATCTCGGGTGCTAAGTCGAACAACTTCCAGAAATCGACGCCTAGGTACAGGTTCTGGGCCAGAGACGGGACCACGTACAAGGGAAGGCGATTCAGTTTACCCTTAAATGTAATGTCTGCAACAAAGAACCCCCCGACCTTCTGCGCATTTCCGTCTGCTGTTTTAATGGGTGAAATAACTCGCTTCAGCTTGATATCACTGTTCAGTACTCGGGCGGCCAATAAACCGCCGACACAACTGATGGAGGCACCACTATCGAGTAATCCCTCTACTTCCTCGCCCAATAAGGTTACGGAAGCGTAAGGTCGAGCATCGTTGGGTTTTGCCAATATGGTGCTCATTAACAAGCTACGGCGTTCCTTCACCCGTTTCCAGAACAGAGCTATTCGTTTGGCGGATCTACCAGGACCTGTCTTTGATATGGCGGCGGCCGAGTTGAAAATTTTAGCTCGTGCCAAGATGTACTCATTGACTCGAAGATGGTAGGGTCGGATGGGGTGCAAGTTCTTCACGGTATCATCGGGTAACCCGCTTACGGCAGGGCTTCTTCGTTCTTTTACAATAATTGTCTTGTCTGGTATTTGATTCGGTCTAGTCGGGTTTTGTGCGCGATTGTCGGGGCAATTTATTGTGGGTGTGAACTGTGGTTCCTGTTCACACCCCTTGTCCAGTTTCCCTGAGCACTACATTTGGGAGAGTTGGGTTTGTACATATTCGCCGCGCCACACCCATAGCAGAACACTCGGCGTGGCTCATGACACATGTCGAAACGGTGGCCGTCGTGCTGACAATTCCAACATTTTAATTTGGGCGGTGCTCGGTTTTCCAAGCTAGCGGACACATGCGAACTCGGTTGTGGATGAACCTTCGATCTATCAGTGTCCCCGACTCGAGATGGTAGTAGCTCTGCAATCTGACGACGGGGGTACGTCGGTCTCGTGGTTGGCAAAGGGCGACACACTTCGTTCAGAAAACGTTCGCGTCTCTGCACAATCTTGCGCAACATAGACACAGAGGTGATGTCCATGTGAAGGATTTCGTGTCTAACGTCGGACCTAAGGTTCCTTATTAGAATCTCTACGAAGTCTACCTCTGCGATTTGGAACCTAAGTCTATCCGTCAGTCGAACGATAGAGTCGTAGTACTCATCGAACGATTCCCTATCTCGTTGTTTGCGGCATCTAATGGCCTCTCGAATGTCATAATCGGACCGACTGTCCTTATATTGCTGGCGGAGTTGGTCAATCAGGTCTTCCCACAGGAAAAACGGCTGAGAGCGGTGGAACCTCCAGTACCACTCCTTTGCTCTTCCCTTGAACAATAAATGGGCGTTTTTGCACAGCAAGCTGAAATTTCCGTCTAAACTCTGCTGAGTTAGTGATTCGACCTGATAGATAAAATTATCTATGGTCAAACCATCGGACGATCCCTCAAATTGGAGATGCCAGCTACAGATAATGTTAGACACCTTAACGGCAGTGTTGACATCCAATTGGGAAGAGCAAGGTGGGTAAGAGGTCTGAAGATTTTGATCTCTGCGCTCAAATGGCATGTCCGCCGGCCATGGAAAGTTTTCGCGTTCTGGGGTATTCGATGGTACTATATGAGCGTTTGGTTCACCTCCTTGTAGGTTTAACCTGTTGAAGCATCGTTCGACATTAGCTTCTATGAGTTGGGAGAGGTCTTGCGACATCTGTTGCATCATCGAGGCTTGGATCTGATCGATGGAATCGTTAACCACTCGATGAATTTTTGACAACAAGTTTGAGTCCCCTTGACTAAATCTAGCCGTGTTACTGGGTAGTGACAATCGACTGCGTGTTTCGGTGGCAACTGTGTGTTCAGGCTCTGGCCTTTGTCCCGCAGCCGCCAAAAGACTTTCCTCGCGCTGACCCTTCGGCTTGGTGGTAGACTGCTGTCGGATTGGAGGTTTTCTTTTCGATCAATTTTGAGTATTACAATTACTCGGATCGTCCCTTATCCCTTCACCACTAACTATACTTGGCCTTGGTCGTACAACATGTGGTCTTAGCGAACCCAGCAAACAGGGCTGGTAACATTGGGGACAGGACTCGGAACTTTTCAGTATTTCGACTAAGCAATATTTATGGAATACGTGCTTGCAAGTAGTAATTACACTTTCCGCACTTCCATCAATTCCGATTTGGCAAAGCGAGCACTCAGACACTTCAGGGGAGATCATCTCCATAGTCTGGCCGGGCCTATTAGGGCCCTCAAAACTACGTCGGACGGCCATATGGGCGAGATTAGTAATTCAATTATGGTAACACGAATTTCGGTATCTCTGAGCCGACAATGAACCCAACAGGCAATCGTTTGAACACTAATTCGTTACCATAATAGAAAAAAAATTTACGAATAAGGCTCTTAAGCCTGTCTTTAGCGGGACTATATTAACTTTCTAAGGAAAATATTCTATCGAGAAAAAAAACAGTCTATAAGTAAATAAGCTAAGTCTTACGCTCGGGTGGCTTTATTAAATACTTAATAAATACTAATACTTAAGATCATGAAATTTACTAATAACGTAAGGCTAACCCGTTTCCTGATTTATTGGATTAATGACAGGGAAAACAAGGGCAGAAATGTTGAGATTGATAAGTAAGAAACCAAAAAAAAATAATAAATAAAAAACTTATGTCAATCAATAATAAAATTCACGGGCAAATTAGTTAGTAATTAACAAAAAAATAATAGTGATGAGTTTCTAAGGGTGTCTCTCTCTCTCTCTCTCTCTCTCCTTCTCTTTCTCCATTTTAACGAGCCGCACAATCGGAGATATTTCTTGAACGGGTTTCATGACACGTCTCGTAGAGGTACTTTACCGCGATCGCGTAAAAGCCCGAATGGACAAGGTAGTGACTTAATACCATAGCTCACTATTAAGGTTTAACAAACACAATAACCAAAGTTCGCTACCAAGAAATAACTTTCCATAGGAAGCAATCCGACGAAACAAGAGGGTTTCAGTTTAACAAATAAATCATATAACTGCACTGGTCAAAGAGTTAAAAAAAATTCCATGATCCAAGGTCAGGTAATTCAACACAGATTGTTCGTAGTAGGAGCACTCTACCAGCAGATAAAAATTTTGGGCCTCTGTCATCGGACAGGTATCCGGCAGCCTACCCCCAAATGACCTGCACTTCCAGATGATTCTTAGAGGAAGGAAATTTCGATGGAAGGAAACAGGCTTTCTTTACATCAAGCTGCTGGGTATGTAACTGATCAGGGTGTTCGCCGTCGCGACCACCTTATAATCTACGACAATCCCGAGCAGCCCAAGGAAAGAAAAGCTAGTGAAACAAAAGAAGTTTTTCTGAAGAATCCAGACTAAGGTAATCGGTGTCAGAAAGAACCGACCGATGAGATTGGTTACCGGCTACATGCACGCCTATCGATGCTCTTGCTAGCTCGACGGGATAGGGGGAAGGTCCTTGCCGATAATGCCAGTCTACGGATATCACATAAAGTTTTATTGCGTGCATTTTAGGGTAAAATTTACGAGCGGAAAAACAAAAAAAAAGGGAATTCATTCTTGAGGAACGGCAAGACAAAGCGACAACCAAAAATACCCACGGCCGAACTCAGCCATCAACAAAAAAAATATGAACCAACTCCTGAGTGCGGCGTCTCTTCGGGAGTTATCGAAGGAGAGAGAGATGTGACTATCAGTTTAAGTAAAACTCATTGTTAAGGGGTAATTGTAGTTGAAGAACAAGATTTTTATTTTCAGCTGAACAAACAAAATAATGTTTCTCTCACAAGTAAAATTTCTATTATTGTTATATAAAATTTTTTTTTTTTTTTTTTTTTTATTAATCAACTTAAGTAAGTATTTATTTGAATTAAATAGATCGAGGTCCACTCAATAGAAAACAAAAAGAAATTTAGTACATAATTTTATTTCTTTATTTTTGTTCAGTTTAATGAACTTACAAAAAAAAAATTTGTAAATTAAATTAGGTGTGCGTCACAAGTAGAGTAAGTTTAATAATAATTTGCATTGATGCAAACAATTTAAATATATTTTTTTTTCAAAATTAATCAACTTAAGTAATTATTTAATTGAATTAAGTAGATCGAGGTCCACTCAGTAGAAAGCAAAAAGAAATTTAGTACATATTTTTATTTCTTTATTTTTGTTCAGTTTAATGAACTTACAAAAAAAAATTCTCTCGTTTCTCTTGTTACCCTCCTTTTTTTTTTTTTTTTTTTTTTTTTATTCGTGCAATGTCTAAGATAGTGCCTGACCAAGGTCACAGGACCCTGGGCATACAGAAATTAAATATCGGGAAAATAATTTACTTACCGCGAGGTCCGAAGCAATCTCCTCGACAGCGCTGGCGAGCTCGACGTGCTGAAACAAGTTGTATCGATTAATTAATGAAGGGGCAAGGAAATGTTTGGGAACCACGGTTGGTCACCCTTTTCGCTTGACAAAACGCACGGCCAAGAAATAAAAAAAAATTGTGGGAATTTGATCCAAGAGAATTCTTTCTTACACACAAGATTGCTACTCTAACAAAACGTAATAAGAATAAAATAAAAAATTTTAGGTGATGGCTATTTCTCATCCGGTGGTTGGTTAACCATCGCCCGGTCCCAATTCGATTAATTTATTACTTGAAGGGGTTGACGGACGCTCCGCCTTTCTTTTCGCAAGGTTCTCTGAAGATTTGATTTGGCTTTAAATGTTGACCAACGGTGGTCCAAAAGGGACGGAATTTCAGCCATGTTGGGCCTCGTGGCGCACAAGAAACGAGTCCGTCTGTGCCCGGTACAAACTGGTGTATGGCTTTATGCAAATAAAATTTTCGCACTTTAATAAAATTTTACTTAAACAGTTTTCATATGTGAATAATTTGCACGGCCATTTTGTTTGCAAGTAACCAGCATGGCGTGCTTGGTCGACCGCAACCGCTCACGATGGTTGATTTTTACCAAATCGATTTTCCGAATATTTTTCCAGTTAAAGTTATTTTAATGAAAAATCACTGCACATGGTATGTGGCTTTATGCCAAACTAATCGAACACTTTTGTGAAAACAAAATCAATTTTAACAATTGCGATGGCAAATGAATTTTGTGCAGCCATCTTTAACAAAAAAAACGCATGGAACGCTGGTCGTCCGCGTCCGCTTTCACAGGTTGTATAAAATCGACTTTTAGAATATTTTTTCAGTTAAAGTTAATTTTAACGAAAAATCACTGCACTGCACAACACAATAACCAAAGTTCGCTACCAAGAAATAACTTTCCATAGGAAGCAATCCGACGAAACAAGAGGGTTTCAGTTTAACAAATAAATCATATAACTGCACTGGTCAAAGGGTTAAAAAAAATTCCATGATCCAAGGTCAGGTAATTCAACACAGATTGTTCGTAGTAGGAGCACTCTACCAGCAGATAAAAATTTTGGGCCTCTGTCATCGGACAGGTATCCGGCAGCCTACCCCCAAATGACCTGCACTTCCAGATGATTCTTAGAGGAAGGAAATTTCGATGGAAGGAAACAGGCTTTCTTTACATCAAGCTGCTGGGTATGTAACTGATCAGAGTGTTCGCCGTCGCGACCACCTTATAATCTACGACAATCCCGAGCAGCCCAAGGAAAGAAAAGCTAGTGAAACAAAAGAAGTTTTTCTGAAGAATCCAGACTAAGGTAATCGGTGTCAGAAAGAACCGACTAATTAAATTAGACGAGTGTCATAGGTCAGGCATCCGGCAGTCTTACACCAGATCACCTGCCTTTCCATATGACCTTCAATAACACATGGTCATTGGTCAAGGATCCGGCAGCCATACGCCAGATCACTTGGGATTCCTTATGACCTTTAGCAACGCAGTGACATTGGTCAAGTAGCCGGCGGTCACACCCCCGACCACTTGCAATTCCGCATGCAACTAGGCTGCTTTTCACACTGAACAACGAAAAGGAACAGTGTCTTT
This sequence comes from Nephrocerus scutellatus, assembly GCA_947095585.1. NCBI lineage: Eukaryota > Metazoa > Arthropoda > Insecta > Diptera > Pipunculidae > Nephrocerus > Nephrocerus scutellatus. The sequence goes on along the minus strand of OX352763.1, from coordinate 86,389,442 downwards.
GCGACACTGATTTCCATTAATCTAACTGCGGAAGAGAAAAAAACATGAATCTTAACAGGAAAAGGGAAATTATTTTTGGAACCCGAAGGAATCTACTAATGTAAACTTCTTCGAGCCCCACGTTGGGCGCCATTTATGTAATAAATGTAATGGTGTATCAGATGTTTTCGGGCCTTGGCCCTTGGATGAGATTGGTTACCGGCTACATGCACGCCTATCGATGCTCTTGCTAGCTCGACGGGATAGGGGGAAGGTCCTTGCCGATAATGCCAGTCTACGGATATCACATAAAGTTTTATTGCGTGCATTTTAGGGTAAAATTTACGAGCGGAAAAACAAAAAAAAAGGGAATTCATTCTTGAGGAACGGCAAGACAAAGCGACAACCAAAAATACCCACGGCCGAACTCAGCCATCAACAAAAAAAATATGAACCAACTCCTGAGTGCGGCGTCTCTTCGGGAGTTATCGAAAGAGAGAGAGATGTGACTATCAGTTTAAGTAAAACTCATTGTTAAGGGGTAATTGTAGTTGAAGAACAAGATTTTTATTTTCAGCTGAACAAACAAAATAATGTTTCTCTCACAAGTAAAATTTCTATTATTGTTATATAAAAATTTTTTTTTTTTTTTTTTTTTATTAATCAACTTAAGTAAGTATTTATTTGAATTAAATAGATCGAGGTCCACTCAATAGAAAACAAAAAGAAATTTAGTACATAATTTTATTTCTTTATTTTTGTTCAGTTTAATGAACTTACAAAAAAAAAATTTGTAAATTAAATTAGGTGTGCGTCACAAGTAGAGTAAGTTTAATAATAATTTGCATTGATGCAAACAATTTAAATATATTTTTTTTTCAAAATTAATCAACTTAAGTAATTATTTAATTGAATTAAGTAGATCGAGGTCCACTCAGTAGAAAGCAAAAAGAAATTTAGTACATATTTTTATTTCTTTATTTTTGTTCAGTTTAATGAACTTACAAAAAAAAATTCTCTCGTTTCTCTTGTTACCCTCCCTTTTTTTTTTTTTTTTTTTTTATTCGCGCAATGTCTAAGATAGTGCCTGACCAAGGTCACAGGACCCTGGGCATACAGAAATTAAATATCGGGAAAATAATTTACTTACCGCGAGGTCCGAAGCAATCTCCTCGACAGCGCTGGCGAGCTCGACGTGCTGAAACAAGTTGTATCGATTAATTAATGAAGGGGCAAGGAAATGTTTGGGAACCACGGTTGGTCACCCTTTTCGCTTGACAAAACGCACGGCCAAGAAATAAAAAAAAATTGTGGGAATTTGATCCAAGAGAATTCTTTCTTACACACAAGATTGCTACTCTAACAAAACGTAATAAGAATAAAATAAAAAATTTTAGGTGATGGCATATGGCTCATCGTTTTCAAGTTATTTATTGATGATTTCAGTTGGTATTTCTAAGTTGGTTCCAAGTTAAAGAAAAAAAATTCATTTTTGTAGCTATTTCTCATCCGGTGGTTGGTTAACCATCGCCCGGTCCCAATTCGATTAATTTATTACTTGAAGGGGTTGACGGACGCTCCGCCTTTCTTTTCGCAAGGTTCTCTGAAGATTTGATTTGGCTTTAAATGTTGACCAAAGGTGGTCCAAAAGGGACGGAATTTCAGCCATGTTGGGCCTCGTGGCGCACAAGAAACGAGTCCGTCTGTGCCCGGTACAAACTGGTGTATGGCTTTATGCAAATAAAATTTTCGCACTTTAATAAAATTTGACTTAAACAGTTTTCATATGTGAATAATTTGCACGGCCATTTTGTTTGCAAGTAACCAGAATGGCGTGCTTGGTCGACCGCAACCGCTCACGATGGTTGATTTTTACCAAATCGATTTTCCGAATATTTTTCCAGTTAAAGTTATTTTAATGAAAAATCACTGCACATGGTGTGTGGCTTTATGCCAAACTAATCGAACACTTTTGTGAAAACAAAATCAATTTTAACAATTGCGATGGCAAATGAATTTTGTGCAGCCATCTTTAACAAAAAAAACGCATAGAACGCTGGTCGTCCGCGTCCGCTTTCACAGGTTGTATAAAATCGACTTTTAGAATATTTTTTCAGTTAAAGTTAATTTTAACGAAAAATCACTGCACATGGTGTGTGGCTTTATGCAACTCTAGTCGAACATTATTTGACTCCTTCAATATTTTTCCAGTTAGAGTTATTTTGCCGAAAAAAATCACTGCACCATGGTATGTGGCTTTAAGCCAAACTAATCGAACACTTTTGTGAAAACAAAATCAACTTTAACAATTGCGATGGCAAATAAATTTTGCGCAGCCATCTTTAACAAAAAAAAACGCATGGAACGCTGGTCGTCCGCGTCCGCTTTCACAGGTTGTATAAAATCGACTTTTAGAATATTTTTTCAGTTAAAGTTAATTTTAACGGAAAATCACTGCACATGGTGTGTGGCTTTATGCAACTCTAGTCGAACATTATTTGACTCCTTCAATATTTTTCCAGTTAGAGTTATTTTGCCGAAAAAAATCACTGCACCATGGTATGTGGCTTTAAGCCAAACTAATCGAACACTTTTGTGAAAACAAAATCAACTTTAACAATTGCGATGGCAAATAAATTTTGCGCAGCCGTCTTTAACAAAAAAAAAACGCATGGAACGCTGGTCGTCCGCGTCCGCTTTCACAGGTTGTATAAAATCGACTTTTAGAATATTTTTTCAGTTAAAGTTAATTTTAACGAAAAATCACTGCACATGGTGGTGGCTTTATGCCAAACTAATCGAACAAACAAAAAACTTTAACAATTGCGATGGCAAATAAATTTTGCGCAGCCATCTTTAACAAAAAAAAAACGCATGGAACGCTGGTCGTCCGCGTCCGCTTTCACAGGTTGTATAAAATCGACTTTTAGAATATTTTTTCAGTTAAAGTTAATTTTAACGAAAAATCACTGCACATGGTGTGTGGCTTTATGCAACTCTAGTCGAACACTTTTTTTTTTTTTTAAAAAAATCAACTTTATACAATTGCGATGGCAAATAAATTTTGCGCAGCTATCTTTAACAAAAAAAGAACACATGGCGTGTTTGGCCTCAATCGACCGCTTCATAAATTTTTGGTACTTATTTGACTCCTTCAATATTTTTCCAGTTAGAGTTATTTTGCCGAAAAAAATCACTGCACCATGGTATGTGGCTTTAAGCCAAACTCATCGAACATTATTTGACTCCTTCAATATTTTTCCAGTTAGAGTTATTTTGCCGAAAAAAATGACTGCACCATGGTATGTGGCTTTAAGCCAAACTAATCTAACACTTTTGTGAAAACAAAATCAACTTTAACAATTGCGATGGCAAATAAATTTTGTGCAGCCATCTTTAACAAAAAAAACGCATGGAACGCTGGTCGTCCGCGTCCGCTTTCACAGGTTGTATAAAATCGACTTTTAGAATATTTTTTCAGTTAAAATTAATTTTAACGGAAAATCACTGCACATGGTGTGTGGCTTTATGCAACTCTAGTCGAACATTATTTGACTCCTTCAATATTTTTCCAGTTAGAGTTATTTTGCCGAAAAAATCACTGCACCATGGTATGTGGCTTTAAGCCAAACTAATCGAACACTTTTGTGAAAACAAAATCAACTTTAACAATTGCGATGGCAAATAAATTTTGCGCAGCCATCTTTAACAAAAAAAAACGCATGGAACGCTGGTCGTCCGCGTCCGCTTTCACAGGTTGTATAAAATCGACTTTTAGAATATTTTTTCAGTTAAAGTTAATTTTAACGAAAAATCACTGCACATGGTGTGTGGCTTTATGCAACTCTAGTCGAACACTTTTTTTTTAAAAAAAAAATCAACTTTATACAGTTGCGATGGCAAATAAATTTTGCGCAGCCATCTTTAACAAAAAAAGAACACATGGCGTGTTTGGCCTCAATCGACCGCTTCATAAATTTTTGGTACTTATTTGACTCCTTCAATATTTTTCCAGCTAGAGTTATTTTGCCGAAAAAAATCACTGCGCCATGGTATGTGGCTTTAAGCCAAACTAATCGAACACTTTTGTGAAAACAAAATCAACTTTAACAATTGCGATGGCAAATAAATTTTGTGCAGCCATCTTTAACAAAAAAAAAACGCATGGAACGCTGGTCGTCCGCGTCCGCTTTCACAGGTTTTATAAAATCAACTAGCTTCTCATCCCCAAAAGGTATATCATCTTCCTTCGACCACCGTCTATTTCGTGCCGACAGCCTGTAGCCCACGATGTAGCGTTCGGTTGCTCACTTGTTCTCTTTTTTGTCTATTTTTCTTTCGTTCAATTCCTACTGCCTTTACTCGCTACACTCTATAATCGTCGTTGCCAATCGTTGATGATTAATATTGAAGAGAGAGAGACCAAGGGAGAACCAGTGGCCGACCAAACCTAATACCCTACAAGGAAAGTATGTACATATGTGGAATTCGGTGTTGTGTTCATTTACCATACAGGGTGCAGCTACCTGAGAGGTGGCCTCCACAGTGGATAGCATTAAAGGATGTCCATCACCGTGACACGCCGGGCAATAAAATTTGATTATTGCCTGAAATCGTCGGAAAATGGCGAAAGAAGGAGATGATATTCAATTCAATGACAAAAATGTTCCAAAAATTGTTGGGTCTCGGCAAACTCGAACCAAAATTTTTGATGAGCGCGATGCTCATGAATTCGCTACCGAAAAGTTACGATGAGTTGGTGCCAGCGCTTGAATCAAGGCCTAAGAAGGACATCAACGTAGGCGTCGTAAAGAACATCGTCACTAAAAAATATAAAAAATATATAATATATATAAAAGTGACAACAAACAAATCGAATGCTTCGTCGTCCGCAAAAATGACTTATTTTGCAAGAAATGTGTATCATGTGAAGGCGGAATGCAGAAAATTTCAGAAATGTAAAAGACACGGTGGTAGCAGAAATTCGAAGCAGGAATCAAATGTGGTGAAATAAGGCGAAATAATCAAATAATTTTTTGTTTCTTGTAGGTAAGCCGAGCGGATGGGTCATCGATTCTGGTGCAAAATGTCACATCAGCAGCGAACGAAAATTGTTTTCGGAAACACACACCGAAACAGTCACTGTTGCGAATGGTGAAGAAGTTCGAGTATCTGGTCGAGGCAAGATTCGTACTTTTATCTCCGTTTAAAGGAGATGATAAAAAAACACAATTATATTGTTTATCTTCACTTTTATTTTAATGCTAATTTAAAAGCTACAGTTTCACTTATTACTATACTTGATAAAATTATACTTTGTAAATGCGCGCCGTTCATAAAGTGTTTCTCGTATTTATACAATAATGTTGCGAAACAACTGGAAAAGGTGCAAATGTCTGAAGTATCAATGTTGTGAAGCAATTCTTTCACAACGCGGTGCAAAAAAATGTAAACTGTGCCTTAATGTATTAATAAGTATTTATTGGGTCAACTGAAGTATTGATTTTGTGAAATAATTCTTTCACAACAATGTGTAAAAAATGCAAAATGTGCGGAAATGTGTTACTTAGTATTTATTGGGTCAATTAAACAAAAGTGTTGTTTTCTGTGATTGGTTTTTCTGTAAACTGACCTACATTCAGTTTTTTTTATTTTTGTCATGAAATTTGGTAGAATAAAATTCTCATTGATATCATGTATTTTTATTCGTACATTCGAAAAAGTACTATTGTCTACTTTGATTTTACAATTTTCAAATTTAAGCATAAAGTTTCCTTTGATCTTCAACTTTGATTTATTACAGTTATGTGCTCATTGCCACGGGATAAGTCCCTGAATGACTTTCGTCACGGCAATAAGTTGGGCTAAGCCCTTTATTAAAATTCAAAATAAAATAAAAATCGGAGGAATGTGATTTATTGTTTGTAGCCGGATTCAATTTATTTCTCGGAATTCTCCCTGATTCATTGAAAAAGCAATGCGAAAAAACGAACAAGAAAACTAAAACGACGCGATACAACAATTATTTTTTTTTTTTTTAATAAACAGCTTATGAGCACTTCATCCTTCATTATTCAGGAAGTTGTTAACGGTTCATTTGAAGACTCTCGGAAAAAAGGAGGATTGAAAGTGTTTGGTTCTACATGAAAAGGCAAATCTATGTTGATTGGACCCTAAACGAGTGTTTACGTTGCTGACAAAAAGACCTGGAACTAGAAAAACTGGTTTCTAAAGCACATCTACCGTAGTAAAATTTGTAGAAAACAAATAAAGCTCCTAAATTTCGTCTGTGCTCCAAAGTATCTCAAAGTATCAAGAGACGAAGTAATGGTTACATCGTTTATCAAACGGAGAACTCTATTCTGAACTCCATCAAGATAAAGCAAATGTGATCTTGGAGCCCCACCCCACACATATGAATTCAATTCTAAAATTGGTCTAACATAAGATTTAAATAATCTTAATACTTCAGAGGGAGTGAAGTAGAAGTTACAACGTCTTATGAAGCCCAAATATTGGCTAGCTCTTTTTGAAATTTCATAAATATGTTCCTTCCAGGAAAGATCACTTGATACTTTTAAACCTAGCAACTTAAGTGAATCTGATCTCGCAATAGGGGCACCATTAATAACAGGTGGAACGTAATGTTGAATTGTCTTCTGAGAAAAAAGACAAGACTGGAATTTATTTGGGTTAAATTCTACTCTATTAGAAATGCCCCAATCGAGAATTCATTAATTCACGCGAACAAATCAAGACAGAATTGCATTCTTTTTGACTAACAAATTCCATGGAAGCCGATAACGTCGTATCATTAGCAAATGAGTGGATATCACATGTTGTAGAAGACAACAAGTCATTGATATATATTAAGAATAATTTTGGCGATAAGGATGACCCTTGAGGAACGCCAGCATTGATCTCATGCGAAGATGAGGAAAAACCATTCAATACCACTTTTATTTTGCGGTTCCATAAATAATCCTCAATCCATGTAATGAGAGAGGGGTGTAAGTTGAGCGCACGAATCTTATTAATAAGACAAATATGCCATACTCTATCAAAAGCCTTAGAAATATCCAAGGACACAACTTTTGATTCGCCTAGATTTTCAATGCTTCGCTCCCAACAATGAGTCATGCACGTCATTAGTTCACCTGAAGATCGATTTTTTTCGAAATCCATACTGAACATCGGATAAAAGAGCATTCGAATCCAGATAGCTCATTAGTTTGAAATTATTGATAGATTCCATTACTTTTGATAAAACTGACAACAGAGCAATAGGGCGGTAGTTAGTAAGTGCAGAAAAGTACCTCCAATCTGATCACACTTTATTTGTGTCCTGTCTTTGCGTTCATTACGTGTTCGTCATCTGGTTTTGTTGTGTCTATCTTCCTATGTTTCTTATGGTTTTTACCACCTCTAATTTCCTTTACGAAATAAGCTCCTTCTTTAATTTCAACGTCTTTTCTGTTTTGATTAAGTTTGTTTATGTAAGTTTCCTTTTTAAATTCTCCACTTGCCCGTGGCTGGCTGGCTGGCCAAATATTGTGATCAATTTTTAACCCACTTCCTACAGCCCGATTTTATTGAAATTTCGCACACATGTATATCTCCCATGACAACACTTTCTATTAAAATTTGATGCCCGTCGGGCAAAATTTACCCGATTTTCTTTAAATTTTGTACACATGTGTGTCTTCGATGGAAAACACATTTTGTAATTGGAGCGATCGGCCCCTTGGGGACCCCAATATACAATTTTTAAATATCGCTATATCGCATCAGATCACGGCAAAGTCTGAGCTCTGTTCTTTGTGAGCAGCGCTGTTCGCTGCCGCTGCATCAGTTGGGGGTGATTTTGCCACAAAACGAGCACGCAGTGTGTGTGTGTGTATCCCCGATTAGAGAATTTACATGAAAAATTTTTATGGGTTGTTTTTTTTAATACTAAACCGTGAATTTCTTTGGTACCTCTCTTGGAAGATTTTTCCATTCAGGAAATCAATAGGTTTGATTTTTGTAGTTCTGTGAATAGTGTTATTGTAAAATCCTATTATTCTTAGCATCTTTTCCTCTATTATCTTCTATTATATCTTAGGAGTCTTATACATGCGTTGATGGTTTTATGTAACCGTTCGAAGTCGGCATTTGATGTGTGGTTACTGTTGGATGTGTAGTGCATTAGTATATTTTCGTCCTTTAGAAATTGTTGCATAGGGATAGCTTTGAATCCTAACTCGTCGTAAACTACTATTTCTTTCATTTTCCCGCACGTGCTAATGTATTGTAGTAATTTTGCTTTGAATTCGGTCCAAGATCGTCCATTGATTTTATAAGCTACAGAAAATTTCGTAAATTTGTTTATTATGATTTGTTTTTTGAATAAGTTTATGGGGGAGGAAATTACTATAATTTTTGTAATTGTCTATTGCTTCGGGTTCGATTCAGGACAGTGCATCTGCGTTACCATTCTTTTTCCTTTCTTATACTTAATTTCGTAGTCAAATTCAGATAATTTTAGTCGCCATCGGACTAATTTGTAATTTGGTTCTTTTATAGAGAATAGCCAAGTTTGTGGCCTAAAATCGGTTTCGATCAGCAACTTTCGTCCGGAAAGATATGGCCTGAAATATTTTGTGGCCCAGACAATCGCTAGAAGTTCCTTTTCTATTGTGCTTCGTGTTCATTGAGGGTACGACTAGTGTAGCATATTGGATGGTGGTCCTGGGAGAGTACCGCGCCCAACACATAGTTACTAGCGTCTGTTGTGGGAGTGAATTTCTTTGAAAAGTCGGGATAGGCTAAGAATGGGTAATGAGTTAATAATCTTTTGAGGGTGCTGAAGTTTTCTTGATACTAGGGTCGAAAGTGTTCATTTTGGTGTCTTTCTTGAGATATATAATCATAGGTTTAGCTATAAGCGAACAGTCCTTGATGAATTTTCTGTAATACCCAGTTAGGCCTAAACATTGCCTTATCTGTTTTTGAGTTTTTGGGATTGAAAAGTTCTGAACGCATTTTATCTTTTTGGGGTTAGGTTTATTCCTTTTCGTGTTACTATATGGCCTAAGAACTCGGTTTCTGTCTTAAGAAACTCTGACTTGTCTAATTGTATCTGTAGCTTTGCTTCCCTTAAGGGTTGGAAAATTAATTTAATTGAATTGATATGTTCCTGCAGCGATGTGGAAAAAATTATTATGTCTTCTAAACAGACGAGACAAATTTTGTTAATGCACTCTTGCTAAATATTATTCATCAGTCTTTGGAATGTCGCTGGGGCTGTCTTCAGTCCAAACGGCATTCTCAAAAATTCATAATGGCCCCCTTCTACACTAAAGGCCGTCTTATGGGTGTCCTATTCATCAATTTCTATATGATGGAAAAATACTTTCCTTTTTGTAGCAAATGGGCCCTGACACCCGGGGGCTGGTACAACTCGGAGATAAGACCATGTGTATGACATATGTCTTATCTTTATTACATTTTGGTGTGCATAACATAAATCTTATTTCTATGGTGTTTGTGTATTGCATTCTGGTATAAGACCATACGCATAACTTAAGTCATGTATGGATTTTTACTTATCACCTTCCTTATCTGGTTTGGTGTTAGGTTGCTTCTTCTATCCGAGGAGCTGATGAAGATAGGGCTGCGATGCTTTGAGCATAGTTTAGGTATGTGCAGACCGCACATTTGCCCCCCTTCCCCAAGTTATGCAACTCGAGTTGTGAGTGAGGGTAGGGTAGGCTCACCCAAGTTGTTGAGTTTTTAGTGTGACTGCACGAGTTTAGTTCCTTTTCGGCTAATTCAAAATATAGCTGTCTGGTGAAGTCGACAGCTAATATGTTGTTTGGAATCTCCATGACTTCGTTGGTATTGCTGCGTACCCGGTGGGGCACCGATGTGACATTGACAGGTTCAAACCTCTCTCACTCCAGTAAGTCGAAATAACTCTGGATTATTAGTACGTTCGAGTCCCATATTCCTTCGGTGAAGTAGCTTGAAGTTTTACTGATAAACAGATGAGTGGGCATTTTTTTCTTGGAGTTGCTGGTGATATCATTCAATTGGGTGGTAGATCTCCCCTATTAATACTATCATATTTTTTATTGTAGTCTCCCAACAAGTTGTCAACCGCTAGATATGCGATTAGAAAGTTATTTCTATTTTTGTCAAAGACCCTAAGTGATTGCTTCATAATTCTGATGTCCTCCATTTCCGTGTCAATTTTTAGTTTAAGCAAAGCAATCTGTGACTGAATTCTGGCTTCTGTAGCGCTCATCTATGTTACAGTAAATACGAGGATTGACGTTTGGTGTTTGGAAAATGATTTTAACCTTTGCTGATTTTCTGCAGGCCGTCTAATTCCCTATATACGTCATCGTTCACGCCAAAAACAGATTGTAGAACTATCCCCAAAAGACCTCTCTTTGATCTTGGTTGGATTCTGCTGATCAACTCATCAACTTCTGCCACTAGATGATTTCTTCTTTCTTGTAGATGCTGAATGAGAACCCTGCAGTGGGTAGTTGGATGCACCTTAACACCTGTTACATAAAAACCACCCTAAATTATCAAATACACAAAATAACCAAATAATGAAATGTAGTTCACATGCATCATTTATATTTTTAGAACAAACATAACATAATATTCTTATCTAAAAAAGGGATGAATTGTTACCTAGAAACCTCCCGTATACAATATACCGAGGCATACACACAAGTGTATAGTCACACAACAAAGATGCACTCCCACGCATCGAATCTATAATTAGACCAAAATAAATTACACAAGTCGCCTAAGAAAACAAACTGCAAGTGATCGATAGATAACGACACAGACAGTTCATAGGCGACAAAGTAATTCATATAGAAGAAGTAGGGCATTTGCATTGTGACCTATTCTTACGAATTCCAAGAACACATAATGTAAGATATTTCATGTGCATCGACGTCGATGCAACCTTTATGTATATAATTATATTCCTATATTTTTAGTTGTAAGAAATAGTATAAAAGGAGAAGATTTTTATAAAATAAACCAGATTACTTTTCAAACTCAAAACTGAAGGTTTTCTCATTAGCAAAGCACTGCCTGTTGCCCTAGCAATAATCGCAGTGTGAGTATGGTTGCAGTCCCTGCATAGACTCACCTCTTACACCTTGTCTGTTAGGGTGTTGTTCCTCTCGTAATCAACGTTAACTTTACTGAGCAATACTACTTTTACTCAGCACATCAACTTATCACGGCTATCCTGCTATTTCTCAGCATCTAACCTTTACATGGCCATTAATCTTGCCATTATCCATCGTTAAATACTTACTTTGCTAAAACAGGCACATTGCAATACCTTTTATATATGTATATATGTCAATACACAGTTGATAAAGATACCAATTTACAACAAACAATAGTTATTATAATAATAATAATAACATCATAACAATAAAATCATAACCATTTCATAACAACTTTATACCAATTTCCAACAAAAAATAGTAGTTATATTATTATAATAATAAATTTATAACATTTTGACGCAGCCGTTAGGATCAGGGAAGCCACAGTAAAAATAAGCGCTTGAAAATCCTTGATCCTAAAAGAATTAAATAAGAAAGAATAGCAAACTTGTACTTTAAACCCGAGACTACGTCTGGTTTCGGTTTGATGTTGTCCGAAGAATATCAACCCACGCAGAGTGAAGAGAAATCAACGTTAGCAGCGAATACACGAATAGAGAAAACCAACCTATACCCATCACCAAGACGACTACGAAGCGGAACAATTCTGGAAAGTCCAAGAACAGTTAGTCTCAACACATATTTAACTAATTTATACGACGAATTGCGAGAAAACAAAAATTTACAAATTCTCCAGTGTGACTCGGTAAACTTAGAACTAAATAAGACACGAAAACAAAGTGTCATAGAAAAATTTAAAAAAAGCACTGAAGAGTTCAAAAGAGAATTAAAAAATTTTCAAAGTTTCTCGCACTCTCTCCATTTAGAAAACATAAATAAAGTAGTAAGGTAGATATTTGTGAAGTTTCAGGTAGTGTCAACGATTTAGATAAAAGTAGGGAACTTCTTAGTTGGCTAGATATTTCAATTCCTGAATCTGAACAGGATTATTAATTAAATTTTCAAACAACGAAAAAAATAAAGCAATCTTTAAAATGTCCGTCGATTATTGTAAAATTGCCAAACTTACGGCTCAGTTATTCCCCATATTCTCGGGCGGACAAAGTCCTCTAGTAAGTACTGAACTACAAACCTTTTTAGGGTGCTGTAAGAAAGTATTAGAATGTTTACCAGAAGAAGAACACCAAGCGTTTGTTCAAATATTTGCAACAAGACTGCGTGGTGAGGCTTACCTGCTAGTAGCGTCAAACCCAATAACCTCTTTCGAGGAAGCCGAAAAACTTCTCAATCGGAATTATTTACCTAGGGAAACTTATCAAGAATTGGTAAATAAACTAATAACCATTAGACAACACCCTTTAGAAACTCTCATCGCTTTTACCGCAAGGATAAAGCAGATGCTGACGCTGTGCAAAGAAGCGGCAGACCAAAAGTATGGTAGTGCGGCAGCTCCAGCTGTGAAATCACAGCTTGAGGACTTTGCCAAGAATGCACTAAAAAGCAGTGTCACAAACCCTTATCTTTGTCAATATTTACTAACCATAGGGGACGAGACGTTAGACACACTAATACAAAAGACGTTAGACATGGAAAGACTTCAACAATCAGTTTTTCACACACAACAAAACCCTAATTTGCCTTTATATCCTACATTCCAACTAGAAATTGTACAGAAAAGAGCATACCTATAGCGATTGTTTTACAAGAAAAAATACTCCTTTCTGTAATAATTGCAAATTGAACAATCATGATATTCGTGATTGTCGCCGTTTAAAACAACACATTAATAATTCAGATGCAGGCAGCGGAATCCACACAAATAAAGCAAATCAGAACAGACCCGATTCTGGTACACCGCGAGTTTTTAGCATGAGCAGAAAATGTGATTTTTGTGATCGCCGTGTTCATACACATTCGGAATGTCAGCTGAAAACCGGTGGGAACAGAAAAATCAGGGAAACGATTCGCGGTCGTGCCGAAGTTCTTCGACTCGACAACATTAAACAAAAATCTAAATTTAGGGAATTCTCAGCAACCACAAACTAAAGTCCCTACAGTTAAGCTTCCATTAGATATAGGCCTAAATGGCAATGTAAAACTAGTAGTGGACACCGGTGCTGAGGTAAGTATTATCACCGAAAAAGTGATATCATCAGAGACACAAATAAATAGAAAAAATACATGTACAATAGAGGATATTCTAGACCAGCTCGGTCATTCCCGTTACTTTTCTACGCTAGAACTTGCCAGCGGCTATCACCAAGTTTTAATGGATGTTAAAGATCGGGCCAAAACAGCTTTTAGCACAAATTACGGATATTATGAGTTCACACGCATGCCGTTTGGATTAAAAGGAGCTCCAGCTACCTTTCAAAGGCTGATGAACTATGTTCTTACTGGTCTACAAGGACTTGAATTTTTAGTATATCTGGATGATATAGTCATCTACGGCAAAAATCTTAACGATCACAATGCCAAACTAAAAATGGTTTTCGACAGACTAAGAGAACATAATCTCAAATTGCAGCCGGAAAAGTCCAAGTCTCCTCCGCAAAGACGTTAAATTTGCATGGACAGAAAAATGTCAAAACGCATCCATCAAATCAAATAACGTTTAGTCTCACCTCCTCTTCTGATTTATACCGATTTTACCCAACCTTTTAACCTCACCACTGACACAAGCGGCGAAGCAATTGCAGCTGTACTTTCACAAGGAGACGTTGGTAAAGACCAACCCATTGCTTACGCTAGTCGTACTCTGAATAAGGCCGAACGCAATTACTCAACAAAAGAAAAGGAGTTGTTAGACATTGTATGGGATACCAAAAATTTTCGATGTTACCTCCAAGGGCGACAATTTACGGTCTACACTGATCACAAGCCGTTAAAAGGAATTTTTTATGTCAAAGACGCTACAACTCGACTCGTACGTTTCCACCACAAGTTGTCTGAATTTGATTATAGAATTGAGTGCAAGCCAGGCAAATTCAATACCAATTCCGACGCTCTCAGTCGAATTCCACAGGAGAGTGTATGAAAGGACACACTAACAGCAACACCCACAATCAAGACACTCGAAAACAAACAATTCGAGAATGAGTCTAAAGACGCTTTTCAATATAATGCTGTTACAAGATTACAAGCCCAGAATCCCAAATCAGCAAGTGAGAAAAGACTATCAGAAAAAGGATACGAAAAGGAAATAATTAAAGAACTCCCAGAAAGTTTAGAAAATCAATCACAAACTGAAATACAAATAAATAGTAAAACCAATATAGAGGAAATCACTTAACCCGAGGAAATTAAAACAATATTAAAAGATTATCATGACTCCCCTTTCGGTGGTCATCAGGGAGTGATAAAAGCATACAAAAGAATTCGTAAAAAGTATTGGTGGCGACACATGCTCAAAGATAAAATGCGTAAAAAATGCCAAACCTTGAAGGCGACACCTTCTTTCCGTATGCCAATGGTCATCACAGATATCGCCGAAAAACCTTTTGATAAAGTGTATCTAGATATCGTAGGACCTTTGGAGCAATCTTTTTCCGAAAACCTGTACATATTAACCTTCCAGGATAATCTAACAAAATTCTTTGATTGCTATGCCATACCAAATGCAGAGGCTCAAACAGTAGCTCAAGTAGTCTTCGACCAAATAATTACACGGTACGGTATTCCCAAGAAGATAGTAACAGACCAGGGGACAAATTTCCTTAGTGACCTTTTTAAAGGGCTGTGTAAGTTGTTAAAAATAAAGAAATTGCAAACATCAGCATACCACCCACAGTCAAATGGAACTTTGGAACGAGCCCATCGGCCACTGGTAGAATACATACGTACTTTAGTCGACGAAAATCCTTAATCCTGGGATCAATATCTAAGAACGGCCGCATTTGTATACAATAATAGTGTTCATGACAGCACCAAATTAACACCAGTGGATTGCCTTTATGGTTTCTCACATGAGATACCATCTAACTTAAAACGAGAAACTGAACCTCTTTATAACCACGAGAGTTATTACCACATGTTGAGATATAAACTTCAAAAAACATATTCAATAGCGAAACGTAATTTACTAGCCAGCAAACATAGGTCAAAAGGTTATTATGTAGGTTTTCATGTAGGAGATAAGGTGCTCATTAAAAGCGAAAATCGTAAGTTCAAATTAGCACCTATTTGGTGGGGACCTTATTCTGTTACGGCAGTTAAAGGACCCGTTAAAACAACTCTCAAGTTAGGTAAAAACAAATAGTAGTACATAACAACCGTTAAAAGCCTTACTATGAATAACATAACCCCACTACAATATTCGTAACATTAAAATTAGGTTACTCATTTTATTTTCATCTCCCTATAGTTCATTATGGAGCTGTTGTTTCTATGTATATTAACTATCCTTCCCATTGGAGAATCTTCTGAGCAACCATACAGAATAACCCCTATTAACAACACGGGCGTGGTGTTCGAAGGTTTAGGCGAACTATGGATCTATCACAACACCTGGACCGTCCTCACCGAGATAGATCTATCGGAATAAGGAAACCAAACAATTTTAGCTGAATATGCAGAACACCTGGTAAACCAACTGTGCAATAATGATAATGATACCAACAAAGGAAATTGTCAACTACAACAACGGCACATCAATGCCGCCATAGAAACCATTAAAAGTCGAACGAAAGTTATCCACGAACTTCTGTCAAAATCTAGGCAAGCCAGGTCCCTGTTCAACGGTATAGGAAAAATGTTCCACTACCTTTTTGGTACAATAGATTACGATAATGAACAGGAAATTTATAGTAAATTAGATGAAATACAAACCAATGAGAAAAAACTAGTCGTATTGGATAAACAGCAAATCAGTGTAGTCAGTACCACCCTTCAAAAAATCCAAAAACCATTGAAAACCCTAATGGATAAACAGCAAAATATTGGCTACCAGATAAACGAGATGTTACAACTCACCGAAAATTTCACTAAAATACAACTAAGGCAGGATATAGTAACAAGTATACTCTTACAAGTTTTCGAAATAGAGTCACATCAAAGTATATTAATTAATATCATATTAGCATGCAGAAATAGTCAAATTCACCCCTTATTAGTTTCTCCAAATACCCTTTCGACTATTTACAAGAAATCAAACCCAATATGTAAAAACTGTTTGCCAATTTTATACCAAACGGCTGAAGTAAAATCCCATCTGTTACAAGAAAAGCTAGTAGTGAAAATAACCCTACCAATATTCGCATTACCCAAGATGCAATATTTTGAAATTCTTTGTTTCCCAATACACCTTTCGGCAGGACACTCTCTAGTACCTGACATAAAATATTCCCACTTATCTGCTCAAACTGAAACTCAAGAGTTTATTCTACTCCATTCTGGTGATGTCCAAAATTTTGTTAAAATCACGCATGGTTTTTTTTTGTATTTGTTCATTTGCAATTTTATTTTTATTTATTTATTTTTTTTTTTTTTGTGACAGGTAATTTTGATTTAATTAAGTTTTGTTTATAAAATCTAGTAATTTTGGAATTTTTTTTTAAAACTTAAATAGTAACGATATATTTTATATGTATTTTTTATGTTTTTTGTTTATAAGAATATTTAATAATATGTACCTATTAACATTTATTTTTATTATTAGGAAAATTGTTGTTGTTTTTACTTGATGTATTTGAGATTATTTTTTACTCAACAATATTTTGACATAGCTTGCTACATTAGAACTTACATTATTTTATATTATTTACCCTACTAAACGTATTGAGGCAGTTTTTGACAGTGTCGGTGATTGAGTTAGTTGGCTTTTAGGTTTGCTATCCAAATGAAAAAGACGTGAAGGTGAGATTTCACGAAGTTCCGAAATGTTGGGAGAGATTTCTATAGTTTGCATTTCTACATCTTCTGTCTTAATGACGAACTATCCCAACTTAACCTTACGAATCTTATTTCCAATATTTCGCATTCCACCCCAACACAACTAATTACAAACACTGATACGAACGTTGTCATACATAAAAGCACTCAATCACTGGAAGAAATCAATAATAAGCTAGAGCAACTGAACAAGGATCAAAAATCTATTAATAACCACAACTTGTCCTTGGCCTCTTTCTCTATATCCAGTCTGCTAATAATAGGGCTAATCGCATATGTTGTGGTTAAAACTTTCTCCATAATTCTAAAAAACCTGCAGGGTAAGATAACGCTTGCAGAAGATGTAGAAATGCAAACTATAGAAATCTCTCCCAACATTTCGGAACTTCGTGAAATCTCACCTTCACGTCTTTTTCATTTGGATAGCAAACCTAAAAGCCAACTAACTCAATCACCGACACTGTCAAAAACTGCCTCAATACGTTTAGTAGGGTAAATAATATAAAATAATGTAAGTTCTAATGTAGCAAGCTATGTCAAAATATTGTTGAGTAAAAAATAATCTCAAATACATCAAGTAAAAACAACAACAATTTTCCTAATAATAAAAATAAATGTTAATAGGTACATATTATTAAATATTCTTATAAACAAAAAACATAAAAAATTCATATTAAATATATCGTTACTATTTAAGTTTTTAAAAAAATAAAAATTCCAAAATTACTAGATTTTATAAACAAAACAAAAATTAAATCAAAATTACCTGTCTCAAAAAAAAAATAAATAAATAAAAATAAAATTGCAAATGAACAAATACAAAAAAACGGTACCCAAAGAGGGTCGCCTGTAATAAAATTAAAACAACAAAGGAAGAAGACATATATTTAACATATATCGTAAAAAACAAACAAAAACAAAAAAAATAAGCATTACTAAATGCATTTAAATTAACAAAAAAGTCTGTTTACAGACTGAATTAAATTTAAATACCTGTCTCAAAAAAAAAATACATGAAAAAATTACAGATATAGCGGTACCTAAATAGGACACCAATACCGCCTGCATTAATTGAAATAGATAAAAACAAAGACAGAAGACATATATCTTGCATATATATCGTTAGAATAAGCTACACAAGAACACAAAACGAAAACAATTTTCTTGTATTTTACAAAAAAAAAAATATAAATATATTGTATGAATTTAAAATAAAACAAAAAAAAATACATAGATCTTTTAAATGTGTATCATTAGTATAAGAATTTAAAAAAAAAAAAAAAAAAAAGAATTTTTGTATTCAATATCTACTCAACAAAAAAAAAAAAAAAAACAAAACTTAAAAAAATAATAACCTAAAATCTTGAGAATTATTCCTCTTCCAAGAATAATCCTCTTATCTAAAGAATGGAGGAATTGTTACATAAAAATCTCCCTAAATTATCAAATACACAGAATATACAAACATAAGCATAACATTCTTATCTAAAAAAAAAGGGATGAATTGTTACCTAGAAACCTCCCGTATACAATATACCGAGGCATACACACAAGTGTATAGTCACACAACAAAGATGCATTCCCACGCATTGCATCTATAATTAGACCAAAATAAATTACACAAGTCGCCTAAGAAAACAAACTGCAAGTGATCGGTAGATAACGACACAGACAGTTCATAGGCGACAAAGTAATTCATATAGAAGAAGTAGGGCATTTGCATTGTGACCTATTCTAACGAATTCCAAGAACACATAATGTAAGATATTTCATGTGCATCGATGCCGATGCAACCTTGATGTATATAATTATATTCCTATATTTTTAGTTGTTAGAAATAGCATAAAAGGAGAAGATTTTTATAAAATAAACCAGATTACTTTTCAAACTCAAAACTGAAGGTTTTCTCATAAGCAAAGCACTGCCTGTTGCCCTAGCAATAATCGCAGTGTGAGTATGGTTGCAGTCCCTGCATAGACTCACCTCATACACCTTGTCTGTTAGGGTGTTGTTCCTCTCGTAATCAACGTTAACTTTACTCAGCAATTCTACTTTTACTCAGCACATCTACTTATCACGGCTATCCTGCTATATCTCAGCATCTAACCTTTACATGGCCATTAATCTTGCCATTATCCATCGTTAAATATTTACTTACTTTGCTAAAACAGGCACATTGCAATACCTTTTATATATGTATATATGTCAATACACAGTTGATAAAGATAACAATTTACAACAAACAATAGTTATTATACTAATAATAATAACATCATAACAACAATATTATAACAATAAAATCATAACCATTTCATAACAACTTTATAACAATTTCCAACAAAAAAAAGTAGTTATAATATTATTATAATACTAAATTTATAACACACCTCTTTCACAAAATTCTTGGGCTTGTTGGATTGCGTTAAGTGCTGATGATTTGTCTGCTGAAGCTGAATAGTAATTGGCCAAGTTTACATCGTTTTGCCTTGGGGAGTGTCATGGGCCTTTCGTTGTTAAACCAGGTTGGACCAAATGGGCGAATTTTATGCTTGCTTTGCCTCGAAGTCGATGCCTTGGGCACATTAGGAAGTGCTGGCCTAGAGACAACATTAACACAAGCTTTTGCGTGAGTTTTCTCAATTGACGGTGTTTCATCCACCTTTTCCCTTGTGGCGCCTGGTGGTTGTGGTGATTGGCAGTTTATTTTCACTTATTGGTAAAGGGCAGATTTTTGCTACTTGTCTCTGTATTTTCTTTTGTCCTATTTTTAAGGTGACAACTCGAACGCAACCGTCATTCTCTAAGTGGACGCGAACAACTCGACCCAATGCCCACTGAGCAACTGTTAATTTTTGATCAAGACGACGTTTCCTGGCCTTATATTGGGCCTTGTAACCATCCATTTCGGGCGCTGCTGCAGCCGTGTCAGATATTCGTTGCTCCAACGTTTCCAGAAGGTTTGATGCAGTTTTGAAAGAAGCTGCCATCTGTTCAATAGACCCAGATTGTTCTCGTTAATGCTTTCTTCTTGTAGTGCTGTCATTGCTTCTCCTGTGAGGAAGTGGCCCTGAGTTAAGACCTCTAAAATGCTAGGCTTCGTATGTTAATTCGGATTTTCCCAGCCGTCCTCCTACCCTTATTATTCCATTTTTATGATGGGGTTCAGTGAAAGTTCTTCTTGCCAACACATTTGCCTTGGTTAAGCTGATCCCGTTCCTGAGGGAATTCTTGCTTTTGAATCATGATGAATATGGATATGGATCTCTTTACATCTTTGACTTCCGCAGCTGTTAGCAACCCGTGATTTTTGCTGCTGACACCAGGTCTGCTGTTCCTTATAAAAAGTTGACACCTTTAAGAGTCGTTGGAAGTTTGAAAATCTTAAAATTATGTTATCTTGATCAATGACCCGGGCGTTTATTGTAATAGTTTCCTTGGCCCTAAGTTCAAGCGTGATTTCTTTAGGTAGTTTTGTCTGTCTGAGGCATGATCTGCCCTTGAGACAAGCAGGATCGATCCACCATAGATTGTTTAGCCGTAGTTTTGTAGAGGACGTCCCTCTTGTAGCTATGTCCGCTGGATTATCATGTGTCTTAACGTGTTGCCAGCTCTTTGGGTCGATCAGTTTGTTGGCTTTTGAAACGCGATTTGCTATGTCTTCCATCGATGGTGCCCTCCTCTAATCCATGCCAAAACAAATTCGGAGTCTGTCCAGTCATACTTTTCTATTGTCCATTTTTCTGCTACGTTTCCGCTTGCCGAATCGTCCCATTATTCGTTTTCTTTCCAGAGTGTTTGCATTAAAAGTTTTTCGTTTATTATGATTGGGGCGAGAAAACCCAGGTGATCGTATATTGTTGCGATGTCTGACAGAATGCTTCGTTTTGTTGTAGGTTTGTCTACTGAATTTATGTGATATTGAAAGACGTCTGTTTTTGGTATCCAATGAAAGCCAAGTATTTTTTATTGATTCTTCAAAGTCTAATGATTCGACTTCGTTTTCTGAAATAGTTTATATCAGCTCATGTCGATTGTTGCTCCATTTTCTTAAATGCATCCCACCGACTTGCAATAGATCTTGTAATTCGCGTTGTATTAATTTTGCTTCTTGAAGTGAATCTGCTCCTGTCAAAACATCATCTACGTAGAAATCGTTAGCTAGTATTTTTGAAGCTGTATGGTATTTGGTTCTTTCATCGTTCGCTAATTGATGCAGTACTCTAATTGCTAAGTAAGAAGCGCATGCTGTACCATATTTTACCGTTGCTAATTCATATTCATTGATTGGCTCTTTAGGCGAGAACCTCCATAAAATTCTTTGAAAGCGTTTGTCGCCATCGTGCATTCTGATCTGACGATACATTTTCTCGATGTCCGCTTTTAATACTACTCTGTGCTTTCTCCATATTAGCAAAATGTCAACAATGTCTTGTTGTAGTTTTGGGCCAATGTTTAGTAAGTCATTTGGACTGAGTCCGATTCGACATTTGGCAGAGGCATCAAAGACGACTCGTATCTTGTCTTGTTGACTGTCGCGTTTCCATACTGCATGATGCGGAAAATAGCAGCCATCATATGAATTCATATGGCCTAACTTTATGTATTCTTCCATAAAACGTTTGTATTCGGCTTCTAGTTTGGTATCTCGTGTAAATCTGGCCTCCAATGCCTTGAATCTAGCTAAAGCAGAACCCTTGTTTTGGCCGAGACTTGGTGCTACTGACTTAAAAGGAAAACGAACTGTTTATCTTCCTTTCTTGTCCCTTGTTGTGTTTTCTTTGAAGAATGTGTTGTGCTCCTTCGTTAGCTCTAGTTCGCTGTGGCTCTTAACATCTGCTTCCCGAAACTTTGTTAGCTCTTCCGTTAAGCTCGTAGTGGCGATGAGGCCAGTTGTAATATGCTGGTTGCTTTTCATTTTGGTTAGAGATCCCGAAAGGACCCATCCGAATTTTGTTTGTTGTGCGACGACAGATGACGTCTGTTCTTTGATAATACCAGTGAGAATTATTTCTCCGAATACATCAGCTCCTAATTAGATGTCTATTCGTCCAGGTTTGTTATATTGCGAAACCGCCAAGACTACCTTATTTACGAGTTCCATGATATACCCCAGATCAAATTCGAGTAGATATCTTGTCAATGTTTTCATGATAAAAGCTTCTACGTGCAGTGAATATCTTGAATTGAATCTTGGAGGTAAATGAAGTGTTGTCTTGTGTTAGATTTTTCTGCCTTCACATTCTCCCATTCCGATGACGGTTACGTTTGATGCTTCTTTTTTAGCTTGAATTATTTAAACTGCTGCTTCGGTGATGAATGATGCTTGAGAGCCTTGATCAATTAATGCTCTTAGCATTAATCCGTTGCCCAGGACGCATGCCGTTGCTTGAAGAACCTCGTTCTCGTTTGTTCTTTTGACAGTGAGCGATTGGACCTTGTGCTGATTGTGGTTGGTAGTGGCAGCAAAAAACTCGTGCAGTAATGTGCTTTCCATTGCACGTTTTGCATCTTGTTTTGCTAGGACAATGCATTTGCTGATGTTTTGTGCTTAAACAGTTTAAGCAACTTTTCTTGGCGTTTAATTTCTGTGTTTATTGTACAGGTGACATATTTCTGAACTCCTGGCAATGATTGATTGGATGGATACCTTTGCATATTGAACAGTTGTTTTGTGCAACTGTGTAGCAATTCTTTACGCTCTTCGGTCTAATGTTTGTCGTGCTCCCACGGTGTGGTTGACAATTGACCACTATTGGCTGGCAGCACTCTAGCCCCTGGAACCTATTTTCTAGGAAATTCTGGAAGTCCTCCAAGTTCTGGATGTCCCTCGGATTGTTTAGTGAGACTTCATATTGCTTCTGAGATTCCTTGTCTAATTTCTCTCTCAGAATGTGTGTGACGATTGTACCGAATGAGTTTGCATCTATTCCCAATGAGGATAGGGCATGGACAGTTTCTTTTGTTGTGTCTTATAATTTGCGTAGACCCTCTACGGATTCTGTTGTAAGGCGTTGTTGGTTAATAAGTGCGTCGACTTGGCTGGCAAATATTTTTCTTTTGTTGTCGAACCTGTCATAATTTGCCTCTGATATGTCCAGATGCCTTATGACGCTGTCCGCGGTTCCCTTTAGATGTGTTTTTAAAAACTGCACCTTCTCAATTTTGGCCAGTGACTGATTTTCATGAACAATCTTTTGGAAAAAATCTGGAAAGGAGGTCCATTTTTGGTAGTGGCCATCAAATTGTGGAATGTTGACTCGAGGAAGCCAGACTGAATTGGATTTGTCATTTTCTTGCGAGAATTTGGATTCTTTGTCAGCAAGTATAGCCTATCCATTGTGAATTCATAATTGTTTTGTGCCTTGCCAAAGAGATTTTCGGAGAAGTAGTTCTCTTCGAATTTTTTCTCGTCTTATACTATCTGTTCATGGTATAGCTTTATTTTCATCCACTATTCATTAATTCACCAACGTTTATATTTAATATGGGATTTTGATGTTTCAGTGTCAAATATAGTACAATCCTGAAGAGCATTTGTTGATTCCTGGATTCTAAAACATTGTCGTTTTATTTCCCAGCTTTGTGGTATATCTTTAGAAAGATTGAAATCTTCTGCAGAAAATATTGTTTTTTTGTTGGCTGCCGCAAACCTGATCATAATAGTTCGTGGTAAAGTATAGATGATCCGCATTGTCGCCGATGCCTGGTTTTTAGGTTATCATACAGGTATTCAACGCTGTAGTGAATGCCTTGGTTCTCTGGGAGTACGACTCGCGCTTGTACTTGTCGAACACCTTTTGTATGTAGTCCACTACTACCTTCTGCTCCAGTACTGCATCGTCGATTTCCATTTTCTTCTTTTTTTTATATCCGAAGAAACGCTGTATATGTTGCTTGTGACTGGACACTTTGGGAACCATGCCACACGCTTTGATTGACACTTTTATGGCCGTGCAAAACGCCTTGATTGATTTGACATTGTTAGCCGTGCCAAGCGCTTTGAGTTATTTGACACTGTTGGTCGTGCCAAACGTTTTGATTTATTTGACAATGTTAGCCGTGCCAAACGCTTTGATATATTAATTCTTTCTTGGAAGAACGGTTCCTTTTTGCTCGAAGGACCAATGTTGAAGCTGCCTTGGAATACTGACCCTTACCACTGGTGGGGGGAATAGATATTCAATGCAGCTATGTGTTGTGGTTTTAACTATTGACCCTTACCTTGGGTAGGGGGAATCGGTAGTTAAATCAGATACTGACTTTTGTGAAGTGTGTAAATTTTATTTTGATCATCCTAATTATACAAAATCTAAAAACTAATTACACCTTAAAGTAAAGATAAACCTTATCTCTATGTGGGATATGATGCTCGAATATTACAATTCGGAGATAAGACCATGTGCATAACATAAGTCTTATGTTTAAGATAGTAAAGCGAGCTTCTCAGCTCGCCATATGGATAGTTGTAATTCAGCCTAAAGACTGAATTATCTTAAAGGGATTTTACTTTAAAATGAACATTTTTTTCTCCTAACCCCTATGAATAAAAAAAAATCAAAATTACACCATCGCAAGCTGAGCGCTTAATAATTGTTTTAAAACAAGTATTAAAAAAAATACACGCGCCACACGCGACGCGCGACACGTGACACGCGTCACGTCATATCAAACCAAGTTTTAAAACAAGTATTTAAAAAAAATAATTTACACGCGCCACACGCGATAAGTGACACGCGTCAAGTCATCGCAAGTCAAGTTTTAAAACAAGTACCTTTTTTTTAAAAAAAAATTTACACGCGCCACACGCGACGCGCGACATGTGTCACATCACCGCAAGCCGAGTTTTAAAAAAAGTATTTAAAAAAAAAAATTGCACGCACCACATGCGACGCTCGACACGTTACACGCGTCACGTCATCGGAATCCAAGTTTTGAAACAAGTTTTTAAAAAAAAAATACACGCGCCACACGCGACGCACGTCATCGCAAGCCAAGCGCTTACCAATTGTTTTAAAACAAGTCCCATCAAATTCTGACTGATAGAAGCCGCGATATACAATCGGACAAGCGTACAAGCCGACTAACCGACAAACCCACAAACCGACACACGTGCGCTAGAAAAATTTTCTTGTCCTCTGATTATTAGCTTCGCCCTTTGGGCTCGCAATAAGTCTTATCTTTATTTTATTACATTTTGGTGTGTATAATATAAATCTTATTTCTATGGTATTTGTGTATTGCATTCTGGTGATAAGACCATACGCATAACATAAGTCATGTATGGATTTTACTTATCACCTTCCTTATCTGGTTTGATGTTAGTTGCTTGTTCTATCCTAGGGGCTGACGAAGATAATGCTGCGATGTTTTGAGCTGCGCGAGGCTAATCCTGGGATCGACAGATAACGAAGCAATACGTTGTATGCTAATCATATCGCGTGGTAAATGTGACTATGAGTGCTGATAATCGTATACGTGCATAGCGTATGTTTAATACGTGGGCACTGTAGTTTAGGTATGTGCAGACTGCACAATACTGAATTCTACTATAAATGCAGAAATATAAAGACACATACGAAGCACTGCAACCCAACAACAAAACAACTATAATCGTAACGCTGCTTACAGCGCTGCTTACAGCGCACAAAGCACACAGTCATTATAGTATGAAATGATCTGATGCCGCTATATAGGAAAAAAAAGTTGTATGGGAGCCCACCGACCCCGCGGGCCGATCACTCTGAAAATCGGTATTGTCACCGGAAATATACATGTGTAAAAAATTTCAATTATATCGGGCATTGGGAAGTGGGTTAAAAAATTATCACAAGATCTGACCAGCCAGTCAGCCATACCACAGGCCACGGGCACACGAAGTTAATAATATAAAATAAATGATTCCGCGCCCGAAGGGCGAAGCTAATAATCAGAGGACAAGAAAAATTTTCTAGCGTACGTGTGTCGGGTTGTCGGGTGGTCGGGTTGTACGTTCGTCCGATTGTATATCGCGACTTCTACCAGTCAGAATTTGATGGGACTTGTTTTAAAACAATTGGTAAGCGCTTGGCTTGCGATGACGTGACGCGCGTCGCGTGAGTTATGTCGACCTCGCCGCCACAACACACTTATGACATTCCAATAAATTGGATGACATAAATAATGGAATTTCAACATAATGCAAAAAAGTAAAGTTCAATTGAGTTCTTCAAATTCAATCGAAAAAACGGAAATGCAATTTAAGTTAAATTGCAACATAAAGAAAAAAAGTATAGTTCAACTGAGTTCTTCAAACTCAATCGAAAAAACGGAAATGCAATTTAAGCTAAATTGCAACATAAAGAAAAAAAGTAAAGTTCAACTGAGTTCTTCAAACTCAATTGAAAAAATAGAGATATATAATTCGAACCGAATTGCAATGCAAGTAATTTATTGTAAGGTATTGATAAAGCATTAACAAAACTGTAAAATTAGTCTTAAGATTCAATCAATAGAATAAAGTCGTTTTCTAGTAAATATAAAAAATTTGTTTTTTTTTATTAAACGGAATTCACACCACCATAATTGGCGCAGTCGGTTAACTTATTATCAAAAGATATTAATGTCGACCCTCACTCCTCTAAAGCAGTGAATAAATAAATTTATTTTTTTGTGTTGTCCGAAGACAATAAAATCAATCAATTTTAAATTTAAATTTAATTAAAAACAAATTCTTTGTTGAATTTTGAAACGATATTTTTATTTGTACAAAATACATATGTGTAGTGCATAGAAAAGGTATACAATCTTTGTGAATGCCGAAAAGCAGTGCAAAAAGAAAGAAGAGTGAAAAATCTTAATCGTTTGCTAACAATACAAGAAATCAAGACATTGACGACACTGAAACAATCAAGATGCCAGGCGAAAACGGGATTCCAATTAGTTAACTTTAAAAGAAGCGGCAAAAATAAAGGAGTACAACGGAGATGAAAAGTATGATTTATCATCCTTTATACGGGAGGTGGAGCTTGTCCTCCCACTTTTCAACGACAACCCACAACTAAAAGAATTCATATACCAACGCTACATACGGAACAAAATCCAAGGAGCAGATCTTCGATGTATCAGGACGTTGGGATCTAATCCAACCTGGGAAGGAATCAAGGCCGAACTCATCAAAAATTTCGGAGTAAGAGACATATATCACAAACTACACCACGAAGCAATAACATGCAAAAATATTTCCGTAAGTTTATATTATCGCAATTTAAGAAACATCCTAGATAAATTAAACACCAAATACGAATTCGATAATTCAAAACCCAACGAATTTTCTCCTAACTCAAATGAATCAATTATTTGCTTAATGCTTAGGCATTACGACAAATACAATAATAGTAGGCAATTTACTGCATTCAATTCAAAAAAACGAATACCTTAGACAAGACAACCATAGGGAAAATCCATTAGGATATAGTAAAAATTTAAATCAAAACTCAGGACAACAAAGACAAAACAATTACTAAAATCATTATCACCCCAAACCAGAATATACAAATAATCCATTTAACCAAAATAATTCAAGGCAGTACAGAAAAAATTGGGAAAATAATAATTACAACAACAGGAGTTCTAGGCAAACTAGGCAGACTTATAACGAACCAATGGAAGTCGATCATTTACAATCAGAGGAGGTAAATTTTCATTGGCCCCACATCGTGTCCACCGATAGTGGAATTGACCATAAATAAGGAGAAAATAAGATGTCTGATCGACACAGGATCAACAACCAACAAATATTAATAAATTACCCATGTACAAAAGACAAAAGCTACAAAACTTCGTTTCGTTCAGCACACTTAGTGGACGAACCGTAATAGATAAGGAAATAATTACTCCATTTAACGAGAAAAGTTATATGAGTTGGAAATTAACTCCTTTTTACAATAAACAATTTGACGGTCTAATAGGGCAAAATCTCCTTAAACCTCTAAAAGCAGTCATCAACTTAGTCAAAGAATACCTAGAAATCAATGGTTTAAAAACTAAATTCATTAATTCATGAGGAAATACATTCATTAGAAGAATCAAGCTTAGATCAGAATTGCAAAAATTAGAAAGAGAAGAAATGAACCAAGAGGAGAAAAGAGAACTCAAAAAGTTAATCAATAAAAATAAAGACTTGTTTTTTCATGAGGGGCAAAGACTTAGTCATACTCACGAAATTCAACACGAAATTATAACCACATCCGAAAAACCAGTATATTCTAAAATATACAGATATCCCCAAATTCATGAGGATGAGATAAACAAACAAATGAAGGACATGCTGTCACAAGGCATTATCAGAGAAAGCAATTCCCCATACAACTCTCCGTTATGGATCGTTCCTAAGAAGATCGATAACTCCGGGAAGAAAAAATGGAGAATCGTCATAGATTATAGGAAACTTAATGAAGTTTCCGTAAGTGATAAATTCCCAATCCGCAACAAAGATGCTATATTGGATAAGTTAGGAAGGGCTCAATACTTCACTACGTCAGACCTTGCAAAAGGTTTTCATCAAGTGTTAATTAAAAAAGAAGACAGAAAAAAAACTGCATTTTCGACTCCACTAGGTCACTATGAGTTCATTAGACTAGTTTGGACTGAAAAACGCCCCGGGAACGTTTGAACGCCTCATAAATTCCGTCCTTAGGGAGTACATTAACACAACCTGCGTAGTATATCTCGACGATATACTTATCTTCAGTACATCCATAGAGGAACACACCTCCAACATTCAAAAAATATTTAATAAACTTAGGGAACATAATCTTAAAATTCAGGTAGACAAATGTAAATTTTTCAGTAGAAGTACAGAATACCTTGGGCATATATTAACAACAGACAGAGTTAAGCCGAATATGAGTAAAATCGAAAATATTCAAAAACTTAAGTTACCCGATTCCCAAAAACAGATTAAGTCATTCTTAGGAATGACCGGCTATTATCGAAAATGACCAAATATTTGAAAAAAAACACTAAAATTAACAAAAACGATTCTCAATATATAGACTCATTCCAAAAACTCAAAAGATTACTTATTAATTCACCAATTTTAAGATACCCTGATTTTAATAAGAAGTTCAAACTAATTACGGATGCCAGCGATTCTGCTATAGGTGCAGTCCTTACACAGGACGATCATCCCTTAAGCTACGCAAGCAGAACCCTCAATGATCACGAGAAGAAATAAAAAAAAAAGAACTTCTCGCCATCGTTTGGTCCGTCAATTATTTCCGCCCATATTTATATGGTAGAACCTTCGATCTTCTAACCGATCACCAACCTTTAAAATTGTTACAAAGCAAACATAAAGGCAAAGATATTAATCCTAGGTTACAGCGTTGGTTACTCAAACTTGGAGAATATGACATAAATATTAATTATATTAAAGGATCAGAAAACAAAGAAGCGGATTTTATGAGCAGACTAAATGCAGATACAGGAGAAATAAATGCTTTAGATCTAGAACTACAACATGATAACATGAGTACAAGTGCAACAATACATTCACAGCAGGAAGAACTGAACGACCATTTTCCAATACTAGAGACAGCTATTTATAGATTCTCTACACAAATAATCATAACACATAACAAAACAAAACAAATCGAGGTAATAAACAATAAACGTAAGATTTACATTAGTGCAGGTGACATTGAAAACAACTTTATGACCGACATATTTCGTAGGTTCTTAAAATCAGGCAAAGTAGGCATTTTTTCTGAATTACCAGACCATGAATATAACAAAGTGCAACAAAAATTGATAGAATTATTCAACACAAGTTTAAAATTTTATGCACCCACCATGCAAAGGATATGGCAAGTGAAGAGGAAATATATAGGTATATTGCAAAATACCATAGAAACGAAACAGGACATGTAGGAATAAATGAAAATTACGAAGGACTCAAAAAACTAATATACTTTAATAATTTAAAACGATACATTCAAAAATATATAAACAATTGCGACACATGTAACAGAGCAAAATACGACAGAAAACCAATCAAGCCAAAATTTTACCCAACTGAAACTCCAAGCGACATAAAACAGAAAGTTCACGTAGATATATATATAACCAAAAAACATAGCTTTCTATCCTTTATAGACAAGTTCTTAAAACATGCAGCTGTCTTTTTTTCTAAAAGATAGGAACAGTGTTACAATTGTAGAGAAATTACGGTTATACTTTTCTATTAAAGGGAAACCAGGACTGATTTTGGATAATGAATTCAATTCAGTAAACTTGAAGGAATTTCTTAGATTAGAAGGAGTAGAAACTCACGTTACAAAGCCTAACAGTCATACAGGCAATGCGAACATAGAAAGGTTTCCTAATACTATAGGAGAAAAACTTAGAATCTTAGAAACTGAAAATTCTGAATTGCCAATACAAGAAAGAATCTTTAAATGCGTAGAATGTTATAATAAATCCACTCACTCAGTTATAAAAGCAAAACCTATTGATGTAGTAGAGGGAAAAGTTGATAAAAAACAAATAGAAAAATTTTTGAAAGAAAATAAAAAAAGATTATTAACAAACGAAATGAGAAACGCGAATCTTATCAACAAAATCAAGAGGAAGGTTATGTTAAGAACTATAAAGCACTAAGACACAAAGACGAACCTAGATATAGAAAACTCAATTTAGAATTTACAAAATTTACAGGTCTACTGGACATTAATACTTATAATGACGGCGATACTACACACAGCGAACGGGACGTTAATAATCGAGAAGATAGACAGCAATGATGGATACACTGAAATAAGTTTATGTGAAACAGCGATCATTCATAATTATAACATAATCCTACATATAATAAAACCTCAACAAATAACAAATATTTTAAACATCTTTGAAGATAATATAAATCAATTAGAAAAAAATAGAAAACAAGGAATTATTACTGCACGAACTAAATTCACTAAGACCGACTTTACACCGTGCATACTTTATTATCAAATAAGTATTATACATTTATACTACCTACCATATTCGGTTTTACACCGCATGAGCTGAAGTTAGATTCAGTTAATGTTTTTTGGTCTGAAGTAAGCTAAAATTAATATTATACATGGTTGAGTGCAATGTGTCACGAATAATTAAATCGAAATAAGCAAGAAGTTGTGTTTTTGATTTTACCTCGAGTTTTTTTTTTTTTTCCATTTTACTGTCGTTATACCGTAAAAAATATTTTTATACTACATACTTTATTTTTGATAGCTATTATATTGAGATACTTTATTTTGATATTATACTATTTACGTTTGGTTTTACACCGCATACTTTATTACTATTATACTATTTTGATAATAAAGTATGCACGGTGTAAAGCCGGTATAAGGACAAAAGTACATACATACTTTACTACCAAACAGACATAAGAGAGGACTAGCAAATGTTGTAGGAAAAGGACTAAAATGGCTCTTGGGGTCAATAGACGAAGACGACAGAATAGAAATTGAAGAATATTTAGGTACAATTGTCGAAAATAACCATAATATCATATCTAATTTAAACAAGAATATTCAGTTTTCAATGAGAACTTTAACAAAATTAAAGAAACCATAGAAGCAGACAGAGACAAGATTTTAGAAAAATTCAATGATATTAGGACAAATAATGAGAAAATTTACAAAGAGCTTATCTACTTAGACACATTACTTAAAATTAAAATACTTGGAGATACTATAGAACATATTCAGAACAACATTGCATCGTCAAGAATGAATCTTATGAATAGTAATATTTTGACAAGTGAAAAAATTAGAAAATATGACATTGATGTATACAAATTACAGAACATTAGATTAGGTAGTGCAGAATATAAAGGGGAACAAATTATTTTTGCTATAAAAATCCCGAGAGATATGCTTAAAGTTAAACGCTCAGTTGCTACACCAATAACAGATGACAAATTTAAAGAATTCGTATTCAAAAATCAAGAAATTGTAATATAAATAATATTTCATATGACTTTAATGGAGATGTAAATGAAAGAGAATTAAAAGAATCTAACCTTTGCATTTATCAAAACAATTGCCTTAAAATTAGAAATTAAAAACCTAAAATCATGGAAATTCCTTCAAATTCATTGTTGCTTAAAAATCAAAATAAAACTATATATATTAACAAGTTCATGTGACGAAAGAGTTATAACGCTGAATGGAAACTATTTAACTTCCATAACTGTAATATTAGAATAAGAAATAAAACCTACTATGGTAAAGAAGAACAATTTACACAAAATTTCATAATAGAAACAAATAGAGATCAAACTAATGATACTATCAACACACTTACATTTGATGACCTAGTAATAAAACAAGTAGAAAATATGGAAGCAATAGAGGAACTTATTTTCATAAGAAATAATATATTTTGTATAATTGGACATTTTTAATCGCATCTTTGGTAATTGTAATTTTTTGTATATCATTATTCATTTTAATTTTTTTTAAATATAAGTCAATCAAAGTAACAATTAACAATGAGGCTCAGGAGAGTCTCAACTCAAAGGGGGGAGTGGTTATGTCGACCTCGCCGCCACAACACACTTATGGCATTCCAATAAATTGGATGACATAAATAATGGAATTTCAACATAATGCAAAAAAGTAAAGTTCAATTGAGTTCTTCAAACTCAATCAAAAAAAACGGAAATGCAATTTAAGCTAAATTGCAACATAAAGAAAAAAAGGATAGTTCAACTGAGTTCTTCAAACTCAATCGAAAAAACGGAAATGCAATTTAAGCTAAATTGCAACATAAAGAAAAAAAGTAAAGTTCAACTGAGTTCTTCAAACTCAATTGAAAAAACAAAGATATATAATTCGAACCGAATTGCAATGCAAGCAATTTATTGTAAGGTATTGATAAAGCATTAACAAAAATGTAAAATTAGTCTTAAGATTCAATCAATAGAATAAAGTCGTTTTCTAGTAAATATAAAAAATTTGTTTTTTTTTTATTAAACGTGACGTGACGCGTGTCACGTGTCGCACGTCGCGTGTGGCGTGTTTTTTTTTTAAATACCTATTTTTAAAGTTGGCTTGCGGTGACGTGACGAGCGTCACGTCTGTCGCGTGTAATTTTTTTATAATTACTTGTTTTAAAACTTGGCTTGCGATGACGTGACGCGTGTCACGTGCAAACGTTATCTTATCATTAATTTTAACTTTTTTAATTAAATACAATATATATACGAGACATTCAAAATTCAGAAGACATGCATTTTTTTCAGTGTGCGTTTGTCAGTTTGAATCCACTCCACATCTACAGGTCAGAATGGGACTTGTTTTAAAACAATTGTTAAGCGCTCAGCTTGCAATGATATAATTTTGAGTTTTTTTTTTATTCATAGGGGTTAGGAGAAAAAAAATGTTTTTTTTTAAGTAAAATCCTTTTAAGATAATTCAGTCTTTAGGCTGAATTACAATTATCCATATGGCGAGCTGAGAAGCTCGCTTTACTATCTTAATATTTATTAGTTTGCTCACTGTTGTGTTGATTGTTATTTGCTACACAGCTTGATGAGATGAGATGTTTGGATGCTTTCTTCTTTTGGTTTTACTGCTTGTGAAGTTTTTCCGCTCGCCTTTATGCTAATGGTCGTTTTTCAGGTTGATGAGGTGTTTGATGTTTTTGCTTTTTCTTTTTTACTTCTTGGGAGATTTTCCGCTTGCTTCAATGTTGAAAGTTATTGTACGGGTTGGTGCGTTATCAGAGTTTATTAAATAAATTTATTGTAAAAGTCCTTGTCTTAGGAAATCTTTTTCCAAAATTATTTAAAATAAAACAACTTAAATTTTTCGTACCAATTCTCTTATCGGGGCTACACAACTACACAATGTGCAGTTTGAATAAAATCGGGTAAATTTTTTAAAACTCTTGTCCTTCGGAGATACACATGCGTGATGGTTTGGGCCGCCTTAACGGCCGAAAGCCGTTCGCCGCTCGTTTTTTTGGACCGTGGCATCAAGATAAATCCTCAAATTTATCGAGATCATGTACTGGAGGGAGCGTTGTAGCCTTGGGCACAAACACATTTTGGCCGCAGAGCCTGGACATTTCAACAGGACTCGGCGCCGAGTCATAAAGCGCGCGTCAATCAAGATTGGCTGAGAAACAACGTTCCGCGGTTCATTTCCACTGCCCAATGGCCACCAAATTCACCGGATGCAAATCCGATAGATTTCTCGGTTTGGGGTATTTTGAAGAGCAAGTTTGGGACAAAAAAATACCAAAGTGTCGATCATCTCAAGCAAGCGCTTCGCCGGGAATGGGCCAAAATACCGCAGAGCCACTTTCGTGCTGCATTCAATAGCTTTATCGGCCGTTTGAAGGCCATAATCGCGGCTATGGGTAGCCAAATCGAAAAGTGCTAATGCAATTCGAATTTTTTTTTGTTATTATATGTTATTTGTGAACATTTTTTAATTTGATTCAATAAAATTCATCAAAAAATAAAAATTATGTGGCGTTTTGTTTTGGTAACTCTTCGTGTCAGTCACCCATAATAATGCGTCCTATTTTTAAATCCTCTGTACGAGTAATAACTTCGCATGCCCGTGGCTAGCTGGCTGGCTGGTAGAATTTTGTGATCAATTTTTAACCCACTTCCGTAAGCCCGTTTTTTTTTCAAACTTTGTACACATGTGTATCTCCCATGACAGCACTTTCTGTTAAAATTTACTGTCCCTCAGGCCTCGGGGTCGGGGCACTTTCATACAAATATTTTACAAAATTTAATCGATTTTCTTGAAAATGATACGCATGTGTATATCCGATAGACAACACTTTTTGTCAAAATTTGAAAGTAATCGGGCCCCGAGTTTGGGGCGCATCCACACATATTTTATAAGAAAAAAGTACCCAATTTTTTTTAAATTTTATATGCATGTACAACACTTTTTGTAAAAAAATTACCCGATTTTCTTCAAATTGTATACACAAGTATATTTTCGATTAGAGAATTTACAAGAAAAATTTTTATTTTTAAATTCTCTATATTAACATCGCGTGCCTTCCCTACTACCCTGGCTGGCTGGCTGGTGGGCAGAATCGTGTGATCAATTTTAAACACACTTCCTAAAGCCCGATTTTATCCAAACCTTACACACAAGTGTACTTCCCATGACAAAACTTTCTATTAAAATTCTCGGCCTCGGGGTCGGGGGGCTCCCATACAAATTTTTTACAAAATTTACCCGATTTTCTTCAAATTTTATACGCATGTGAATCTCCGATGGACAACACTTTTTGTAAAAACTTGTAGTGATCGGGCCCCGGGGTCGGAGGGACATCCATAAAATTTTTATAAAAAAATTACCCAAATTTTCTTCAAATTTTATAGCTATGTGTATCTCCGATGGACAACACTTTTTGTAAAAATTTGAAAGTGAAATGGCCCCGGGGTCGGGGTCTCTAACAAAAATTGTAAAAAATTTACCCGATTTTATTCAAACTGAACATTGTGTATTCCCGATTAGAGAATTTACATTTTAATTTTATTTTTTCTTTGTTCGTTTTTAAATTTATTAATTAATAGATATCGCGTGTGCAAAGTTTAATGGTGTATAGTGCCGATAGGGCTGTGGGAAATCCAGCCCTGACATCAATTGGATAGAGGAAATGCAATGCATTTTACATGCATCCAGAAGTAGTGGAATTTGCTGCTGTGCAAAGTCAACAGGTAAGTGTAAATCTATAATATAGAGGCGCGATTTCTGCCTTTTAGATATCGCGTCTTAGTTTTAATGTTAGTCGTACTAGAATGCTATTTCCATTTTTTGTTTTACTTTCTCGGCACATGCATTCGACGTCGACGTCAGCTGAGAATTTTTTCATTGTTCAGGTAAGTTAAATTTATTTTTATGAAGTTGAGGCTTCTGTTTTTGTTTTTTTTTTCCAGATGTCATCGGTACAATGCTGCGTCGCTGCCGACGCCAACTTCTTAGGATTTAAAAAGGGGTGAGTGTCTATTATTTTTATGCTACAACAAATACGCGTCCGTAACAGACTCGTCTCTATTTTATGAGTGGTCACGAGTAAAAATAGAACGTAAAATAAGGAAAGCGTATAAGGTAGTGATTTTGCAATTCTAATTCTGATTGCAATTTAACTTAGATGTTATACCTTTCAGAAGAGTATCCGTAAGCGTGTTACCTAACGTGGGTCAAGGGCCTACTCCCTGAACTCTGCTCATGCTCTAATCTTTTCTTACACCACTTATTCTAATGTTTGATAACCTTGTCTATACCAACACATTAATAATTTATGCCTATAAAAACGTCAAAATAATAAACAATAATAGGTTAAAAAAAATAAATAAATATAATATATAGTCAAATAAATAAATAGATATAACATAGAATCAAATAACGAAAAAAGGTAATATTTAATCAAATAAATGAATTCTTGAATGAAATTTATTCCCAATAAGCAATACTTTTCCTAAAATTTGTTAGTGATCGGGCCCCGGGTTCGGCCGCAAGGCCCTTATACATTTTTTTAATTTCTTATACTAGCATCAGATATTCGTCGCACTTTATGGACGTGCGGTGTGTGCTGCGCAGTCGGCATGGTTTTGGTGGTGGAGAGAGAGAGAGAAATCTTAGCTCATGCTCAAATGAACCCAGCAAATGAAACGAGACATAAATGTTTTATGCTTAATTCAACTTACTTACTTATTTACTGAATTGTATTTTTATTGATGTCGTTTTTTGTTGTCGATATCAACTAACAGATAGAACAACAAGTTTTCACAATATTCTGTCATTTCGCGTTTTCATAAATTAGTTCAGAGCAGTCAAAGAGCTCTCAAGAAAAATGCTCGTGTTTCTTATTTGCTCAGAGTATGAGCGTGCTCTAAGTGCTCAGAATAAAATGATCTGAGCATTTTCAAATTTGACATCTGATGTCAAATGTCTCTTTCGATGATTTTCTCATACAATAAAAAAACTGACCCAGGATCGAGGGGCTCCCATATCAATTTCTGCGATTAGAGAATTTAGATGAAAAATCTTTATTTTTATGGGTTGTTTTTTTTTACCTCTCACGTTTCCTACTTCATATAGGTAATTTCCTATAGTCTTTAATATGATGCTTTTAATAGCTTTCGGTCCAAGTTTGGCATTATAGCCCGCTGTCTTGTCACTTTGTCGAAAATTTCGTCTATAGACAACTTGTCTTACATAATATTTTATTTCTCGACTTCTTAAATTATATGTTTTCTTGCCTTTGTCGTGTGCCTTGCTTAAATTTTTAAATACCTCGTCTCTTATAATTTGTTGTTTGTCCTTTGTTTCTAAGGTCCTAACGTCTGACTCTTTAATGTGATTTAACCGTCGTGTGATGTCAAAAGCAGATCCGTTCTGTGCCATCTGGAAGCCAAAGCCACATAATACAGCTCTAAGCTCGTAGCTTCGTGAGAGACACTTCGAAAAGAAAACGCCGCGAAGCTTACATGTTTGTCCCAGTCTAGTTGGTCGCTTCTAAGGTAAGAACGGATTTTGGTCAAAATGCTACGGTTCACACGTAGGCTTTGTTGGAATGACCACACTTTCGCCA
This sequence comes from Nephrocerus scutellatus, assembly GCA_947095585.1. NCBI lineage: Eukaryota > Metazoa > Arthropoda > Insecta > Diptera > Pipunculidae > Nephrocerus > Nephrocerus scutellatus. The sequence goes on along the minus strand of OX352763.1, from coordinate 86,351,823 downwards.
TTGCTAAGAATACTGCGAAATGTTTAGGTTTCGTAAAACGGTGCAAGATGTACTTCACTCCCTCGGACTTTTGGCTACTATTTACAATGCATATATTCGCCCTAAACTTGAATACAACTGTATTGTCTGGGCAGGTGCTCCCAAGACCACATTGCATCTACTCGACAGAATTCAGAACCGTGCGATAAAACTTATTGGTGATGTAAATATCACGAAAACATGCCATTATCCATGAATGGCACTTGCATCGAGGAAACTGAAAATCTCGCAATTTTCGGTATGTGCGTCAACGACAAGCTTCGTTGGAATGACCACATATTTACCGTCGCTAAAAATGCTGCGAAATGTTTAGGTTTTATAGCCCGGTGTAAGAAATATTTCACTTCCTCTGATCTGGCTACCATTTACATGGCTTTTATTCGCCCAAAACTTGATACATCTTGCATCAGCTAGATAGAATACAAAACCGCGCAATAAAACTTATCGGTGACGAAAATATAGCGAAATCGATAGATTTTCTTGAACACCGCAGGAACGTTTCTTGCTTGTCACTGTTTTATCGCTTTTTCTACCAGCGGTGCTCAAGAGAAATAGCCAGCTGCATGCCACCTCTTCTTGAATTCAACCGCAATACTCGTGGCGCTCTAAATGCTCATCACTTTACCCATAAGCCCATCTTCGGACGTACAGTTAAATTCAGAGATTCGTTCTTCAGCCGTACAACACGTATGTGGAATGCTCTGCCAAGCTCTGTCTTCCCACATCACTATGATCCACAGGCATTCAAAACACAAGCTCATAGACATCTCCTCTTTTCTCCTCCTCTTCCTTAACGCCCACGCTGTGCCAAGCATATAGCCGAGCATTATAAGGGTGCGAACCCCTTGAAGCGTGCGCGAATTATAAAAATAAAAAATAAAATAAAAATCGCTTGAACATCGTAGGAATGTTTCTACTTGTCACTGTTATATCGCTTTTTCCGTAAGCGGTGCTCAAAAAAAGTATCCAATTTCAATGTTGCTTTTTTGTACACCCCTAAGTTAAATACCATAAGTCCATATGGATCTTATAACTTGCTTGTAAATAAAAATCTTGTTATATGTTGATAGGCAAGATTGTCTTCCTATTATCCAGTACAGTTTTCTGTAGCATATACCAATCTCTTCTCTTTTTTCTTGAAATGGACTTTTTAGTGAAGTTTCGCAGTCAAATTCATACCAAGATACTTTGCAAAATTTACGTTCGATATAGATTGGCTATTAATATATACTGGTATGTGCTCTACTTTTCTATTTGTGAAATCAACATGTAGTGATTTTGATTCGCCATGTTATCCATTTTTTTGACCAATTTCGCCTCTTTTAGTTTAATAGTTGAGTCCACATTATTTTCCGCAACTGCGTAGAATGCAGTTCTCACATGTTTTACCCCGTAGCGCTTTAAAAAGCTAGAAAACAATTCGGAAATGAATTGTTTTCCGTTGTCAGAATGTAAATATTCTGGAACAACAAACAAATGAAATATGGTTTCCTCTAAGTACTGGACCACTGCAGCTGACGTTGCCTTTTTAATGGGCTTAAGAAAGACAAACTTGCTAAAGTGGTCAAGTACAACAAAAATTTGGGTGTTACCATTCTTTATTCTGGGTAGGGTCCCAGAAAGTCTATGTACAGTCTTTGGAATAGTCTCTCTGTCAGGGTTTGCACACCCATCGGTGGTCTACTCGTCCTATTCGTACTTTTATTGCACTAACATATATCACAGTTTTTAATAAAGTCATTTATATCTATAGTCATTCTAGGCCAGAAGTATTTTTGTCTAAGTTTATGGAGGATCTTATGGATTCCTCCATGTCCTGAAGCTGGAGAATCATGTGCCGAAATAAGAAGACTCTTCCTCAACTATGACGGCACCCAAAGCTTACAGGCCCTATCTTCTTGCAGTGTGTCCCCAGTACGTATGTCAGTCGTTTTGTACACGTATTTATCAGAAATGCACAAGTATGGAAATTTATTTTTACTTTCTTTTACTGTTTTGCGTAGCTTTTCATACTCATAAGAAGAAAAGTGTGGAGAGCTAAGGTCTACGTCAAGTCGCTCTGAGCCAGAAGTTATCTCCTCCATGTGAGCTCGGGAGATAGCGTAAGGAACGACGTTCTGGATACCCTTTCTATGTTCAATGGTGAAATTGAACGCCTGCAGCTTAAGGCTCCATCTGGCCAGACGTTATGACAATTTCTTTTGGGACATCAGCCATTTCAAGCTGGCGTGGTCGGTTATGACTGTTAAGGGAATACCTCGAAACCTCTTAACACTGAGGACAGCCGCATAACACTCTAATTCGGTGACACTTTAAATCCTTTGCGCGGTAAATTCCGCTTTTGATATATGTAAGCAATTGGCCTCTTTCTACCCTCGTCGTCGATTTAAAAAAGCACGCCGTCTACACCAGTCATTGACGCATCACGTTGAATGTAAAAAAATATTTCTTAAAATTTTTATTTTTGGATCGGCATTTCCGGGATCTTGTCCGTTGGGCGAGCACTCCCGGATGTTTGCCCCTCAACAAGTTTTCCGGGTTAATCATACAGGACGGACATAACAAAACAGGAACTTCGGGCTGACCACACTGAAAACACACTAAGGAGTGGAAATGAGACAAACACTGGTTTTGGACATCACTACGGACTACATTCCTATCGTCAGTATTTTTACTCTTATTTTTCAGTTTATGGGGATAATTTGTCTTAATCGCACTCAGTTCATTCGTCAATTCCCCTCTGTCACTGTCAAAGTATTCGTCTTCTGTTGTCTGGAGCTCGCTGATTGGTCTACCTTTAAACCGGTTTTCCTTGACACTGAAGTGCTTTTCTGCCCGACGGCAGGCAGATATTAAATCAGCGAGGTTAAATCAGCGATATTAAATCATCGAGCTTCCTGTCCACGATCTCACGCATTATCTCATGGTCAGAATCGGATGCCATAAACTGCCGTAATAATTCCCTTTTGAGATCATGGTAATTTAGAAATGGATCGTTTGCGTGCCTCCAGGAATTGCCAATACCAACGTTCAGCTACACTAGTCAGGAGGAAGTGGAACTGGTTAAACACCTGACTTTCGCTGACGTTAAGTCTGCAATGAATCGTTTCGATGCGAAAAACAAAGCTGTCGACCGGCATTGTTCTTTTCGTGCCATAGAACTTGATGTTCCACTTGTGGAGATCACATTTTTGAACTCGTAGGAGTTCATCATTTAAAAAGGTCATTTGCTCGTCTGGCTGACTGTGCTGGTCAGGGGAAGGGTTTGGTCGACGGTTACCAGGTGTATTGGCGTTGACCTATGAAGAGCATGCTTTCTTCCATCGCATTGCTGCATCTTAAGGGTCCCTACTTTCCGAGCTAGCATCTCTATCTGCTCCGCTGCAACTAATTCTTTCTAGCTTTTTCGTAAATAATGACCACAAAGCCAGTTGGTCCCTCTGAATTACCCCAGAAACCACTTCTTGAATTTTATTAAGCAGCTGATTATCTTCCTAAAAAGGATTTGGACCTACTGCCCCTTGATCACTACCCAGAACACTATTCTCTGCCTATACTACTATCAAGGTTGCCATCGTTTATGAGTTGGTCAAAGACATTTTCATCGCCTTTCTTTAAGTGGTTATTCCCTACTCTCACAAAACTCGACTTTGACTTCCTGCGATTTCGCTCTATATCGGAAGTACGAAGTTGTTGATCAAGGCTGAAGTCAACACACGATATGGAGTCTTCATTTTCTTGACCTCTATTTTGGGCTTTCAAATGTTTTTTAGTTTTTTTTGCCTTGTTTGGATCCCAGGCGCAAAATCAGGAAAAGCTTTTGGAACAGCGCCTGTTCTCCTACTGGAACTATCCATTTCCGACCCTCGCAAACCAGAAGTATGAAATAAATATATGTACTTTGAATTCTAAAATTGAACTTGGACGCCCTGATCTGCTTGCAAAAAAATTAAGTGAACTGTCGATAGTTTCCAACTTCGAATCAACTTCAAAAAAACTTGTGAACAGCTCACCGGTTGAAACTTTATTTTTCTTTTATATAAAAAAAACTATTGGCTGGTGTGTAATAAGGGTAGACTGCCCTCGGTAGTCTCCATAGTCCAGATTCTTAATTGCCTGTTCTAGTTCGTATGTCCTGTCTTAGTCGGTTTACTCGATGTTTTTGTGGAAAGTCGTCTTAAGTCAGTCGAGGCTTCGTCTAATCCCGAAGGATCGCATCTCAAAGCACTAGCGAGTAGCCTCTATGATGAGGCCGATCAGCCGAGAGTGAGATGAACCTCCACCAAACGAGTTGGATCCACAAAATTCGGAATTATGAAATTCTCTGAATCGGAATTTCCAACTCGTCCGGAAGGCGGCAGATGCAGAATCTTCTGTACTGTCTTGTCTTGTGTAATACGTAGGAAATTATAGGTATAAGGGAAGTAGGGTGGGATGGAAATTTAAAAAAATGCAAAAAGTGCCAAAATAAAAATGTAAGAATTAGAATTTAAATTAAAAAGAAAATAAAAAAATAATATGTAATTTATTGTTACGTTAAGTTATCAAAAAAAAATTGTTTGTCGAAAGCCAGGAACTTCCTTATGGAAATTCCTGCCCTTCAAGAAAACATTGGTAGAAATTTAGAATTTAAATAAAAGAAAATGCTATATATATATATAAATTCCAGTCCATAATGACCATATTCCAGAATTTTCATAGGAACAAGTCTTATAGTCGCATCTTACCCATAAATACCGAATTTCATGCAAATCGCCTGAAAAATTGCTTTGTTCCCAAAATGCAAGACCATAATTATGATATTCCAGAATTTCCATAGAAATAAGTCTTATAGTCGCTTCTTACCCCTACATACCGAATTTCATGCAAATCGCTTCAGAAATTGCTTTGTTCCCGAAATTCCAGACAATAATCATCATATTCCAGAATATCCATAGGAAGAAGTCTTATAGTCGCATCTTACCCCTACATACCGAATTTTGTGCAAATCGCTTGAGAAGTAGCTTTGTTCCCGAAATTCCAGACCATAATGATCATATTCCAGAATTTCCATAAAAGCTTATATCCGCATCATACTCCTACATACCGAATTTCAGGTGAATCTCTTGAGAAATTGTTTGGTCCACAAAATTCCAGACCCTTTTGCTTTGTTACAAAAGAACAAAGGTTATAGTCGCATCATAGTCCTACATACCGAATTTCAGGCGAATCGCTTGAGAAATTGTGTATAGTTCTCTTAACATGGGACATAACATTGGACACTTAACATGGGACATAACATTGAACACTTAACATGGGACATAACATTGGACACTTAACATGCGACATTACATATCAAATTCAACGTGAAGCGGCTAAGTTCAAACGCAGTTCCAAGACCTCTAGGGTTCGAGTTGTGAACGTACAAGATTTTATTTCGTATTGTCGTATCAATCCTGACCGAACTAAGAAAAACTGTGGCGGAGAACATGATAAACATACATACTTAATGATTCTTACTTTTTTTTATAATGTACACACGCTAAAGGGATTTGCACTCTTATAATGTCAATCACAACTTGGGCTTGAAACACAGAATCGGGCAATTCATTCCACATAACTATATTGCGGCTAAGGAAGGAATCTCTGAATTGGTTAGTACATCCGAAGATAGGCCTAATGGTAGACCCGTGTACTCGAGTTGAGGCACGGGCATTATGAATGGGTTCAAGAATGGGCGGGATGCATCTGGATATTTCTTTCGAACACCGCTTGTGGAAAAATCGATCAACAGTGACAAGCAGGAACCATTCCTACGATGTTCAAACGATTCGTTTGCTTTCTCGACATTGACGTCACCAATAAGTTTTATCGCGCGGTTCTGTCTAGTAGATGCAACGTGGCACCTACCCAGACAATACAATTGTATTCAAGTTTAGGGCGAACACATGCCTTGTAAATAGTAGCCAGATCTGAAGGAGTGAAGTACATCATGCACCGTTTTAGAAAACCTAAACATTTCGCAGCATTCTTGGCGATCGCAAGTGTGGTCGTTCCATCGGAGCTTGTTCTTGACGCACATATCGAGAATTGCGAGTTTTTTTCATTTTCTACGATGCAAGATCCATTCATGGATAAAGGTTGGGGGCTTAGATTACGCTTGGACGACAGTAGACAGCATTGAGTTTTGGAAGCGCTAAATTCTACTCTATTATGTAGTCCCCACCTTGTTATGCTGTCAAGGTCAGAATTTAACGTGCTTAACATACGTTGTTGTTCTAGTTCCACTTGTGACGAAGAATGGCTTGCAGAAAGCGTGAAATCATGTGAAAAGCTGAGAGTGCTATCGTCAGCGAAAGAATGGATTGCATTAGAAGTTGCGGATCTGAGATCATTAACGAAAATCAGAAAGAGAGTCGGCGACAAAACATAGCCTAGAGGAACACCGGCGTTTATGCGGTGAATGTTGCCTACGACAACCGTACTGGCGGTCGCTAAGAATTTCAAGTGATTCAAGGTATTGCATAAGCTTGCGATTGATCAGCGTTTCCATGACCTTAGAAAGTATGGATGTTTTGCACGACCTAGAGGGCTGAAATTGTGAGCAGCTCAACGTCAACGTTGTCTCTGATACGTCATCGTGCGCGGATGTGCTGCGCATCGCAATTGCACAAAACAAACAAAAAAACAACAACAACAAAAACGCTAATTGCCCAAGCTCGCCGACTCGCGTGTGCATATTTTGTTAGTGTAAAGTGCAGTGTGTGGTGTCCATGCTTCCCTTCCCCAACACCTCAGCTAAAGAATTAGTGAATTACAACTGTTTTATGCTTGCATGCGGCAGTGTGATGATTTAATTATTTAGCTATAAAAATAACGGATTGTGAGTGTTTGTTTCTTTTGATGATTTAACTCATTTTGTCGTGAAGGCATAACACTGGCGACAAATTGTGTTAATAATCCAATTCGAGACATACTCTTCTCAATACGGTTTAAAAAAGCGGTAACTTGTGTTTTGTGTGCTTGTTTTTTGTAGTATATGTGTTTTCAGAGTGGATCTCAGCAACATACGTGGGCTGAGAACGAATTCTCTTTCTGTGTTTAATCATGTACATGTCCACAGGCCAGCAATTTTGGCATTGAGTGAAACTCAGGTGTTTGATAATTCTGATGTATCGGAATTTAATCTGCCTGGGTATAGCTTGGTGCCATTATTTTTCTCTCGACGCGGTCTCGCAATCTATGTCCGGAGTGATGTTGCGTTTCAACTTTTGCCTCAATTTAGCCAAAGTTCCAAACCGGAATTCAATTTCATTTGGATAAGAGTTAAGGTACACGAGCGCAACATCTACTACTGTTTTCTTTACAGAAGCCCCAACTTAGACAGTGTTTCAACTCAGAGTGAGTTTGATGCATTGTCTGGTTCAATCTTAAGAATTGATAAAAAACATGAAATCATTATTGAGGGCGATTTCAATGTACACAATTCTGGGTGGCTTCGCCATTCTGGCCAGACAACACCCGAAGGAAGATGTGTTGAGTTATTCGCTGAGTTTAACCACCTTACTCAGCTTGTAAATGAGCCTACCCGAATACCTGACATTGCATATCATTACGCTAACACCCTTGACTTGTTCCTTACCTCTCGTCCTGAGAAATACTCCGTCAATGTATTATCGACTCTAGGCTCGTCAGACCATTGAGTAGCATCAGTTAATAAACCACGTAGTTAGAGAAAAAACTCCCAAAAAAAATAGTATGGCAATACGAGAAAGCCAATTAGGACGGCCTTAACAACTTCTTTGGGAGAACTAACTGGTCGCTATTTTTTCGTGATAGCAACGTGGATGCCGCCGCTGATGCAATCACAAACATCATTCTTATTGGTATGAGAAAGTTTATTCCTTTCAGGAATAAATCCGAAAATTAAGGCAAAAAATACTACAATGTCCCAAAGGTAGTAAAAATTTTTGGTCCTTCGTGAAAAGAATCAAAAATACAGCTGCGTCGTCGATTCCAACGCTCATTTATAATGACATTCCAGTTGTCAGCTCTATAGACAAAGCCAATCTGTTTGCTGCGCATTTCGCAGCTAGCTCTACGCTTCCAGATTGTGCATTGCCGCCTCCTTCACCTCAGAGTATTGAACACTCTATGGGACAGATATTTATTCGTACTCGTGCAGTTGCTAGAGTTTTAAATGATCTCAACACACACAAATCCGCTGGGCCATAATTGAATTTCCGGTCAATGCCTTTGGGTTCCTGTTCGGCATGGACGCTAATTGCCCAAGCTCGCCGACTCTAGTGTGCATATTTTGTTAGTGTAAAGTGCAGTGTGTGGTGTCCATGCTTCCCGTCCCCAACACCTCAGCTAAAGAATTAGTGAATTACAACTGTTTTATGCTTGCATGCGGCAGTGTGATGATTTAATTATTTAGCTATAAAAATAACGGATTGTGAGTGTTTGTTTCTTTTGATGATTTAACTCATTTTGTCGTGAAGGCATAACACTGGCGACAAATTGTGTTAATAATCCAATTCGAGACATACTCTTCTCAATACGGTTTAAAGAAGCGGTAACTTGTGTTTTGTGTGCTTGTTTTTTGTAGTATATGTGTTTTCAGAGTGGATCTCAGCAACATACGTGGGCTGAGAACGAATTCTTTTTCTGTGTTTAATCATGTACATGTCCACAGGCCAGCAATTTTGGCATTGAGTGAAACTCAGGTGTTTGATAATTCTGATGTATCGGAATTTAATCTGCCTGGGTATAGCTTGGTGCCATTATTTTTCTCTCGACGCGGTCTCGCAATCTATGTCCGGAGTGATGTTGCGTTTCAACTTTTGCCTCAATTTAGCCAAAGTTCCAAACCGGAATTCAATTTCATTTGGATAAGAGTTAAGGTACACGAGCGCAACATCTACTACTGTTTTCTTTACAGAAGCCCCAACTAAGACAGTGCTTCAACTCAGAGTGAGTTTGATGCATTGTCTGGTTCAATCTTAAGAATTGATAAAAAACATGAAATCATTATTGAGGGCGATTTCAATGTACACAATTCTGGGTGGCTTCGCCATTCTGGCCAGACAACACCCGAAGGAAGATGTGTTGAGTTATTCGCTGAGTTTAACCACCTTACTCAGCTTGTAAATGAGCCTACCCGAATACCTGACATTGCATATCATTACGCTAACACCCTTGACTTGTTCCTTACCTCTCGTCCTGAGAAATACTCCGTCAATGTATTATCGACTCTAGGCTCGTCAGACCATTGTGTAGTATCAGTTAATAAACCACGTAGTAAGAGAAAAAACTCCCAAAAAAAATAGTATGGCAATACGAGAAAGCCAATTAGGACGGCCTTAACAACTTCTTTGCGAGAACTAACTGGTCGCTATTTTTTCGTGATAGCAACGTGGATGCCGCCGCTGATGCATTCACAAACATCATTCTTATTGGTATGAAAAAGTTTATTCCTTTCAGGAATAAATCCGAAAATTAAGGCAAAAAATACTACAATGTCCCAAAGGTAGTAAAAATTTTTGGTCCTTCGTGAAAAGATTCAAAAATACAGCTGCGTCGTCGATTCCAACGCTCATTTATAATGACATTCCAGTTGTCAGCTCTATAGACAAAGCCAATCTGTTTGCTGCGCATTTCGCAGCTAGCTCTACGCTTCCAGATTGTGCATTGCCGCCTCCTTCACCTCAAAGTATTGAACACTCTATGGGACAGATATTTATTCGTACTCGTGCAGTTGCTAGAGTTTTAAATGATCTCAACACACACAAATCCGCTGGGCCATAATTGAATTTCCGGTCAATGCCTTTGGGTTCCTGTTCGGCATGGTTCCTGGTGATGATTTTTGGTGCCTCTCATTGACACTGCCACGAGGTTGTCGAAGAATAGTGGGGCTTTTTGCCACCAATGTAACAGTTCTGCAGCTAGCTCCCTACTGCATATACTCAGCCAGAAGGGAGCCCCATCACAATTACGCGTCGTTTATCCGCGTTACCCAAAATGGTGGTTTTTGAAAACTCCGGGCCACAGATTTGAGTAGATTTTTATTTTTGTTATATATATATTCGGGGCAAAGCCCGCAATAAAACACAAGAAAACCAATACTTTTCGGAGTCAGCTGGATTTTGGGTGTGGGACACGGGTACAGCACTGATAATCCACTTCACCCTTTTTGGTTTTAACCAACAAAGTTCACTCAGAATTTGCCTTTTGTTTTCCTTTATTTTTCCTTAAAATCTAAATTTTTAACCACTGTGTATTGAGGCTTTTCACTTTGTGCTATCAATTTTGGGGTGTCACTACTTATTGGCCGCACTTTACGATTTTCTTTTAAGAGGACTTTTGCCAGCAGCACCGATCACACGCTAAGTTAAAATTCACTGCCACTCAAGTATTATTTCTCCTCAGTGCGACACTTCACCCAACCACCGCATGTAGGTATGGGTGCACCACGTCACCATATGGTGTTTCCAGCATTTACCGTCTAGTATCTGAGACGTAGTACTAGTTTAGCAGGGAGAGACGCAATCGAATCTTTCTTATTTTTTTGTTTTCCTCTCTTTCGCTTTCGCTACCGCAGTCTGACCGCATCTCGCCATATCATACGATATCATACACCTGCACATATAGAGGGTACGCCGTCGACGTGGCCAAAAGTTATTAATCGCTGGGGTGGTATGATTTTCGCCTGCCCATCACCGAGTTTAGAGATGTGCGTATGTTTGCGACTTAAAGGCAAGATGCAATTTCGTTTTTTTTTCTATTGCAATTTAGTGTGGCCAACTACTTATTTCAACCTATTCATAATTCAACCATTACAAAACAAAGGATGGAGCAATATCCAGTCTCGGACGGGTGTTTGCTCCATCATTTAAAACAGGTTGGGGTACTCGGACTGCTCACTGTCTGATGTCTTTGGGTTCTCAAGTACGTAATACGAGTTTCCTTTTTTCTCCCGTATCCTGGCCGGTATGAACAGTGGGGCCAATTTGGCACTAAAACCTTTGGCGAAGTTGCTTTGGGCAAAGTTTCGCCTAAAAACCTCTTGCCCTACACTAAATTCTACATTGCGACTTCGGGTATTATACGTTCTTAAGTTGGTCTGATAAGCCTTGTTCAGGTTTTCCTTGACCTTGTTTCTGATAGAAAGGTGTTGTTATGGCGACGAGATAGGAGTGTCGTGATCCTGCAGGAGATTTAGATTGCGCAGTAGCTTATAATCAGAAGCGTGATGAATCATGTGCAAACCGAAAAGAGCATAATAGGGTGAGAACCCGATGGAAGTATGCAAGGAACTACGCAAATCACAACTGATTCCACTAAGGCATTTGTCCCAGTCTGTCTGGTCCTCTTTTACATATGCGCGAATGGCTGCTATATGGAGCGATTTACTCTTTCTGAAGCATTCGATTGCGGTGAGTATAGAGCTGTATACACGTGAATAATTCCATATCTATCAAGAAGCGAGTTGAAGATAGCTGACCTAAACTGTACGCCGTTATCGGTTACTTTTACTTCCGGAACTCCGAAAGTGTGGAAGATGTATTCTTCTAAGTACTTACAGATAGCTGAAGCACAGAATTATTTTAAAGTTTGCAGGAAGTTGAATTTGGATAGATGGTCGACTATAATTAAAACGCCTCTAGCTCCGGTTTTCGATCTAGGGTACGGACCTAATAAGTCCATATATAACCGCTAAAATGGTCGGGCTGATTGTACCAGCTGACCCATTGGTGGACGCAAGACAACGTTGGATGGTTTGGTACTTTTACATGTGACACAAGTTGAAATGTATTCTTGGATTTCTTTCGACATATGTGGCCAGAAGAAGTACCGTTTAATCCGCTCGGTGGTTTTTCCGACACCTCCATGATTTCCGGTTAGACGACAGTGAGCTTGCTGAATAACCTCGTTGGTTATTGGAATCGCTTTCCTGTTCATCCTTACCAGAGGCGAATTCTCTGCGCTTGTACAAATATTTTCCTACAACCTTAAGGTCTGGTAGCTTACTCTGACTCGCCAGAACCCTGGTTTTTAAGGATGAGTATTCAGTACTGTCGAACTCCGCTGAGTCTAGATCGACTCGGGTCCTACTTCGCTAAATTCGCACAGATCATCAGAATACACTCTGGAAAGGGCGTCTGGAACAACATTCTCACACCCCTTGCGATGCTTAATCGAAAATACAAAGCCCTGTAACTTCAAGGCCCAGCGCGCTAACCTTCTGCTGAGATCAGTTTGTCTCATTAACCATTGCAGGCTTGCATGGTCGGTGATAACGGTAAGATCTTGTCCCTCAATGTACGCGCGGAATTTCTTGACACTGAAGACGACGGCTAAACATTCCTGCTCAGTAACACTATAGTTCCTTTGCGCCTTATTTAATTTTTGAGACATGAAAGCCACAGGAACTTCATCGCCATTAATGGTCACTTGGGCTAGGACGCTGCCAATTCCATCTTGACTTGCGTCGCATTGCAAGATAAATGGTTTACTAAAATCCGGATTTGCCAAAACAGGTGCGGAAGTCAGTCTTCTTTTCAGTTCGTTAAAAGCCTTTTCTGCTTCGTCCGACCAATTATTGTTTTTAAATTTCTTGAGTAAATCTGTGAGAGGATGCGATACTACCGAAAAGTTGTTAATGAAGAGCCGGTACCAGCCTGCCATACCGAGAAAGCGTCTCAGTTGTCGAACCGACACGGGCGTAGGAAACTCCGTTATCGCAACGAGTTTGTCTGGGTCTACCTTAAACACTCCATTTCCGACTACGTATCCCAAATACTTCGCTTCTCTCAAGCAGAATCTACTTTTCCCAATATTAATCGTGAGACCAGCCTTTCGCAAATGTAAGGCGACTTCCTCTAGAACCGACATATGTTTGTCGAAAGTCTCTGTGATGACCAGCAGGTCATCAAGATAAACAAATACAAAATCTCTAAGGTGAGATGAAATGACTTGGTCCATAAGTCTGCAAAGTGTCTGCGGAGCGTTACATAGTCCGAATGGCATTACTCGATATTGGTACAAAGGCCTGTTGGGAACAGTGAAAGCGGTTTTGTCACGAGAGCCTAATTCCAAAGGAATTTGGTGGAAAGCCTTTTTCAAGTCCAGACTCGAAATAACCTCCGCCGGCGGTAATCGACCTAAAATTCCATTGATATGGGGTAAAGGAAAAGCGTCCTTGGCCGTCACTGCGTTGACTTTTCGCGAGTCCAGGCAGAGTCTAACCTTTCCTGGTTGACGTACCAATACGACAGGCGAGCTCCAAGAACTTTTGGATTCCTCGATTATCCCCTGAGCTAGCATTTCGTCCAGTTCCGCAAAAATTAATCTCTAGATAGCCGGATATACGGGATAATGCCGCTGCTTTATCGGCTTCGCCTCCTGAGCATCGATAACGTGTTCCACCAACGTAGTCTTTCCCAATCCATCCTTATCGAAAGAAGGAAAAGGTGACTTCACCACCCCAATCTGTTCCTTTGACAAGTCGTCAACGCGAGTAATTTAGTGTTATCACCTTTGTCTGCAACGACATCCGAACCACCTCGCTAATGACTCCGGGCGCTAAGTCAAACGCTCTCCAGAAATCGATACCTAGATACAAATAATGCGAAAGGTTAGGAATGAGATAGAGTTCGATTTCTCGAATTTGTCCGCGAAATTCAACCTTAGCCAAGAATTTTCCCTTCACTGGTTGACGATTTCCATCAGCCGTTTTAATGCTGCTAACAAATTTAATCACGTCGCGACCATCATCCAAAAGACTATCTGCAACTTTCGAACCTATACAACTTATGGTAGCACCACTATCGAGCAGTCCTAGTATAGTACGATCTAACAATTTCAATTCCGCATACGATCGAACGCCGTCTCCCCTGGTGACGATTGCATCTACAAATTTTGAGGTCAGACAAACTTCTTGTGGTGATACGGAATCGATCTCAACTTCGGAAATGTTACGACGAGGAGCCGAACTGTGAGAACCGGTGAAACCACCATAAACTTCCGCAAAGAAACGTTCCCGTTTCCGGCAGATGTCATGGAGTTGCGCTACTGAGCCCACTGTCAGATATAGGATCTCGTGTCGAATATCCGGTATAAGGTTGCGCGATATGATCTCGACGAGTTCGTTTTCGTTTATTTGCGAGTTTAAACGGTTCGTTAGAACAGAAATTGAATCGAAATACTCATCGAAAGTTTCTCGATCTCTCTGCTTCCTTGACCGAATACTCTCCAGAAGATCATAGTCTGTGTGACAATCCTTATATTGCGTTCGCAAGGCTTCACAAAGATCGAACCAATTGCATGTGAGCACGCTCCGATGATAACGCCAAAACCATTCTCGCGCTTTCCCGTGAAGCAACATATGAAAGTTGTTACAAATCAACGAAAAATCTCCGAGCAAAGTCTGGTTCGTCAGAACCTGTATGCGATACAAAAACTCGTCAACAGTGAGACCGTCCACAGAACCATCGAAACGTACCTGCCATTTCTCTATCAGACTGGTGATACGATCGGACTTACTAAAATCGAGAGAATGCCCATTGTTAGGCGAAAAATCTGGTGCAAACGAAACAATGCGGGAATTAGACGGAAAACCCGGTTCCCTATTCGCATTAGGAATCGTTAAAGGCGGATTACGCGAGAACTCCTCCTGATCATATAGTGGAACCTCCGTTTGACTACGTCGGACACCATTGGATTGAAGATTTTTCAATCAGTGTCAATCAAGGCCCTAACCTCAGTCGTGAGGCTTTTTTCGGCACTCGAAATCGGTTTAATACCAGAGATTCATTGATTATCCTCTAAAGGATCATCCTCCACCCGGTGTCTACTATCAGAGTTTCGTTTATTATCGCCATTTACGGGATTACCATTCAGGGTCCAGTCCAACGGATTTCGTCCCCTGGCCTTGCTTTTCCTTCGAGCGTTTGTACTGCGTGTTTGCATCGTCTTTTGGACGCCTCCCTTTGACGCTGCTGGAGTTCGTTTGCTAAACTGATTTCTTCCCGACGTACCATTAGTAGTGGGTGCGATCGTAACTTCTATATATTTCAAATCTTCAATTAGGCGCGGCCCTTTGCAAGTTGAACATTTATCCGAAGTCTTCAAATACTCTGTGATACACGTTTGGTGAAAAACATGTTGGCACAGGGTAATCGAGCTTTCGACTTCGGGAGCTAGTTCTGACTTGCATACTTGGCAAACTATGCTAGGATTGAGTTGCCTCAAGTCCTCGTTGCTACGAATAGTGAACATGGTTACGAAGATTAAACCGAACTCAACACCCAAAACGCACTCAATATCAGAAAACCAAAAACCAAGAACCTGAGCAGCCCCTCCAAGCAATAACCACCAAAAGCTTTACTCTTCGCACGGAGGGTACCAGCAAAATAACCCAGCAAAACCAATCCAGTGCCGAAAGCGGATTCGTTAGTCAAGCCCGTTAAAACGTCACCAAAAAAAAAATTGCTTCCAAACCCAGCAAGTAACAATGGAAACCTCTATAACTATAGGCGTTAATAGTATTTAATCAACTGACTTTTGAATACGGAAACTTAAAATCAATCCATAGGATCCTGCAGATCCAGGTAAGGACCTTACGATACGGTCCTTTCCTTTTTTTTTTTTTTTTATAATGCAATATCCACAACAACAAAAAAACCCAAATGAATATTCAATAATAACTAGAGTTTAAACCGAAACTCACGGTTTCTAGCACTTAATTCTAAACCAATCGGATGGTCAAACCGAATAACAAATATTTAAACTAAACTGCTTCCACACCCTCCAGCAGGATGTACGGTCGGTGACATTAGCCCACATCAAGCAATAGGGTAGTTGGAAAATTCAATAACTTAATAAAGTTTATCTACTTTAAGTTAAGAAAAAATATATAACGAAGGTAAGTCCAAGGTTTGCGTAGCGCAATCCTGACTATTCAAGAATTACACAGCGTAGTAATCGAGAAGAGAACAAACTTTTAGGGGCAAAAGGTATCCTCTAGGAAAATACCCAGAAAACACAATCTGACACCTAAGTTAGCGTATATGATGCTACCAGAGCTCTGGTCTAGTATTCGAAAAATTACAAATAACTAGGAGTTCCAAAGTGTGATGCATGTAATGGATAATGACTGAATTTCCCAGCCGATGCATTTCTGGTCCAAGGTTCACACAAGCAATTCCTGACAATTCCTTAAATACATCGCTTGGAAAGGAAAATAAATCAAACTTCAAGACATAGTCGGAAAATGGATGTGGAGTGATCTGTCCTTCAAGGCTGGATTCACGGTCAAGCATCTGAAGTGGGGTTCAGATACCAGCAATTCCGGAAGACCTTGTTTAGGAACACATCCAGAACCGAAGAAGTTATCGCCCTTTGGACGAACACTAATCCATCAAAGGATTATACTAGCAAAAGAAAAGATTTTGATAGGCGAAATTAAGGACAACCCATTCACAAGGTGATCCGACGATTCGTTGGTCAGGACGCCTACTAGGAGCAAAACGCCTGCAATGCCAGGCATACAAATATTTTAAAAAATTTACCAGATTTTTTTAAAATTTTATACAAATGTGTATCTCCGCTGGAAAACACTTTTTGTAAAATTTTTTGAGAGATCGGGCCCCTGGGTCGGGGGGGCACCGATACAAATTTTATGAAAAAAGTTCCCGATTTTCTTCAAATTTTATACGCATGTGTATCTCCGATGGACAAAACTTTTTGTAAATTTTTTGAATCGATCGGCCCCCGGGGTCGGGGGGTCCCATACAAATTTTTTTTTTATTATCTATTTTTAACGCTCTTCCTAAAACCCAAAAACCAAGAACCTGAGCAGCCCCTCCAAGCAATAACCACCAAAAGCTTTACTCTTCGCACGGAGGGTACCAGCAAAATAACCCAGCAAAACCAATCCAGTGCCGAAAGCGGATTCGTTAGTCAAGCCCGTTAAAACGTCACCAAAAAAAAAATTGCTTCCAAACCCAGCAAGTAACAATGGAAACCTCTATAACTATAGGCGTTAATAGTATTTAATCAACTGACTTTTGAATACGGAAACTTAAAATCAATCCATAGGATCCTGCAAATCCAGGTAAGGACCTTACGATACGGTCCTTTCCTTTTTTTTTTTTTTTATAATGCAATATCCACAACAACAAAAAAACCCAAATGAATATTCAATAATAACTAGAGTTTAAACCGAAACTCACGGTTTCTAGCACTTAATTCTAAACCAATCGGATGGTCAAACCGAATAACAAATATTTAAACTAAACTGCTTCCACACCCTCCAGCAGGATGTACGGTCGGTGACATTAGCCCACATCAAGCAATAGGGTAGTTGGAAAATTCAATAACTTAATAAAGTTTATCTACTTTAAGTTAAGAAAAAATATATAACGAAGGTAAGTCCAAGGTTTGCGTAGCGCAATCCTGACTATTCAAGAATTACACAGCGTAGTAATCGAGAAGAGAACAAACTTTTAGGGGCAAAAGGTATCCTCTAGGAAAATACCCAGAAAACACAATCTGACACCTAAGTTAGCGTATATGATGCTACCAGAGCTCTGGTCTAGTATTCGAAAAATTACAAATAACTAGGAGTTCCAAAGTGTGATGCATGTAATGGATAATGACTGAATTTCCCAGCCGATGCATTTCTGGTCCAAGGTTCACACAAGCAATTCCTGACAATTCCTTAAATACATCGCTTGGAAAGGAAAATAAATCAAACTTCAAGACATAGTCGGAAAATGGATGTGGAGTGATCTGTCCTTCAAGGCTGGATTCACGGTCAAGCATCTGAAGTGGGGTTCAGATACCAGCAATTCCGGAAGACCTTGTTTAGGAACACATCCAGAACCGAAGAAGTTATCGCCCTTTGGACGAACACTAATCCATCAAAGGATTATACTAGCAAAAGAAAAGATTTTGATAGGCGAAATTAAGGACAACCCATTCACAAGGTGATCCGACGATTCGTTGGTCAGGACGCCTACTAGGAGCAAAACGCCTGCAATGCCAGGCATACAAATATTTTAAAAAATTTACCAGATTTTTTTAAAATTTTATACAAATGTGTATCTCCGCTGGAAAACACTTTTTGTAAAATTTTTTGAGAGATCGGGCCCCTGGGTCGGGGGGGCACCGATACAAATTTTATGAAAAAAGTTCCCGATTTTCTTCAAATTTTATACGCATGTGTATCTCCGATGGACAAAACTTTTTGTAAATTTTTTGAATCGATCGGCCCCCGGGGTCGGGGGGTCCCATACAAATTTTTTTTTTATTATCTATTTTTAACGCTCTTCCTAAAACCCGATTTTCCTGAAATTTTGTACACATGTGTATTTCCAGTAACAATACTTTCTTTTAAAATTTGGAAGTGATCGGGCCCCGGGTTCGTGGGACTCCCATACAAATTTAAAATAAAAATTACCCGATTTTTTCAAATTTTACACACATGTGTATACCCAACAAACAATACTTTTTCTAAAATGTGGTAATTTCTTATAGTGGCATCAGATTCTTTAATGACTGTGTGTGGTGTGTGCTGCGCAGTCGGCATGGTTTTGGTGGTGGAGAGAGAGAGAGCGAGAGAAATCTTACCTCACGCACAAATGGACCCAGCAAATGAAACGAGACTTACATGTTTTTGATTCAACTTACTTATTTACTGAATTGTATTTTTATTGATGTCGTTTTTTTGTTGTCGATATCAACTTACAGATAGAACAACAAGTTTTCACAATATTCTGTCATTTCGCGTTTTCATAAATTAGTTCAGAGCAGTCAAAGAGTTCTCAAGATAAATGCTCGTGTTTCTTATTTGCTCAGATCTGAGCTTTTTAAATTTAAACATATGATGTCAAATGTCTATTTCGATGATTTTCTACTACAATAAAAAAAAATTACCCAGAATCAAGGGGTCCCATATCAATCTCTGCGATTAGAGAATTTAGATGAAAAATTTAAATTTTTATGGGTTGTTTTTTTTTCTGACTATTGGGGTCCGGGCCACAGATTTGAGTTAATTTTTATTTTTGTTATATATATATTCGGGGCAAAGCCCGCAATAAAACACAAGAAAACCAATACTTTTCGGAGTCAGCCGGATTTTGGGGGTGGGCCATGGGTACAACACTGATAATCCACTTCCCCCTTTTTGGTTTTAACCAACAAAGTTTCCCTTTTGTTTTCCTTTATTTTTCTTTATAATCTAAATTTTTAACCACTGTGTATTGAGGCTTTTCACTTTGTGCTATAAATTTGGGGTGTCACTACTTATTGGCCGCACTTTACGATTTTCTTTTAAGAGGACTTTTGCCAGCAGCACCGATCACACGCTAAGTTAAAATTCAACTGCCACTCAAGTATTATTTCTCCTCGGTGCGACACTTCACCCAACCACCGCATGTAGGTATGGGTGCACCACGTCACCATACGGTGTTTCCAGCATTTACCGTCTAGTGTCTGAGACGAAGTACAAGTGTAGCAGGGAGAGACGCAATCGAATCTTTCTTATTTTTTTGTTTTCCTCTCTTTCGCTTTCGCTACCGCAGTCTGACTGTATCTCGCCATATCATACGATATCATACACCTGCACATATAGAGGGTCGCCGTCGACGTGGCCAAAAGTTATTTGTCGCTGGGGTGGTATGATTTTCGCCTGCCCATCACCGAGTTTAGAGATGGTGCATGTGCGTATGTTTGCGACTTAAAGGCAAGATGCAATTTCGTTTTTTTTTTCTATTGCAATTTAGTGTGGCCAACTACTTATTTCAACCTATTCCTAATTCAACCATTACAAATTTTAAATAATTTCGTGCAGTGTTTCAAAACAACCGTGTAGATATAAATTGCATAACGCACCAACTTATTTTTAATCAAATTATGTTCCATCCCTACTTGATGTTATACTTGCACCCATTTCATTTAAACTCTCTCTTTATATGCAATGCTTTGCTCCTTGTTTCTCACCCCATGATCTTTTATTTATCACACTTGAAATAAATGTTGTAACGTTGTTTGTTGGGTGACGCTCGCCGGACCCAGGGTTCATTTTTGCGGTGTGTTACAAATTAACAAAAGAGATTGAGTCGTTTTTGTTTATTTCATTTATTCATATTTATTGATCTTTCCTTTATATATATATAACCTAATCTATTTACAATTATACCTAAAAATAACGCAACAATAATACTGCTTAAAACTAGGTGGTTCGTCGGTCGGTCGGTTGTTTTGGTCAAGCGAGTGCTTGGCCCTATACGATGCTGGAAATTTAGCTTCTGCTAAAATTTGACAGATGTGCGTAGTAGCAGTGAGCGCGGGTGTGTTACGACGCTACAAGTACACTGTACTAATCAAAATGTGTGTAAACCGTCGGGAGTTAAGCTATTGCTAAAAAAGAGCAGGGTAGGCTGTGTCGAAGACACGGCCATGGATTTTGAGCGTAACAACGTCTGTCCGGGACGAAAGAGAAGAAAACAGCACGCGAAAAATTAATTTTAATCGACCATTTAAATTTTTTCTTTGTTAGAGCCCTGTTAACTTTAACAACAAATTCAGATGCACTCGATATACATGCAAATAAATACAAGATGAATTTTGACGGATATGTTTATTTTTTTAACGCAATGCAAAAGCATCATACGGTTTTACGAGACGCAGGCTTTAATTTTGTTAAAAAAACTAACTTATAATGGTTAGAATCTTCCATGCAAATTCTTTAACCTGAGGCCATATCACTTCCATATTTGTATAGAAAGTGTTGTCATCATATTATCATTATATACAAGAGTGTATATGTGGAAAAGTACCGTTTGGTACTGAAAGGATATTTCAGAGTCATTATTCTATAAACAATGAGAAATGAACCGTATATTAAAGATTACTGTTTGATTTTGTATTAGTACAATGATAAGCATAGTTAATTTAATAAGAAGTGAATGGCGAACCGTCTGTTATATAAAGATAGAAGACGAACAGAATGTTAAAAAAAGCCGAAAGGGAACAAGCAGACAATAAACTAACAGAAACTGTTACTCATAACCTTCTCTACAGAATGCCCAACTGTTTAAGAATACATGATTAAAAGAAAACAAGAGAGCTAAATCCATATTAAAATTTCCTGTTTCTTACTACAAAAACTACAAAACTAGAAAAAAAAGAAAGCAAGCAGAGAACCAACACGAACCTTCTTCGTGCAACCGTATGGTTTGCAAGTTTGAACTGCAAGGCTAATTGTTGGCTAGAGGCTTTGGGCCAACGCCAAATAAAACCGAACTGGAGGCTTATACCGACTTTAAAATCCGGAAAGCATTTAAATGAAACGCTCGACTGAACTTTAATTAAATTGCATAAATGATGTGATTTTAATAACTGAAAGATATAACAAATGAAATAATTTATAAAACCATAAAAAGAACCAACTTACGTTCGTCGGCCTCGCAATTCCTTTTCTACAACAATTAAATTACTAATTATTTTTCTTTTCGAAATCAAAAAGGAAGTTTGCGAAGCTTAGCAACGTAATTTTCTTGTTTTAAAAAAATAATAATAATAATAAAGAGTACTTGACTTATATTTATTTTGGTTGGTCGACATCCTCCCCCCAGTCGAAGACGAAGGCTCTCGAAAGTCAAGAACAGCCAAATTTCCGACAGCTTTATTAAGTTTTAATTCTCGAAGTTTTTGGTCAGCAGCACCACATCACCTTCGACGACTTCGCGATAATCTTGATTGTTCGGTTTCGCTTTGGCGATCACAGGCAGATATTCGCGTTTCCAACGCCGTTGAAACTTTTGCACCAAGTGGACTACTCGGTTTCGACTTAACCGCGATAATTCGTTTCGTTCATTGACTGGCCAAGACGCTTGCGGCGTATCTCGACTGCCAAACAATGCCAAGTTCGGAGTTAGCGGCTCTTCATCTTCCGGATTGATCGGGGTGTGAGTCAATGGTCTCCTGTTGGTTATCAACTCAGCTTCGATCAGCGCGTTTCTCAGAACGGATTCACTCGGCATTTCGCCCGCCAAGCAGAATTTGATACACTTTTTTATGTATCCAATCAGAAGCACCCAAGCTCCTCCTGTCCATTGCGAATAAACTGGAAGGAAGCGCCAGTCCAGTTGCAGTTTTGTTATAGTCGCTTCCGACAGGTTTCGTTGCATTTCTCGGATTTCTTTCTTCAATAGGCGATCGGCTCCAACAAAGTTTGTGCCGTTATCGGAAAACAGTGTTTTCAATGGTCCTCGTCGAGCAATCAAGCGACGGATTGCTAGCAGTACCTGATCCGACGACATATCACTCACTAACTCTAAGTGATCTGCTCGGAAGGTGAGACGAGTGAATATCATACCCCAGCGTTTGACTTCGCTTCGACTTTCACGAACTACGATGGGTCCAAAACAATCAACACCAACGAACGTGAACGGTTTTTGATCGAAGGCTGACCGTGACAACTGGAGATTTTCCATCGTTGGCCTGATCGGCTTGACTTTTATATTCTTGCAAGTTTGACACGATAAGATCACCTTGTTGAGCGATTGACGAATCGAAGTAATCCAAACCTTTTCTTGGGCGTCTGCAATCGTTGCTTTGATTCCCATGTGGCCGTTTTTCTCGTGCAAATGACGCAGATAAAGTTGCACGAAAACATGATACGGCGGCAGCAAGATAGGATTTTTCGCGCTAAATGCGCATTTTGACGTAGCATCACGGGCTTGGAGATGAATCAATTTTTCTTTTTGATCCATTGTCAACGACAACGAATTTAGATGCGCAGGCACACGGAAGCTCCATTTGTCGAGTTCGTCGTCTGGCGATGCTTGAGTCTCTTGAATCATCGACGATCAAGTTTCCGCGTACACCTCAAGTTGAATGAAACGAAAAATCTCATTTTCCGCCTCGTTTAGCTCTTTTATTAATAAATATTCTTTCCTGTTGCCCTTATTTTCTTTGAATAAAAATAGTTTTGAGGCCCGTAGTACCCATCCGACGACACGCACAAGCGCTGACCAGTTACTTCGAAATCTCGAGGTGATTCGGTGGATTGGATGCGGCAGGCTTTCACATATTGCGCTTGCGATGGCGAGCAAGTTGGGCCAAACATCATTGATCTCCATCTCGTCATATAAATCTTTGACACTGCTGATCTTGCGTGATGATGCGGATCTGTGGAAACATTTCTGCGATGTCTGCATTTACCATCACACGATTCTCTCGAGCTCGACTCAACGCGGCGGGCAACGCAATTAAATTGTCCGGACCTTTTAACAGACAGCTGTTAAGAGACACATTTGCTACTTTGGCTGCGACGTCGGCGACGCATCTCCTTTTGGGCGGTATTTTGTTTTTATTGATGATGGTAAAAAGCGGACAAATCCATTTTCGTGGCCACTTTCCTTCCAAATCTTCCGGAGTTGCTACCCTTGCGTATTCTTTCTCAACCCACTGACGGACATGTTCATTCATGCACTTCTTGGATCAAAATCTCTTGCCAGCTTTCGTTCTTCTCTTACTACACTTTTCCACAGTCGGCCGATTTCGTATCGTCCGTCCTTGAAGTTTAAAGTCGATTTCATGATTTTCTTCGCACGTTCGTCCTCTCGGCAACGCAGGACTTTTGTGTCTACACCAATTCCCTCCCTTGCGAAGAAACCTTCTTGTCTTTTTCATCAACGCACCTAACGAGTTTTGTATGGACGTTCAGGAAACCTTGTCGGGCAACATTTGACGCGGATGCTTAAGGCGACAGTAAGCATTGACGTTCGTATACGACCCAACCGAGTTTGGTCTTAGAGGCCAGAGGTTCATTTAGATTTCCCTCGTATACTCGGGTTCCCCCGAGGAAAATTGCGTGATCAAGGCCGATTTTTCTTGTTTTAAAAAAATAATAATAATAATAAAGAGTACTTGACTTATATTTATTTTGGCTGGTCGACACTAATAGAACGAGTAAGCAGAGCACCGATGGGGACTTTCGAGTTTCAATACAATTACTAGTACTACACATACACATATTAGCCGTAGAGAGAGAGAGAGGGAGATTGAGTTGTTGGGGAAGTGGTATGGCATGGAAATAGAAGTATGCATCAAAATGGTTTTCTTTGAAAGGAAGCTTGCAGGTGTCATTGTTATCTTCCTCTTTTTTTGTAACTTATAGTAGTATTTTTTTTTCTGTTAATCGACCAAACACGAGAGCACTGTATCATTTTATGCAATGTTGATAAATCGAGCAGAGCAGAGCACTGATAGAAAATGAAATGAACAGAGACTATCACTATGGCTGCGGTAAAGAATAAAGGAGTTTCGCAGCTTGTGCTGCACAAAAAAATTGGCAGGCAGTCGGTATGTACGAAATTGCGGCTACATTTTAAACCGACTTACAGTCTGCTTGTAGGGCGACAATTTGACATTGACATTTTGCTATTTGCACCAAATTTAAAGTGGCTGCGTAAACTGCGCAGTTAATTTTTCTTTACTGCATGGCTGGAGAAGTGAATTTATGACCAACATGCAGCATAAACTGTGCAGCGGCTAAATTCTTGACCGCAGCCTACTACTGCATATGTTTGTTTCGTTCTGCTCAAACTATGAGCTTGATTGTATGTTATTGAAACCACATACATGATCATCAATCACATCACATACGACAGAATAAATAATTTATAAGCTGATTTAAATGTTCATAACAATTTATTGAGAGGTGGGTACATTTTAAATATCACTGCACAAACATAGTAATGCAGTTGCGCCGATAGTAGTAGGAGAAGTAAGAACTGTTAAAAAAATATGTGCGTGTAATCTTTACGCGCGGTTGGAGTGAAATTCTTTGACTTTGTGACCAATATTACGATTAAATTAAAAGCACGAGTCGCTTGAGAAATTGCTTAGTTCCCGAAATTCAAGACCATAATGATCATATTCCAGAATTTCCATAGGAAGAAGTCTTATAGTCGCATCTTGGCCCTACATTCCGAATTTCATGCGAATCGCTTGAGAAATAGCTTTGTTCCAGAAATTTCAGACCATAATGATCATATTCCAGAATTTCCATAGGAAGAAGTCTTATAGTCGCATCTTAGTCCTACATTCCGAATTTCATGCGAATCGCTTGAGAAATTGATTTGTTCCAGAAATTCCAGACCATAATGATCAAATTCCAGAATTTCCATAGGAAGAAGTCTTATAGTCGCATCTTGGTCCTACATTCCAAATTTCATGCGAATCGCTTTAGAAATTAATTTGTTCCAGAAATTCCAGACCATATTGATCATATTCCAAAAGTTCCATAGGAAGAAATCTTATAGTCACATCTTAGTCACACATTCCGAATTTCTTGCGAACGGTTTCTTGATCTTAAAATATTGCAATAGGCAGAAGGCCATTCTGAGCCACGCGTTTCCGCTGGTTTGGTACATCCGCGTGTTTATAGATTGCTGAACTCCCGTTGCGACAAGGTACTGCCTGGGCGGCCGCCATCACGTATTGAATTTCCGGTCAATGCCTTTGGGTTCCTGTTCGGCATGCTTACTATGGTTCCTGGTGATGATTTTTGGTGCCGCTCATTGACACTGCCACGAGGTTGTCGAAGAATAGTGGGGCTTTTTGCCACCAATGTAACATTTCTGCAGCTAGCTCGCTACTGCATATACTCAGACAGAAGGGAGCCCCCTCGGGTATCTTGAAACACAAGAGTACAAAAAAACGAACAAATTACAACGCCACATGGAATTTGGCCACAATTACGCGTCGTTTATCCGCGTTAACCAAAATGGTGGTTTTTGAAACCTTCCGCTGCTGCCTAAGCGTGCGGACTGTATTCGTACTCTTTCTATTCCACTATGCTTAATAGAACCGCGTGGTGATTCTTTTTTTTCTGATTATTGGGGTCCGGGCCACCGATTTGAGTAAATTTTTATTTTTGTTATATATATATATTCGGGGCAAAGCCCGCAATAAAACACAAGAAAACCAATACTTTTCGGAGTCAGCTGGATTTTGGGTGTGGGCCACGGGTACACCACTGATAATCCATTTCCCCCTTTTTGGTTTTAACCAACAAACTTCACTCAGAATTTGCCTTTTGTTTTCCTTTATTTTTCTTTATAATCTAAATTTTTAACCACTGTGTATTGAGGCTTTTCACTTTGTGCTATCAATTTTGGGGTGTCACTACTTATTGGCCGCACTTTACGATTTGCTTTTAAGAGGACTTTTGCCAGCAGCACCGATCACACGCTAAGTTAAAATTCAACTGCCACTCAAGTATTATTTCTCCTCGGTGCGACACTTCACCCAACCACCGCATGTAGGTATGGGTGCACCACGTCACCATATGGTGTTTCCAGCATTTACCGTCTAGTATCGGAGACGTAGTACTAGTTTAGCAGGGAGAGACGCAATCGAATCTTTCTTATTTTTTTGTTTTCCTCTCTTTCGCTTTCGCTACCGCAGTCTGACCGCATCTCGCCATATCATACGATATCATACACCTGCACATATAGAGGGTACGCCGTCGACGTGGCCAAAAGTTATTTATCGCTGGGGTGGTATGATTTTCGCCTGCCCATCACCGAGTTTAGAGATGTGCGTATGTTTGCGACTTAAAGGCAAGATGCAATTTCGTTTTTTTTTCTATTGCAATTTAGTGTGGCCAACTACTTATTTCAACCTATTCATAATTCAACCATTACAAAACAAAGGATGGAGCAATATCCAGTCTCGGACGGGCGTTTGCTCCATCATTTGAAACAGGTTGGGGTACTCGGACTGCTCACTGACTGATGTCTTTGGCATGGTATACACCCAATGGTTTCCCAGACAGGTTCTCAAGTACGTAATACGAGTTTACTTTTTTCTCCCGTATCCTGGCCGGTATGAACAGTGGGGCCAATTTGGCACTAAAACCTTTGGCGAAGTTGCTTTGGGCAAGTTTCGCCCAAAAACCTCTTGCCCTACTCTAAATTCTACATTGCGACTTCGGGTATTATACGTTCTTAAGTTGGTTTGATAAGCCTTGTTCAGGTTTTCCTTGACCTTGTTTCTGATAGAAAGGTGTTGTTATGGCGACGAGATAGGAGTGTCGTGATCCTGCAGGATATTTAGATTGCGCAGTAGCTTATAATCAGAAACGCGATGAATCATGTGCAAACCGAAAAGAGCATAATAGGGTGAGAACCCGATGGAAGTATGCAAGGAACTACGCAAAGCACAACTGATTCCACTAAGGCATTTGTCCCAGTCTGTCTGGTCCTCTTTTACATATGCGCGAATGGCTGCTAGTATGGAGCGATTTACTCTTTCTAAAGCATTCGATTGCGGTGAGTACAGAGCTGTATACACGTGAGTAATTCCATATCTATCAAGAAGCGAGTTGAAGATAGCAGACCTAAACTGTACGCCGTTATCGGTTACTATTACTTCCGGAACTCCGAAAGTGTGGAAGATGTATTCTTCTAAGTACTAACAGATAGCTGAAGCTCAGAATTTTTTTAAAGTTTGCAGAAAGTTGAATTTGGATAGATGGTCGACTATAATTAAAATGCCGCTAGCACCGGTTTTCGATCAAGGGTACGGACCTAATAAGTCCATATATAACCGCTAAAATGGTCGGGCTGATTGTACCAGCTGACCCATTGGTGGACGCAAGACAACGTTGGATGGTTTGGTACTTTTACATGTGACACAAGTTGAAATGTATTCTTGGATTTCTTTCAACATATGTGGCCAGAAGAAGTACCGTTTAATCCGCTCGGTGGTTTTTCCGACACCTCCATGATCTCCGGTTAGACGACAGTGAGCTTGCTGAATAACCTCGTTGGTCAACGAGCTGCGCACCCAAAGCTTCCAGGAATCGCTTTCCTGTTCATCCTTACCAGAGGCGAATTCTCTGCGCTTGTACAAATATTTTCCTACAACCTTAAGGTCTGGTAGCTTACTCTGATTCGCCAACCTTGTCCCTCAATGTACGCGCGGAATTTCTTGATACTGAAGACGACGGCTAAACATTCCTGCTCAGTAACACTATAGTTCCTTTGCTCTTATTTAATTTTTGAGACATGAAAGCCACAGGAACTTCATCGCCATTAATGGTCACTTGGGCTGGGACGCTGCCAATTCCATCTTGACTTGCGTCGCATTGCAAGATAAATGGTTTACTAAAATCCGGATTTGCCAAAACAGGTGCGGAAGTCAGTCTTCTTTTCAGTTCGTTAAAAGCCTTTTCTGCTTCGTCCGACCAATTATTGTTTTTAAATTTCTTGAGTAAATCTGTGAGAGGATGCGATACTACCGAAAAGTTGTTAATGAAGAGCCGGTACCAGCCTGCCATACCGAGAAAGCGTCTCAGTTGTCGAACCGACACGGGCGTAGGAAACTCCGTTATCGTAACGAGTTTGTCTTGGTCTACCTTAAACACTCCATTTCCGACTACGTATCCCAAATACTTCGCTTCTCTCAAGCAGAATCTACTTTTCCCAATATTAATCGTGAGACCAGCCTTTCGCAAATGTAAGGCGACTTCCTCTAGAACCGACATATGTTTGTCGAAAGTCTCTGTGATGACCAGCAGGTCATCAAGATAAACAAATACAAAATCTCTAAGGTGAGATGAAATGACTTGGTCCATAAGTCTGAAAAGTGTCTGCGGAGCGTTACATAGTCCGAATGGCATTACTCGATATTGGTACAAAGGCCTGTTGGGAACAGTGAAAGCGGTTTTGTCACGAGAGCCTAATTCCGAAGGAATTTGGTGGAAAGCCTTTTTCAAGTCCAGACTCGAAATAACCTCCGCCGGCGGTAATCGACCTAAAATTCCATTGATATGGGGTAAAGGAAAAGCGTCCTTGGCCGTCACTGCGTTGACTTTTCGCGAGTCCAGGCAGAGTCTAACCTTTCCTGGTTGACGTACCAATACGACAGGCGAGCTCCAAGAACTTTTGGATTCCTCGATTATCCCCTGAGCTAGCATTTCGTCCAGTTCCGCAAAAATTAATCTCTCGATAGCCGGATATACGGGATAATGCCGCTGCTTTATCCGCTTCGCCTCCTGAACATCGATAACGTGTTCCACCAACGTAGTCTTTCCCAATCCATCCTTATCGAAAGAAGGAAAAGGTGACTTCACCACCCTCAATCTGTTCTTTGACAAGTCGTCAACGCGAGTAATTTAGTGTTATCACCTTTGTCTGCAACGACATCCGAACCACCTCGCTAATGACTCCGGGCGCTAAGTCAAACGCTCTCCAGAAATCGATACCTAGATACAAATCCTGCGAAAGGTTAGGAATGAGATAGAGTTCGATTTCTCGAATTTGTCCGCGAAATTCAACCTTAGCCAAGACTTTTCCCTTCACTGGTTGACGATTTCCATCAGCCGTTTTAATGCTGCTAACAAATTTAATCACGTCGCGACCATCATCCAAAATACTATCTGCAACTTTCGAACCTATACAACTTATGGTAGCACCACTATCGAGCAGTCCTAGTATAGTACGATCTAACAATTTCAATTCCGCATACGATCGAACGTCGTCTCCCCTGGTGACGATTGCATCTACAAATTTTGAGGTCAGACAAACTTCTTGTGGTGATACGGAATCGATCTCAACTTCGGAAATGTTACGACGAGGAGCCGAAATGCGAAAACCGGTGAAACCATGATTAACTTCCGCAAAGAAAAGTTCCCGTTTACGGCAGATGTCACGGAGTTGCGCTACTGAGCCCACTGTCAGATATAGGATCTCGTGTCGAATATCCGGTCTAAGGTTGCGCGATATGATCTCAACGAGTTCGTTTTCGTTTATTTGCGAGTTTAAACGGTTCGTTAGAACAGAAATTGAATCGAAATACTCATCGAAAGTTTCTCGATCTCTCTGCTTCCTTGACCGAATACTCTCCAGAAGATCATAGTCTGCGACAATCCTTATATTGCGTTCGCAAGGCTTCACAAAGATCGAACCAAGTGCATGTGAGCACGCTCCGATGATAACGCCAAAACCATTCTCGCGCTTTCCCGTGAAGCAACATATGAAAGTTGTTACAAATCAACGAAAAATCTCCGTGCAAAGTCTGGTTTGTCAGAACTGTATGCCAGTCATCATCGAGCGCTCAACACGAGCACACGCAGATCACGCATCATATCGTCAAGCTACCTGCTACCGATTGAAAAAAAAACTCAAAACCAAAAGCGAGCATTTCGCTACCTGCTACTTTTTATTTTTTATTATTTCACTAATTATTTTTTAATTTCAGAAATATTTTTCTTTCATTTCATATATATTTTCAGAAAAGATCTTCCTTTCGATCAGCCCTATAAAATGGGGAAAAAAACAAAAAGGTAGGAAAAAGTAAACGAGGTCTTATCCTTAATTAAGGAACAAGTAACGAACCATGGTGGGGATTTCCTCTTGTCGTTGTACCGAAGGCTGGATGAAGTGATCCAGCTGTGCGATTCAGCGACTTCAGAGGAGGAAACCATGAGCGTTGTCGAGGAATCGGATACTGAAGTGCCCGAATCCAGCAGTGGTGGAGAGGATAACTCCAGCGACAAAGACAGTCGCAAAGCTTGGTCTTCTCCCAAAACCATGCCCGCAAAGGCAAAAAAAAGGAGGTTGTCTGGAAATTCCAGACCATCATCGCCACCAACATCATCTTCTTCTGGAGTGGCTGCTGTTGATAAAAAAATTGCTGTTGATAAAACAGCTTTACCAAAAGGTCTCAAATAAGAAGGCACCACCACCAGAGTTTAAACGGTTCGTTAGAACAGAAATTGAATCGAAATACTCATGAAAGTTTCTCGATCTCTCTGCTTCCTTGACCGAATACTCTCCAGAAGATCATAGTCTGTGCGACAATACTTATATTGCGTTCGCAAGGCTTCACAAAGATCGAACCAAGTGCATGTGAGCACGCTCCGATGAAAACGCCAAAACCATTCTCGCGCTTTCCCGTGAAGCAACATATGAAAGTTGTTACAAATCAACGAAAAATCTCCGTGCAAAGTCTGGTTCGTCAGAACTGTCGCAACATCAACAGCAACAAATCAGTCGTTACGGCCATGAACAGAGATGGCCATCAGCTAATTCGGTCTTTCCTACAATCAGGAAAGACTGAATTTAACACTTATACTGCAAAGGAGGACAGGAAAGAAATGTTGGTCCTAAAAGGTATTCACCACTCCTTTGATGCTGAAGATGTCAAGGAAGCGTTGACGACAGAGGGTGTCCCTGTACTAGTGGTGAAACCCTTCAAATCTCAAAGGACTGACAAGAAATTTAATCATTTCATTGTCGAGCTAGAGAAGAACTGCGATAAAGCGGCAGTTTGCTGAAAAACCCTCCTTTTGAACCAGTTGGTGCATTGGGAAAAACTAAAATCGGCGGGCATTACATAATGCAGAAACTGCCAAAAATTTGGACATGTCGCAAGTAATTGCGGCATGAAATACAGATGCGTCGAGTGCAAGGACGAGAACTTGCCTGGCCAATGCCCAAGAAATGCAGACAATATAAAAGTTTTCTTCACAAATTGCCAGAAAAATGGACATCCTGCAAACTATAAAGGATGTCCAAAATATAAGGAAAAGATGGCTGAAAAGCTTAAAACCGCACAAAAGAAGAAGGAACAACATAAATTCGCCCAGATGTCTGCTTCAAAAGCCATAGTAAAGGGAGTAAGTTTTGCTAGTATAGATGCTATGGGGACTTCCAGCAAGCCAGCAACGATCAGCAAGCCTCTAACAAGCAGCCATGCAGCATCAAACAGCAAACAAATAAAAAAGCCAGCCGTTAAACCTGTACCATCTACCGGAAAAGCCAACATCTTCGACGATATGGAAAGGCTATTTGGAGCTGACATCTTCACAATTTTACAGAAGGCAAGAGAAGTCGTGCCTGCTAATTATAGCAGTCTTGATGACAGGTCCAAAACAACCATTTTGGGTCGACTTATTTGTGAATTATATTCACAATAAGCAGGATAAGTATATTCTCATATAATGTGAATTCCATTTATTCGTTAGCTAGGCGTATCACACTAACATTATTTATTAAAACTGATAAACCTAACATTCTTCTTTTACAGGAAACAAATCTCACTGGGAGAAATCCGTTCAGTCCAGACGGATACAATATCCACAGGGTCGACAAAATCAATGGACGCTCTGGGACGGCGGTCCTTATCAGGGACACTATGGCAGGCGAAAAGGTCCAAATCAGTGGTCTACGTAGCATGGAAGCAACAGCTGTCAGCATTAAAGTCAACGAAGTGGATACCTTGTTGGTAATATCGGTGTACAATCACTGTAACGCAACGAGGGAAGACATCCAACGGGATTTGCAAACTGTCTGCAACACCTCCTCTAGACACACATACTGTGTTGTTGGAGGTGATTTTAATGCTAGACATACTCGATGGCAGGACGAAGTGTGCAATCACAAGGGAAGGGCCATTACAGACTGGATGGACTCAAATCCGCAACAGCACACGATGGCTATAGTTTCACAGCCCCGGAAGACGTACCCTCGGACACCGTCAACTCTGAATTTCTTTCTGGCAACCACAAATTTCTTAAATATTCTCCCAGAATTAAGAAATTATTCCTGCTTGGCGCATGATAGCGACTCGGATCATATAGCCATAGAGCTTCGAGTGAGGCTGAACCAGCGAATTGTGCAACACCTGAACTTCACATCAACTTTAAGAAAATAAACTGGAACCGGTTTAGATCAGAAGTTGAAGGTGAACTTCCTATTCCAGCGGCTTGCAAAAATCTGGAGAATACAGATATTGATGATGCTATCAGAAATTTGGAGATTACAGTGAATTCAGCCATTGATCGGCAGAAAACAATTCGCACTAGCAGGGATCGCTTCCAACACTTGCCTGAGTATATACAGGCCATATATGCTCACAAGCAACGGCTTAGGAAACGCCTTCAGAGAATCTTCAATAGGACACTTAACACAGTCAACGACGAATACCTGTCTGTACTTTCGCAACTGCGTTGTACAGTTAACATGTGTCGTCAAGCTGTGCGGAGGTTTCAGGAAGATGAATTGACCAAACGGCTCCAGGACATCAAACCAGGCCCTGATGCTTTTAGGAAGCTGAACTCTCTGGTTGGAAAGCGTATTTCCATTCCAGAGATTATCACCATTGAAGATCGAACAGTATCCAGCGCTGCTGAAAAAGCGGAAGTCTTTGCCTGCCATTTTGAAAGGAGCTTTACGGACCGACCACCAACGCATCTTCCAGATTACTTGGAAGAGGTTGAAA
This sequence comes from Nephrocerus scutellatus, assembly GCA_947095585.1. Lineage (NCBI taxonomy): Eukaryota > Metazoa > Arthropoda > Insecta > Diptera > Pipunculidae > Nephrocerus > Nephrocerus scutellatus. The sequence continues at coordinate 86,318,496 of OX352763.1, read as the reverse complement.
GTCTTGTGGAAGACACCACTTCTCCAGGAAATACTATAGTGCAGTTCAGTGAAGAAAATCGCGCCAACGCACCCGTAGATGTCGATATGTTTACCGGAACAGCTGTTGTCAATGATTTGATTATGAGTTGAAACTCAAATAAATCATCAGGCACAGATGGGAGTTCTAACTTTTTGCTTAAAAAGTTACCGGGTATGGCAATTTTGATCTTAACCATCATTTTCAACAATTGCCTAAACAATGGCTACTTTCCGGACAACTGGAAGGTGGCCAAGGTAGTACCAGTACCCAAGAAAACTGACCGCTCCAGCGTAACTGGTTACCGTCCAATAGCTCTACTGTGTTGTATCAGTAAAGTATTGGAATCATTGATCCGTAAAAAGATCAATACGTTTTGTACGGAAAGAAATCTTATTCCTTCCTTTCAGTACGGTTTACGAGAGAAGAACTCTACGCTGAACCCTCTGCTGAAGCTTCACAGTGACGTCACTAAAGGACTGAACGTCAAAAGTAGTACAGTGGTCTGTTTGCTTTCGATAGTGTCTGGATAAACGGGCTACTGTACAAGCTTATTAGTTTCCCCAAAATGTAAAAATAATTAAAAATTTTCTTTTTAACAGGGTCTTCTTTGTACAGGTGTACGACCGCCCATCGACAAGGAAAAGGATCAAAGCCGGAGTTCCTCAAGGTTCCAGACTTGGACCTGTCCTGTATAGCATCTTCATGGCGGATCAACCCACAAATACAGCCGGAACAAGGACTATGCTCTTCGCGGATGACTCAACGCCAATAAAACAGAACTCATCTGCTTCCGAGTGCCCGCAACCGAACCAAGGATAAGAAAAATCGCAAGCCGGTGCAGAGCCTTAAAAATCACCCTTCCGGATAACACAACAATAAACACCAAGTCAGAGACTAAGTACCTGGGAATCAACTTTACTGAGAGTCTCAAGTTTAACTCTCACATCGACAAAACAATGAAAAAAGCGAACTACGCTCTTCATTTGGTGCACCCGCTACTTAAGAGACGAAACGGTCTGTCCAACAACACCAGGCTGCTTATCTACAAGCAACTCATCAGACCAGTGATAACCTATGGCTACCCCATATGGTTCACCGTCTCACGAACAACGATGAAGAAGATCTCCCTATTTGAAAGGAAGGTACTAAGGATCTGTACAGAATTTCTTAAATATTCTCCCAGAATTAAGAAATTATTCCTGCTTGGCGCATGATAGCGACTCGGATCATATAGCCATAGAGCTTCGAGTGAGGCTGAACCAGCGAATTGTGCAACACCTGAACTTCACATCAACTTTAAGAAAATAAACTGGAACCGGTTTAGATCAGAAGTTGAAGGTGAACTTCCTATTCCAGCGGCTTGCAAAAATCTGGAGAATACAGATATTGATGATGCTATCAGAAATTTGGAGATTACAGTGAATTCAGCCATTGATCGGCAGAAAACAATTCGCACTAGCAGGGATCGCTTCCAACACTTGCCTGAGTATATACAGGCCATATATGCTCACAAGCAACGGCTTAGGAAACGCCTTCAGAGAATCTTCAATAGGACACTTAACACAGTCAACGACGAATACCTGTCTGTACTTTCGCAACTGCGTTGTACAGTTAACATGTGTCGTCAAGCTGTGCGGAGGTTTCAGGAAGATGAATTGACCAAACGGCTCCAGGACATCAAACCAGGCCCTGATGCTTTTAGGAAGCTGAGCTCTCTGGTTGGAAAGCGTATTTCCATTCCAGAGATTATCACCATTGAAGATCGAACAGTATCCAGCGCTGCTGAAAAAGCGGAAGTCTTTGCCTGCCATTTTGAAAGGAGCTTTACGGACCGACCACCAACGCATCTTCCAGATTACTTGGAAGAGGTTGAAAGTCTTGTGGAAGACACCACTTCTCCAGGAAATACTATAGTGCAGTTCAGTGAAGAAAATCGCGCCAACGCACCCGTAGATGTCGATATGTTTACCGGAACAGCTGTTGTCAATGATTTGATTATGAGTTGAAACTCAAATAAATCATCAGGCACAGATGGGAGTTCTAACTTTTTGCTTAAAAAGTTACCGGGTATGGCAATTTTGATCTTAACCATCATTTTCAACAATTGCCTAAACAATGGCTACTTTCCGGACAACTGGAAGGTGGCCAAGGTAGTACCAGTACCCAAGAAAACTGACCGCTCCAGCGTAACTGGTTACCGTCCAATAGCTCTACTGTGTTGTATCAGTAAAGTATTGGAATCATTGATCCGTAAAAAGATCAATACGTTTTGTACGGAAAGAAATCTTATTCCTTCCTTTCAGTACGGTTTACGAGAGAAGAACTCTACGCTGAACCCTCTGCTGAAGCTTCACAGTGACGTCACTAAAGGACTGAACGTCAAAAGTAGTACAGTGGTCTGTTTGCTTTCGATAGTGTCTGGATAAACGGGCTACTGTACAAGCTTATTAGTTTCCCCAAAATGTAAAAATAATTAAAAATTTTCTTTTTAACAGGGTCTTCTTTGTACAGGTGTACGACCGCCCATCGACAAGGAAAAGGATCAAAGCCGGAGTTCCTCAAGGTTCCAGACTTGGACCTGTCCTGTATAGCATCTTCATGGCGGATCAACCCACAAATACAGCCGGAACAAGGACTATGCTCTTCGCGGATGACTCAACGCCAATAAAACAGAACTCATCTGCTTCCGAGTGCCCGCAACCGAACCAAGGATAAGAAAAATCGCAAGCCGGTGCAGAGCCTTAAAAATCACCCTTCCGGATAACACAACAATAAACACCAAGTCAGAGACTAAGTACCTGGGAATCAACTTTACTGAGAGTCTCAAGTTTAACTCTCACATCGACAAAACAATGAAAAAAGCGAACTACGCTCTTCATTTGGTGCACCCGCTACTTAAGAGACGAAACGGTCTGTCCAACAACACCAGGCTGCTTATCTACAAGCAACTCATCAGACCAGTGATAACCTATGGCTACCCCATATGGTTCACCGTCTCACGAACAACGATGAAGAAGATCTCCCTATTTGAAAGGAAGGTACTAAGGATCTGTACAGAACTCTGGAGGGTGACAAACAGCTATAAGTTTGTGTCGACTACAAAACTATACGAAGCAGCAGGTCTGCTGCCAATAACTGACCACTTGTTCCGAATGGCGAGGAAATTCGTCGACGCATTGGAAACACATCCAAATCCTGAGATGCAAGGACTGCGAATCGAGGAAATCGAGTCAAGTCACCGGTACATACACATAAGAGGTTTTACTGGAGCTAGATTCGATGACATCTTTAACAATCAAGACGTGTCCTTCTACGAGAAGGCGGGGAACCAATATTACAGAGGCTGAAGTTCGCCATGTTTATACGCCGCTTAATATTTTTCATTCTTATTTTATTTTAAAATTATTGCTTAAAATTTAATTACCTTAAAAATAAACATGTAGTAGATTAAGTAGTAAAAAATAACAATACCAAAAAAAGGCAATGTAAATACGTCGGGCCCCTATTGTTGAGCCGACACATATTAATATTAGTTATAAGTTTAGTTTTAAATCAAAAAAAAAAAAAAAAAAAAAAAAAAAAAAAAAAAAGAACCTGTATGCGATACAAAAACTCGTCAACAGTGAGACCGTCTGTGGACGGACATCGAAACGTACCTTCCAATTCTCTATCAGACTGGTGATACGATCGGACTTACTAAAATCGAGAGAATGCCCATTGTTAGGCGAAAAATCTGGTGCAAACGAAACACTGCGGGAATTAGACGGAAAACCCGGTTCCCTATTCGCATTAGGAATCGTTAAAGGCGGATTACGCGAGAACTCCTCCTGATCATATAGTGGAACCTTCGTTTGACTACGTCGGACACCATTGGATTGAAGATAAAGATTTTTCAAGCAACTACGCATGTTAGAGGCCACAACGTCAGACATTTTACTGGTCAGACAATCGACCATCTCCGCCTTCTGTTGCCTCCAAGCAGTGTCAATCAAGGCCCTAACCTCAGTCTTGAGGCTTTTCTCGGCACTCGAAATCGGTCTACTACCAGAGATTCATTGATTATCCTCTAAAGGATCATCCTCCACCCGGTGTCTACTATCAGAATTTCGTTTATTTTCGCCATTTACGGGATTACCATTCAGGGTCCAGTCCAACGGATTTCGTCCCCTGGCCTTGCTTTTCCTTCCAGCGTTTGTACTGCGTGTTTGCATCGTCTTTTGGACGCCTCCCTTTGACGCTGCTGGAGTTCGTTTGCTAAACTGATTTCTTCCCGACGTACCATTAGTAGTGGGCGCGATCGTAACTTCTATATATTTCAAATCTTCAATTAGGCGCGGCCCTTTGCAAGTTGAACATTTATCCGAAGTCTTCAAATACTCTGTGATACACGTTTGGTGAAAAACATGTTGGCACAGGGTAATCGAGCTTTCGACTTCGGGAGCGAGTTCTGACTTGCATACTTGGCCAACTATGCTAGGATTGAGTTGCCTCAAGTCCTCGTTGCTACGAATAGTGAACATGGTTACGAAGATTCAACCGAACTTAACACCCGAAACGCACTCAATATCAGAAAACCAAAAACCAAGAACCTGAGCAGCCCCTCCAAGCAATAACCACCAAAAGCTTTACTCTTCGCACAGAAGGTACCAGCAAAATAACCCAGCAAAACCAATCCAGTGCCGAAAGCGGATTCGTTAGTCAAGCCCGTTAAAACGTCACCAAAAAAAATTGCTTCCAAACCCAGCAAGTAACAATGGCAACCTCTATAACTATAGGCGTTTATAGTATTTAATCAATTGACTTTTGAATACGGAAACTTAAAACCAATCTATAGGGGCCTTGACGTTGGCGTGAGGGCTTATGTTGCAAAGATTCATCCTACAAGCTGAGGATGTCCCTCGCTAGCAGGATTGATTGATGAGTAACGAACCAAGAACTACCGCCCCCTAATCCAGTGGTGTGATGCGACCCGTGCCCAGTGGACTGGTTGGTAGCCAGGGGTAACCGGCTATCGCAAACGTGAGCCCGTGGATACCTGCCGCCCTCCATGTGTATCGGGCCCTCCAGTACAAGAGGCTCTGGGCTGGAGGTAATATTTTCCTCATTACTCGTGGGATCTTTTATGGATAAAAAAAATAAATTAAACTTAAATAAATTGACGCAGGGCATGCCCGCGTCGGTAGCAGCGGATCAAGCTGAGCGTATGCTTCGCGACGAACCCTGCGGGAGACCCAGGCTTGGCCGGGGGGGCATGACCTCCAGACCAGCTAGGGGCAGAGGTGCGGTTACGGCAAGGGGGATACTGGGGCATTCGACCCGTGAACCCGAACCGAAACCCAGCACCAGCAAAGTAGCGGTTCGAGCGGAGCATAGGCCTCACCTTGACCCGCGTAGGAAGCATAACCCCAAGACTGATGAAAGGTGGTGGGGGGGGGGCCCAAGGCGCGGCTGGGGCTATCCCGCCAACCCGAGGGTGAAGCCTCCACAAGTAGGCAGCAAGGGCTGACGCCGCAGTTGGGGACACCCTCAGCGGTTAGTTCAGAGACTATCCCCAATCGTCCGCCGACTACTGTCCCCAAGGTGACGCTAGGTGCAATCCCCAAATCTAAGCCGAAAGGCTCTAATAGGAGGGGACCTCCTGACCCGCCAAAGGGGCAGCCAGGAGGTGTGGACGATCCCCTGAGAAAGGGTCTCAGTGGGGCGGGGACTAGACACTATCTCCGACTACTGGAGCAGGGCATAGAACCCGCACTAGCAAGGAAGGAGGTAGACGATAGGAAGTTGGCGGCTGCAGGGCAGAGACCTCCCGTCGTCATTCCCCAGGGGGCGAAGAGAGGGCCATCGGTCCTCACTCCACCACCTAGGGAGGACAAGATATTGAAGGAGGGCACCGGGCAGTCGACCAGTGCCCCTTCGGGGTTAGCTCTCAACCTAGCTATGCGGAGGCTATTAAGCAAGTCAGGGTCGCTACCCTCGCGGAGCAAGATCCGGAGGAGACACTAACCCACGAGCAGTTGGCAGCGTTGGAGGAATCCATCCTGGATGAGGTGGCGCGGGGCTGGGAAGTCAAAATTGGCTTCGACGGCGTCCACTTCAGACCGGGGATGATTCTTGTCGACTGTTGCGATGGACGCTCGGCAACTTGGCTTAAGGCACATGCTCCAACCCTTTCAACGTGAAAGGGACCGAAGCTCGTGGCCAAGGACGGGGATGACATACCCAATCCGACTATTATGTCTCTGCCACGTAGCAATCGGCAGGGGATGGAGCGTTCCATCTCCCTGATTGGAGCACAGAATGAGGGACTCCACGTAGATATGTGGAAAGTCATCGGTTGTCGAGAGGAAAGGGGTGGAGTATTCTCCACAATATCCATAGACTCCAGAAGCAGAGATGCAATTAAAGAGGCAGGTCACTCCATTAGATACCGGTATGGCAAAATATCGGTGGGTGGCCTGAAGAAAAAGGAAGGCACACAGGTGGAGAAGGGGCAGAAAGACCCTCCCACCCTAGCAGCAGATGACCCCCAGGGGGCAGTTACAATGGATACGGAAGGAGAAGCGGGAGCAGAAGAGGAACCCATTATGGAAGACCTCGCTGCCCTTCCCCAACCAGACATTGTAATAGACGAGCTGCAGGCGATCCGACAGCTAGAGGAGGATGAGCTGCTAGAGGAGATTCAGCACCTCGAACTAGAGACTGGAGAGGAGCAGCTGCCCTCTTCAGAAAACTAAGTTATGACCAGTACAAGAATCGCTCATGTGAACACCCATAAGGCCAAAGGGGCAGCCGCCGTGGTGGCCAGGTTGTTCACCAAACAACATCTGGGGCTAGTGCTGGTCCAGGAACCCTGGTTCTACAGGGGACAGATATGTGGTCTGTCTTGCAAAGATGCAAAGGTGATTTATGAAGTGGGGCAGGTTGCCCCACGAGCCTGCATCGTAGTCAGAAATAGTATTAATTATCTAACTCTTTCAGAATTTATAACCCGGGACGTGGTAGCAATCCAGTGCCAGTTTAACGTAGACGGCACACACCGGGAGATAGTCATCGCTTCGGCCTACTTTGCCGGGGAAAGGGAGGAAATACCGCCCCAGAAATTCAAGAACTGGTAGAATATTGCCGAAGGCTTAGCAAACCCCTACTGATTGGGTGTGATGCAAATGCACATAACGAAGAATGGGGGAGCACCGACACAAATAAGAGGGGTGAGTACCTTTTAGAGTTTTTGGTGAAGGAAAACCTAGATATTTACAATGTAGGTAGTATTCCAACATTCGTGACTAGGGTTAGAATGCGCAGTAGTAGAAATGAATAGGGCAATCTCGGAAGCATATGAGTCGTGCTGCCCGATCAGTTCACCCAAAGGGAGTAATGAAGTTCCTTGGTGGAACGAAGAACTGTCAGCCCATCGTAGGCAGGTAAGAAAACTTTTCAAGACCGCCAAGAGAAGGGGCAAGTGGCAGGAATACAGGAAATCACTCACGGCATATAATATAGAAGTGAGAAGAGCAAAGCGCAGAAGTTTTGGTAACTTCTGTGAGGAGGTAAAAAACACTAAGGAGTCTGCCAGACTTTACAAAGCTATGGCTAAAGACACTAGTTGTTTCAAAGCTTCACTGAGAAACCATGAAGGTAAGTTCACAGAAAACGAGGAGCAGAGAGCTCTCCTCCTCCTGAATAGTCACTTCCCGGGGAGTACGGTGAACAGAACCGAACCTGATAGGGACTTATACTATCGTAGATTTAGTAGAGAAGACTGGAAGAAAGCCTCGGAGATATGCACTGAGCAAAGAATCTGGTGGGCAGTTAAAAGCTTCCAGCCCTTCAAATCAGCAGGTGTGGACGGGATAATCTAAGCAGTCATGCAAATGGGGCTAGACAATCTCCTCCCATACCTTCTAAGAATATTCAGAAGTAGTCTAGTACTCGGGTATATACCGAAAAGCTGGAGAAGGGCTCGGGTGGTATTTATACCTAAGGTAGGGAAGAAGGATCCCACACACCCAAAGTCCTACAGACCAATCAGCCTCACTTCGTTTGTCCTAAAGACTATCGAAAAGGTTATCGACAACTATGTAAGATCGACTACACTGGTAAAAGAACCGCTGCATTCCAGTCAACACACATACAGAGCGGGCAGATCTACGGAGGCCGCACTGTGGGAACTGACGGAAAACATAGAGGGCTCACTCGCCAGTAAGGAAATCGCTCTATGCGCCTTCCTGGATATCGAAGGGGCGTTTGACAACGCATCACATGATGCGATAAGAAATGCTCTGGAGAAGAAAACAGTAGACGGCACAATCAGTAAATGGATGTGCGAGATGCTAATCACCAGAACAGCAGAAACCATAGTCGGTGACAAAACCATTATGGTTAACACAACAAGAGGGTGTCCACAAGGAGGAGTACTTTCCCCTCTACTGTGGAGCATCCTTGTAGACGGACTACTTCAGCGACTAGCGGAAGCAGGAACTGTATCTCAGGGTTACGCGGACGATATAGTCATTGTGGCCAGAGGGAAGTTCGAGGAAGTTCTATGTGACATAGTTCAAAATGGACTAAATATCACAAGCAGATGGTGCCACGAGGTGGGACTTAGGGTGAACCCAAGCAAAACCACACTGGTTCACTTCACTAACAGAAGGAAATTGGGGCGAATGCGACCAATAACCCTCAATGGTGAAGTGATCCCAATCAGCGAAGAGGTCAAGTACCTTGGTCTGATATTAGACAAGAGACTGCTATGGAATAAACATCAGCAGGCAGTAATAAAAAAATCTAAGAGAGCGCTCATGGTGTGCAGAAGGGTGGCAGGCAAATCATGGGGAGTAAGCCCCAAGATAATGCACTGGATGTACACTATGATAGTTATACCAATGATCACCTACGGAGCAGTGGCATGGGCAGGTAGAACCAAGCTAAGCACCACTAGGAGAGAATTGGAGAAGGTACAAAGACTCGCTTGTGTCCTAATCACAGGAGCTATGAGAACCTGCCCAACGGCGGGCATGGATGTAATCATTGGGCTACTCCCGCTGCATATAGTGGTAGAGGGCAAATCCAATGAAACCCTAGTACGCCTGACCAAGGTTGGCTGCATCACGGGCAGCAGAGCGAGGAGCTTAATGAATTCACTGGCCAAGCTAACCCCTATGGCATGCATGCCATGTGACAACATGGTGCAAAAGCTGGAGTTCAAAAAGAACTATGAAGTCAAACTAAGCACCAAGTCGGAATTCAGGTCCGAAACAGACTACAAGATACACCCAGGAACTATAAAATGGTATACGGATGGATCAAAGAAGGCGGAGGACACAGGTGCGGGAGTAATAGGGCCACGAACCAAGTACTCTGAAGCAATGGGCCATTATCCGAGTATCTTCCAAGCAGAGGTACACGCCATCGAAAGATGCGCTCAATTCAATCTGAATAAGAAATACATGAGGCAGGAAGTAGCCATCATGTCAGACAGCCAAGCCGCGCTAAAAGCTTTAGATGCAGTCCACACCACGTCTAGACTGGTGGAAGAATGCAAAACAAGGCTAAACAAACTTGGTGAAAACAACAAAGTAAAGTTGTACTGGGTGCAGGGACACATCGGTATAGAAGGTAACGAACAAGCGGACAAGCTCGCAAACAAAGGGGCAGAGACTCCGTTTGTAGGGCCGGAACCCTTTTGTGGAATTGGGTACCGTATTATGCGTGAAGAATTACGTAATATAAGTAAAGAAGCCGCTTCATTAAGATGGGAGGAACTCCCAAGTCTACGACAAACGAAAGAAATGTTGGGTGGCTATAACCCGAAGAGGTCCCGATCAATAATGGGACTAAGTAGGAGTAATGTTAGAATCATTACGGGGTTCCTAACAGGGCACTGCAGGCTGAAGGGTCACCTAAAGAAAATTAAAGTAGAAGAGGATGACAGCTGCAGGCTATGTGGAGAAGCGGAGGAAACCCCGTGGCATCTTCTCAACGACTGCGGTGCAACGATCCGCCAGAGGAGGGGCCAGCTGGGAACTCACGCATTCTCCGAGCCTGCACGTCATTCATTAGAACCTCTCCATATCATTAGGTTCCTAAAGGCCATTGGTATGGAGGGAGTGCTCTAGGGTTGGGCAGGCACCGTCCCTACAGCGCTAGTCGAGGGGGGCGCAATAGATCCACAAGGGTCGCAGTGCCGTTGATTTACCCTCATATCATCATCATCATCATTCAATAATAACTAGAGTTTAAACCGAAACTCACGGTTTCTAGCACTTAATTCTTAACCAATCGGATGGTCAAACCGAATAACAAATATTTAAACTAAACTGCTTCCACACCCTCCAGCAGGATGTACGGTCGGTGACATTAGCCCACATCAAGCAATAGGGTAGTTGGAAAATTCAATAACTTAATAAAGTTTATCTACTTTAAGTTAAGAAAAAAAATATAACGAAGGTAAGTCCAAGGTTTGTGTAGCGCAATCCTGACTATTCAAGAATGACACAGCGTAGTAATGGAGAAGAGAACAAACTTTTAGGGGCAAAAGGTATCCTCTAGGAAAATACCCAGAAAACACAATCTGACACCTAAGTTAGCGTATATGATGCTACCAGAGCTCTGGTCTAGTATTCGAAAAATTACAAATAACTAGGAGTTCCAAAGTGTGATGCATGTAATGGATAATGACTGAATTTCCCAGCCGATGCATTTCTGGTCCAAGGTTCACACAAGCAATTCCTGACAATTCCTTAAATACATCGCTTGGAAAGGAAAATAAATCAAACTTCAAGACATAGTCGGAAAATGGATGTGGAGTGATCTGTCCTTCAAGGCTGGATTCACGGTGAAGCATCTGAAGTGGGGTTCAGATACCAGCAATTCCGGAAGACCTTGTTTAGGAACACATCCAGAACCGAAGAAGTTATCGCCCTTTGGACGAACACTAATCCATCAAAGGATTATACTAGCAAAAGAAAAGATTTTGATAGGCGAAATTAAGGACAACCCATTCACAAGGTGATCCGACGATTCGTTGGTCAGGACGCCTACTAGGAGCAAAACGCCTGCAATGCCAGGCATACAAATATTTTAAAAAATTTACCAGATTTTTTTAAAATTTTATACAAATGTGTATCTCCGCTGGAAAACACTTTTTGTAAAATTTTTTGAGAGATCGGGCCCCTGGGTCGGGGGGGCACCGATACAAATTTTATGAAAAAAGTTCCCGATTTTCTTCAAATTTTATACGCATGTGTATCTCCGATGGACAAAACTTTTTGTAAATTTTTTGAATCGATCGGCCACCGGGGTCGGGGGCTCCCATACAATTTTTTTTTTAATTATCTATTTTTAACGCTCTTCCTAAAACCCGATTTTCCTGAAATTTTGTACACATGTGTATTTCCAGTAACAATACTTTCTTTTAAAATTTGGAAGTGATCGGGCCCCGGGTTCGTGGGACTCCCATACAAATTTAAAATAAAAATTACCCGATTTTTTTCAAATTTTACACACATGTGTATACCCAACAAACAATACTTTTTCTAAAATTTGGTAATTTCTTATAGTGGCATCAGATTCTTTAATGACTGTATGTGGTGTGTGCTGCGCAGTCGGCATGGTTTTGGTGGTGGAGAGAGAGAGCGAGAGAAATCTTACCTCACGCACAAATGGACCCAGCAAATGAAACGAGACTTACATGTTTTATGCTTAATTCAACTTATTTACTGAATTGTATTTTTATTGATGTCGTTTTTTTGTTGTCGATATCAACTTAAAGATAGAACAACAAGTTTTCACAACATTCTGTCATTTCGCGTTTTCATAAATTAGTTCAGAGCAGTCAAAGAGTTCTCAAGATAAATGCTCGTGTTTCTTATTTGCTAAGAGTATGAGCGCGCTGTGCTAAGTGCTCAGAATAAAATGATCTGAGCTTTTTCAATTTAAACATCTGATGTCAAATGTCTATTTCGATGATTTTCTACTACAATAAAAAAAAATGACCCAGAATCAAGGGGTCCCATATCAATCTCTGCGATTAGAGAATTTAGATGAAAAATTTAAATTTTTATGGGTTGTTTTTTTTTCTGACCACAGATTTGAGTTAATTTTTATTTTTGTTATATATATATTCGGGGCAAAGCCCGCAATAAAACACAAGAAAACCAATATTTTTCGGAGTCAGCCGGATTTTGGGGGTGAGCCATGGGTACAACACTGATAATCCACTTCCCCCTTTTTGGTTTTAACTAACAAAGTTCACTCAGAATTTGCCTTTTGTTTTCCTTTATTTTTCTTTATAATCTACATTTTTAACCACTGTGTATTGAGGCTTTTCACTTTGTGCTATAAATTTGGGGTGTCACTACTTATTGGCCGCACTTTACGACTTTCTTTTAAGAGGACTTTTGCCAGCAGCACCGATCACACGCTAAGTTAAAATTCAACTGCCACTCAAGTATTATTTCTCCTCGGTGCGACATTTCACCCAACCACCGCATGTAGGTATGGGTGCACCACGTCACCATACGGTGTTTCCAGCATTTACCGTCTAGTGTCTGAGACGTAGTACTAGTGTAGCAGGGAGAGACGCAATCGAATCTTTCTTATTTTTTTGTTTTCGTCTCTTTCGCTTTCGCTACCGCAGTCTGACTGTATCTCGCCATATCATACGATATCATACACCTGCTCATATAGAGGGTACGCCGTCGACGTGGCCAAAAGTTATTTGTCGCTGGGGTGGTATGATTTTCACCTGCCCATCACCGAGTTTAGAGATGCAAGATGCAATTCCGTTTTTTTTTCTATTGCAATTAAGTGTGGCAAACTACTTATTTCAACCTATTCCTTATTCAACCATTACAAAGTTTAATTAATTTCGTGCAGTGTTTCAAAACAACCGTGTAGATATAAATTGCATATCGCACCAACTTATTTTTAATCAAATAATGTTCCATCCCTACTTGATGTTATACTTGCACCTATTTCAATTTAAACTCTCTCTTTATATGCAATGCTTTTCTCCTTGTTTCTCACCCCATGATCTTTTATTTATCACACTTGAAATAAAAGTTGTAACGTTGTTTGTTGGGTGACGCTCGCCGGACCCAGGGTTCATTTTTGCGGTGTGTTACAAATTAACAAAAGAGATTAAGTCGTTTTTGTTTTTTTTCATTTATTCATATTTATTGATCTTTCCTTTATTTATATATAACCTAATCTACTTACAATTATACCTAAAAATAACGCAATAATAATACTGCTTAAAACTAGGTGGTTCGTCGGTCGGTCGGTTGTTTTGGTCAAGCGAGTGCTTGGTCCCATACGATGCTGGAAATTTAGCTTCTGCTAAAATTAGACAGATGTGCGTAGTGGCAGTGAGCGCGGGTGTGTTACGACGCTACAAGTTCACTGTACTAATCAAAATGTGTGTAAACCGTCGGGAGTTTAGCTATTGCTAAAAAAGAGCAGGGTAGTCTGTGTCGAAGACACGGCCGTGGGTTTTGAGCGTAACAACGTCTGTCCGGGACGAAAGAGAAGAAAACAGCACGCGAAAAATTAATTTTAATCGACCATTTAAATTTTTTCTTTGTTAGAGCCCTGTTAACTTTAACAAAAAATTCAGATGCACTCGATATACATGCAAATAAATACAAGATGAATTTTGACGGATACGTTTATTTTTTTTACGCAATGCAAAAGCATCATACGGTTTTACGAGACGCAGGCTTTAATTTTGTTAAAAAAAACTAACTTATAATGGTTAGAATCTTCCATGCAAATTATTTAACCTGAGGCCATATCACTTCCATATTTGTATAGAAAGTGTTGTCATCATATTATCATTATATACAAGAGTGTATATGTGGAAAAGTACCGTATGGTACTGAAAGGATATTTCAGAGTCATTATTCTATAAACAATGAGAAATGAACCGTATATTAAAGATTACTGTTTGATTTTGTATTAGTATACAGTCAGTAAAATGATAAGCATAGTTAATTTAATAAGAAGTGAATGGCGAACCGTCTGTTATATAAAGATAGAAGATAGAAGATATGGTACTGAAAGGATATTTCAGAGTCATTATTCTATAAACAATGAGAAATGAACCGTATATTAAAGATTACTGTTTGATTTTGTATTAGTATACAGTCAGTAAAATGATAAGCATAGTTAATTTAATAAGAAGTGAATGGCGAACCGTCTGTATATAAAGATAGAAGACGAACAGAATGTTAAAAAAAGCCGAAAGGGAACAAGCAGACAATAAACTAACAGAAACTGTTACTCATAACTTTCTCTACAGAATGCCCAACTGTTTAAGAATACATGCTTAAAAGAGAACAATAGAGCTAAATCCATATTTAAATTTCCTGTTTCTCACTACAAAAACTACAAAACTACAAAAAAAGAAAGCAAGCAGAGAACCAACACGAACCTTTTTCGTGCAACCGTATGGTTTGCAAGTTGCAACTGCAAGGCTAATTGTTGGCTAGAGGCTTTGGGCCAACGCCAAATAAAAGCGAACTGGAGGCTTATACCGACTTTAAAATCCGGAAAGCATTTAAATGAAACGCTCGACTGAACTTTAATAAAATTGCATAAATGATGTGATTTTAATAACTGAAAGATATAACAAATGAAATAATTTATAAAACCATAAAAAGAACCAACTTACGTTCGTCGGCCTCGCAAATTCCTTTTCTACAACAATTAAATTACTATTTATTTTTCTTTTCGAAATCAAAAAGGAAGTTTGCGAAGCTTAGCAACGTAATTTTCTTGTTTTAAAAAAATAATAATAATAATAAAGAGTACTTGACTTATATTTATTTTGGCTGGTCGACATCCTCCCCCCAGTCGAAGGAATGATCTCATCGAGACGAAGGCTCTCGAAAGTCAAGAACAGCCAAATTACCGACAGCTTTATTAAGTTTTAATTCTCGAAGTTTTTGGTCAGCAGCACCACATCACCTTCGACGACTTCGCGATAATCTTGATTGTTCGGTTTCGCTTTGGCGATCACAGGCAGATATTCGCGTTTCCAACGCCGTTGAAACTTTTGCACCAAGTGGACTACTCGGTTTCGACTTAACCGCGATAATTCGTTTCGTTCATTGACTGGCCAAGACGCTTGCGGCGTATCTCGACTGCCAAACAATGCCAAGTTCGGAGTTAGCGGCTCTTCATCTTCCGGATTGATCGGGGTGTGAGTCAATGGTCTCCTGTTGGTTATCAACTCAGCTTCGATCAGCGCGTTTCTCTGAACGGATTCACTCGGCATTTCGCCCGCCAAGCAGAATTTGATACACTTTTTTATGTATCCAATCAGAAACACCCAAGCTCCTCCTGTCCATTGCGAATAAACTGGAAGGAAGCGCCAGTCCAGTTGCAGTTTTGTTATAGTCGCTTCCGACAGGTTTCGTTGCATTTCTCGGATTTCTTTCTTCAATAGGCGATCGGCTCCAACAAAGTTTGTGCCGTTATCGGAAAACAGTGTTTTCAATGGTCCTCGTCGAGCAATCAAGCGACGGATTGCTAGCAGTACCTGATCCGACGACATATCACTCACTAACTCTAAGTGATCTGCTCGGAAGGTGAGACAAGTAAATATCATACCCCAGCGTTTGACTTCGCTTCGACTTTCACGAACTACGATGGGTGCAAAACAATCAACACCAACGAACGTGAACGGGTTTTGATCGAAGGCTGACCGTGACAATTGGAGATTTTCCATCGTTGGCCTGATCGGCTTGACTTTTATATTCTTGCAAGTTTGACACGATAAGATCACCTTGTTGAGCGATTGACGAATCGAAGTAATCCAAACCTTTTCTCGGGCGTCTGCAATCGTTGCTTTGATTCCCATGTGGCCGTTTCTCTCGTGCAAATGACGCGGAAAAAGTTGCACGAAAACATGATAAGGCGGCAGCAAGATAGGATTTTTCGCGCTAAATGCGCATTTTGAAGTAACATCACGGGTTTGGAGATGAATCATTTTTTCTTTTTGATCCATTGTCAACGACAACGAATTTAGATGCGCAGGCACACGGAAGCTCCATTTGTCAAGTTCGTCGTCTGGCGATGCTTGAGTCTCTTGAATCATCGACGACCAAGTTTCCGCGTACACCTCAAGTTGAATGAAACGAAAAATCTCATTTTCCGCCTCGTTTAGCTCTTTTATTAATAAATATTCTTTCCTGTTCTTATTTTCTTATTTTCTTTGAATAAAAATAGTTTTGAGGCCCGTAGTACCCATCCGACGACACGCACAAGCGCTGACCAGTTACTTCGAAATCTCGAGGTGATTCGATGGATTGGATGCATCAGGCTTTCACATATTGCGCTTGCGATGGCGAGCAAGTTGGGCCAAACATCATGGATTGCATCACGTACATTTTTAGCTCATTCAATTGATCTCCATCTCGCCATATAAATCTTTGACACTGCTGATCTTGCGTGATGATGCGGATCTGTGGAAACATTTCTGCGACGTCTGCATTTACCATCACACGATTCTCTCGAGCTCGACTCAACGCGGCGGGCAACGCAATTAAATTGTCCGGACCTTTTAACAGACAGCTGTTAAGAGACACATTTGCTACTTTGGCTGCGACGTCGGCGACGCATCTCCTTTTGGGCGGTATTTTGTTTTTATTGATGATGGTAAAAAGCGGACAAATCCATTTTCGTGGCCACTTTCCTTCCAAATCTTCCGGAGTTGCTACCCTTGCGTATTCTTTCTCAACCAACTGACGGACGTGTTCATTCATGCACTTCAATGAATCAAAATCTCTTGCCAGCTTTCGTTCTTCTCTTACTACACTTTTCCACAGTCGGCCGATTTCGTATCGTCCGTCCTTGAAGTTTAAAGTCGATTTCATGATTTTCTTCGCACGTTCGTCCTCTCGGCAACGCAGGACTTTTGTGTCTACACCAATTCCCTCCCTTGCGAAGAAACCTTTGTCAAGTTTGTGAAGTTCCTTGTCTTTTTCATCAACGCACCTAACGAGTTTTGTATGGACGTTCAGGAAACCTTGTCGGGCAACATTTGACGCGGATGCTTAAGGCGACAGTAAGCATTGACGTTCGTATACGACCCAACCGAGTTTGGTCTTAGAGGCCAGAGGTTCATTTAGATTTCCCTCGTATACTCGGGTTCCCCCGAGGAAAATTGCGTGATCAAGGCCGATTTTTCTTGTTTTAAAAAAATAATAATAATAATAAAGAGTACTTGACTTATATTTATTTTGGCTGGTCGACACTAATAGAACGAGTAAGCAGAGCACCGATGGGGACTTTCGAGTTTCAATACAATTACTAGTACTACACATACACATATTAGCCGTAGAGAGAGAGAGAGGGAGATTGAGTTGTTGGGGAAGTGGTATGGCATGGAAATAGAAGTATGCATCAAAATGTTTTTCGTTGCAAGGAAGCTTGCAGGTGTCATTGTTATCTGCCTTTTTTTTGTAACTTATAGTAGTATTTTTTTTTCTGTTAATCGACCAAACACGAGAGCACTGTATCATTTTATGCAATGTTGATAAAACGAGCAGAGCAGAGCACTGATAGAAAATGAACAGAGACTATCACTACGGCTGCGGTAAAGAATTAAGGAGTTTCGCAGCTTGTGCTGCACAAAAAATTGGCAGCCAGTCGGTATGTACGAAATTGCGGCTACATTTTAACCGACATTTTTAAGCAGACTGTAAGCTTGTAGGGCGACAATTTGACATTTACAATTTGCTATTTGCATCAAATTTAAAGTGGCTGCGTAAACTGCGCAGTTGATTTTTCTTTACTGCATTGGCTGGAGAAGTGAATTTATGACCAACATGCAGCATAAACTGTGCAGCGGCTAAATTCTTGACCGCAGCCTACTACTGCATATGTTTGTTTCGTTCTGCTCAAACTATGAGCTTGATTGTATGTTATTGAAACCACATACATGATCATCAATCACATCACATACGACAGAATAAATAATTTATAAGCTGATTTAAATGTTCATAACAATTTATTGTGAAGTGGGTACATTTTAAATATCACTGCACAAACATAGTAATGCAGTTGCGTCGATAGTAGTAGGAGAAGTAAGAGCTGTTAAAAAAATATGAGCGTGTATTCTTTACGCGCGGTTGGAGTGAAATTCTTTGACGTTGTGACCAATATTACGATTAAATTAAAAGGCACGAGTCGCTTGAGAAATTGCCATAATGATCATATTCCAGAATTTCCATAGGAAGAAGTCTTATAATCGCATCTTAGTACTACATTCCGAATTTCATGCGAATCGCTTGAGAAATAGCTTTGTTCCAGAAATTTTAGACCATAATGATCATATTCCAGAATTTCCATAGGAAGAAGTCTTATAGTCGCATCTTAGTCCTACATTCCGAATTTCATGCGAATCGCTTGAGAAATTGATTTGTTCCAGAAATTCCAGACCATAATGATCATATTCCAGAATTTTCATAGGAAGAATTTCTTATAGTCGCATCTTGGTCCTACATTCCAAATTTCATGCGATTCGCTTGAGAAATTGATTTGTTCCAGAAATTCCAGACTATATTGATCATATTCCAGAAGTTCCATAGGAAAAAATCTTATAGTCACATCTTAGTCACACATTCCGAATTTCTTGCGAATCGCTTGAAAAATTGCTTTGTTCCAGAAATTCCAGACAATAATGATCATATTCCAGAAGTTCCATAGGAAGAAATCTTATAGTCACATCTTAGTCCTACAATCCGAATTTCATGTGAATCTTGAGAAATTGATTTGCTCCAGAAATTCCAGACCATATTGATCATATTCTTGAATTTCCCTAAGAAGAAATTTTATAGACACATCTTAGTCACACACTCCGAATTTCGTGCGAATCGCTTGAAAATTGCTTTGTTCCAGAAATCCCAGACAATAATGATCATATTCCAGAAGTTTCATAGGAATAAATCTTATAGTCACATCTTAGTCCTACATTCCGAATTTCGTGCGAATCGCCTGAAAAATTGCTTTGTTCCAGAAATTCCAGACAATAATGATCATATTCCAGAAGTTCCATATGAAGAAATCTTATAGTCACATCTTAGTCACACATTCCAAATTTCATGCGAATCGCTTGAAAAATAGCTTTGTTCCAGAAATTTCAGACCATAATGATCATATTCCAGAATTTCCATAGGAAGAAGTCTTATAGTCGCATCTTAGTCCTACATTCCGAATTTCATGCGAATCGCTTGAGAAATTGATTTGTTCCAGAAATTCCAGACCATAATGATCATATTCCAGAATTTTCATAGGAAGAATTTCTTATAGTCGCATCTTGGTCCTACATTCCAAATTTCATGCGAATCGCTTGAGAAATTGATTTGTTCCAGAAATTCCAGACTATATTGATCATATTCCAGAAGTTCCATAGGAAAAAATCTTATAGTCACATCTTAGTCACACACTCCGAATTTCGTGCGAATCGCTTGAAAATTGCTTTGTTCCAGAAATCCCAGACAATAATGATCATATTCCAGAAGTTTCATAGGAATAAATCTTATAGTCACATCTTAGTCCTACATTCCGAATTTCGTGCGAATCGCCTGAAAAATTGCTTTGTTCCAGAAATTCCAGACAATAATGATCATATTCCAGAAGTTCCATATGAAGAAATCTTATAGTCACATCTTAGTCACACATTCCAAATTTCATGCGAATCGCTTGAAAAATAGCTTTGTTCCAGAAATTTCAGACCATAATGATCATATTCCAGAATTTCCATAGGAAGAAGTCTTATAGTCGCATCTTAGTCCTACATTCCGAATTTCATGTGAATCTTGAGAAATTGATTTGCTCCAGAAATTCCAGACCATATTGATCATATTCTTGAATTTCCATAAGAAGAAATTTTATAGTCACATCTTAGTCACACATTCCAAATTTCATGCGAATCGCTTGAAAAATAGCTTTGTTCCAGAAATTTCAGACCATAATGATCATATTCCAGAATTTCCATAGGAAGAAGTCTTATAGTCGCATCTTAGTCCTACATTCCGAATTTCATGCGAATCGCTTGAGAAATTGATTTGTTCCAGAAATTCCAGACCATAATGATCATATTCCAGAATTTTCATAGGAAGAATTTCTTATAGTCGCATCTTGGTCCTACATTCCAAATTTCATGCGAATCGCTTGAGAAATTGATTTGTTCCAGAAATTCCAGACTATATTGATCATATTCCAGAAGTTCCATAGGAAAAAATCTTATAGTCACATCTTAGTCACACACTCCGAATTTCGTGCGAATCGCTTGAAAATTGCTTTGTTCCAGAAATCCCAGACAATAATGATCATATTCCAGAAGTTTCATAGGAATAAATCTTATAGTCACATCTTAGTACTACATTCCGAATTTCGTGTGAATCTTGAGAAATTGATTTGCTCCAGAAATTCCAGACCATATTGATCATATTCTTGAATTTCCATAAGAAGAAATTTTATAGACACATCTTAGTCACACACTCCGAATTTCGTGCGAATCGCCTGAAAATTGCTTTGTTCCAGAAATCCCAGACAATAATGATCATATTCCAGAAGTTTCATAGGAATAAATCTTATAGTCACATCTTAGTCCTACATTCCGAATTTCGTGCGAATCGCCTGAAAAATTGCTTTGTTCCAGAAATTCCAGACAATAATGATCATATTCCAGAAGTTCCATATGAAGAAATCTTATAGTCACATCTTAGTCACACATTCCAAATTTCATGCGAATCGCTTGAAAAATAGCTTTGTTCCAGAAATTTCAGACCATAATGATCATATTCCAGAATCTCCATAGGAAGAAGTCTTATAGTCGCATCTTAGTCCTACATTCCGAATTTCATGCGAATCGCTTGAGAAATTGATTTGTTCCAGAAATTCCAGACCATAATGATCATATTCCAGAATTTTCATAGGAAGAATTTCTTATAGTCGCATCTTGGTCCTACATTCCAAATTTCATGCGAATCGCTTGAGAAATTGATTTGTTCCAGAAATTCCAGACTATATTGATCATATTCCAGAAGTTCCATAGGAAAAAATCTTATAGTCACATCTTAGTCACACATTCCGAATTTCGTGCGAATCGCTTGAAAAATTGCTTTGTTCCAGAAATTCCAGACAATAATGATCATATTCCAGAAGTTCCATAGGAAGAAATCTTATAGTCACATCTTAGTCCTACATTCCGAATTTCATGTGAATCTTGAGAAATTGATTTGCTCCAGAAATTCCAGACCATATTGATCATATTCTTGAATTTCCATAAGAAGAAATTTTATAGACACATCTTAGTCACACACTCCGAATTTCGTGCGAATCGCTTGAAAATTGCTTTGTTCCAGAAATCCCAGACAATAATGATCATATTCCAGAAGTTTCATAGGAATAAATCTTATAGTCACATCTTAGTCCTACATTCCGAATTTCGTGCGAATCGCTTGAAAAATTGCTTTGTTCCAGAAATTCCAGACAATAATGATCATATTCCAGAAGTTCCATATGAAGAAATCTTATAGTCACATCTTAGTCACACATTCCAAATTTCATGCGAATCGCTTGAAAAATTGCTTTGCTCCAGAAATTCCAGACAATAATGATCATATTCCAGAAGTTCCATAGGAAAAAATCTTATAGTCGCATCTTAGTCCTACATTCCGAATTTCGTGCGAATCGCTTGAAAAATTGCTTTGCTCCAGATATTCCAGACAATAATGATCATATTCCAGAAGTTCCATAGGAAGAAATTTTAAAGTCGAATTCCGAATTTCAGGCGAAAATCTTGGGAAATGGCTTAGTTCCCAAAGTACTGACATTTAAAAGTGTGATATTTAACAGTGATCACAACATTCGGACATAACAGTGTCTCACTTCTGTTGATCACAACATTTGTACATTTAACAGTGTCTCACTTAACAGTGTCTCACTTAACATTTGACTTTTTGAAAAAGCACCCTATACCTTGTAATGAGACGTTGTCACGTCAAAAAGCATATGTTTGCGTAGTAGCAGTGAGCGCGGGTGTGTTACAACGCTACACGTTCACTTTGTGGATGTGTAAACGGTCGTTAATTTAGCTATTGCTACAAAAAGCATATGTTTGCGTTGTAGCAGTGAGCGCGGGTGTGTTACGACTAAACAAAATGTGTGGCGGACGAGAGATACTTCGAATGAACTATTTCGTGTGAGTCTGGCTGATTTGGATAT
Source organism: Nephrocerus scutellatus (assembly GCA_947095585.1). NCBI lineage: Eukaryota > Metazoa > Arthropoda > Insecta > Diptera > Pipunculidae > Nephrocerus > Nephrocerus scutellatus. The sequence goes on along the minus strand of OX352763.1, from coordinate 86,296,239 downwards.
GCGCCGTAGTCGCTCCACACATTACTGAATTCCTCCGTGCAATATCTGCGCCTGCGTGCAAAAGACGTTTGGGAATTATATTTCGCTAATGGAAATTTTCCCCTATTGTTGTTTTTGTTCGGCTCGATATTGCATGGAAAATGATGCAATGGTGGGACGGTCGTTCGACAGTCAGTAGCTTGACCGGTTGGGCTAGTGTGCTCTGTGCAACAAGTGATGCTAATGTACATTACATTATATGTACATTATATATATATATTTATTTGTATGGTGTGTAATAAAGTACTTGACTCCATCAAATCACTTCGTTACATTCCCCTCCTACATCTGGTTGGGGAGGGGGTTTAAAAAATGCGGGTAAAGAACAGTAAGTAATCTTAATGTTCTACGGTGGTAAGATAACTTAGGGTGTGCTGTTTTTTCTCTCAAATAATTCTATTATAGTTACAATTTTAATGAAACTAGTATATGTATATATATACAGGGTGTATGCGTTAAGGTGGCAAATACTTAAAGGGATGATTCCTTGGTTAATTTCGTGAAAAAATCGTATTGGAGGGGGGGGGTCTATTTTCACCCCCTGCGAGGTACGTAGCGTTTAATGCGAAGAGATGTACTATTGACCTTACATCACTTCACACCCTGTAACTCTTGAATGCTTCTAGCTACCAGGCCAGTGTTAGTCATTTTTGAAAGAAAATTTATAAGATCAAATAATAAACATTTTCTTAAATTCTTGAAACCGTTACCGATATAAACGTCTTCAAAATCCAAAAATGTTTTTTCTTTTCTTAAATTTTATTTTCAAACGCGAATATTTCGAAAATCGCTCTCGGATAATTTTTTTTTTGACAAATGCAATAATAAAGCCTATTCAATTTTCAACAAATCCACCTCGCAATATTTATGCATTCGGTGAAAAGGAGCAGAGTTAAAAGTGAAAGTTTGTAAAATGAACGAAAACGTACTTTTGACCTTACATGACTTAACACCCTATAACTATTGAACCCTTCCAGACACAAGGTTACTATTAATCTTTTTTGAAAGAATAGTACAAATTTTAAGATCAAACAATGTACATTTTTTTAAATATTATTATATCAATTCCACTTAACTGCCATTACGAAACAATGGAACGAAATACAAGAGTATGATCGGACAATATGGGAATTTTCGGATGATCCAGTTACTGCAGGGTACGACAGTCATGGTTACAACAACCTTGAGGCTGAAGTTCAACACCGCCTTATTTTATTATCGACAAGGTTGGAGAACCTACCAATCCTGAACCAGAATACTACATGTGATCAACAAAGCTTGAATCAAGCATTACCAATGCTATCACTACCGAAGCTCACCCCCCCCAAATTTGACGGGGATTATCTAAAGTGGCGCCAATTTCACGATCTCTTTTTGGAGTTGGTCCACAAACAACAAATACCAAATTGTCAAAAGATGTGGTATTTGAAAGCCAACTTGACCGGTGAAGCAGAACGACTTGTGAGGCACTGCTCATCATCACAAGAAAATTACAACGACGCTTGGCAAACACTGCAAGAATGCTACAACAACAAAAGAGTTCTTGTTGCTACGTGGATCAACAGGATTATGTCGCAGCCAAGTCATGCCAACGGCAACTCATCCGCAGCCAACCTTAAGACATTGCATGACATCACCAAGGAGTGCCTATTAGGATTACAAAACCTAGGAGTTAGTACATATGGATGGGACCCATTGTTAATTCACTTACTAATCAAAAAACTGGATCGTTCAACACATATTCTTTTTGAACAGTTTTTATCAAATCCAAGGGAGCCTCCTGTCATCGATCAATTCTTAAGGTTCATTAAAAAACGTTTCCAGTCGTTAGAGGCATTGGGAACAAACACTGCAGGCTCTAGGTCAGCAACATCAGTTGTTTCAATAAGTAAGCAAGATACCTGCATCGCATGCATACAAAGGCATCGACTTTACTACTGCAATGCCTTCAAGAAGTTGAGTCAACTTGAGCGTCTCAATTTTATGAAGAGAAACAACCTCTGCATCAATTGCCTACAATCTGGGCATGGGTCGGCTAGATGTTCTGTTCGGAGCTGTTTCAAGTGCAACCAAAAGCATCACACCATGTTACACCTATAGTCAGATTATAAACATAAAGGCGAAACTGCCACAGCTGTGAACTCAACTACTGATGTATCAACACCTAAAGATAATTCAGTGACATTAGCAGCTTGTGATGACCAAAAGAACCGCAGTTATACACTCTTGGGCACCGCAATAGTAAAACTGGTAACCAATGAAGGGAACGAACTTGAATGCCGTGCTCTCTTAGACTCTGGATCTCAAGTGAACATAATAACGGAGCGAACTATCAAACGTCTTAAGGCAGCCACAAGCTTCGACAAGATGGTCATTCAAGGAATTGGACAGCTACTCTCCAAACTAAACGGATTCGACACAAGGTTGAAAGCCTTTATCCTACCTCAAATCGTTCCGCCACAACAATCACAGAATCTTGCTATTGACAAATGGCCCATTCCCAAAAATATCAAGCTTGCTGATCCACAGTTTAACGCACCAGGAAAAATTTACCTATTATTGGGAGCGGAACTCTATTCGCAACTAATGTTAATTGGTCAGATTAAACTAGCTGATAATCTACCTACGCTACAAAATACAGTTTTTGGATGGATAGTCATGGGTAGGGCTGGAAATGGTCGACTAAATTCAGCAACTTGTGGTATTAACTGTGTCACTGATGAAATAAAGACTAGTCAGTTAATTGAAAAGTTTTGGAAATTGGAAGAATTAGGCCCGCTGGAAGCCAATGCAACAGTCTCCGAGAAGCAATGTGAACTTCAGTTTAACCAGTCAGTTAAAAGGGATGAAAAAGGTCGCTTTATTGTAGCACTACCATTCAAGGATGATCCAAAATGTCTGGGTGAATCCAAGCAGATCGCTCTCAATCGATTTGTTGCTATGGAAAAAAGGGTTTTCAGAGACCAGCAGCTGAAGACTCAATATTCTAAGTTCATGGAGGAGTGCCGACTGTGCAAAGTGACTTGTTCGCCATTTTATTACGTTTTCGCCTACTAAGATTTGTCTTCACCACTGATATTGAAAAAATGTACCGGCAAATCCTTATTCAACAAGAGGATCAAAAATATCAATTTATCCTGTGGAGAAACCACCCGAAGGAGACTATGCGATGTTATCAGTTATCAACAGTCACATACGGAACCAGATCTGCTCCATACCTAGCCACAAAGTGTCTGCAGCGATTGGGACAAGAAAATATCACCACTCATCCACTCGGATCATAGACGTTGCTAAAAAATTTCTACGTAGATGAAGGCATGACGGGATCCGACAGTCTTGCAAGCGCTAAGGAAATGCAGCGACAATTAAATACAATTTTAAGAGGAGCTGGATTCAACTTAGGAAAATGGTGTGCAAATCATCCACAACTGTTGGAATGAATTTCGCCAGAGGATAAAGAATTAGATCTGGACTTCGATTCAAGGGTAGAAAATACCATCAAAACCTTGGGTTTATCTTGGCTGCCTAAATCGGAACAATTCCGCATAAGGGCGACTTGGAATAACAACGACCGTGTCACTAAACGAATCGTAAGCTCAGATCTGGCTCGTTTGTTCGATCCACTTTGACTCATGGCTCCAGTGGTCGTCACGGCAAAAATATTTGCACAGAATCTCTGGGAACTTAAGTTGCAATGGGATGAAGCTCTTCCAATAGAATTGCACACCAAATGGACATCGTTCCGCAACAGTTTGAAACTACTTGATAACGTTCGTGTTCCTCGCCACGTCTTTGAGCATGAAGTTCCAAAAACAATACAGGTAAACACTTTCGCTGACGCTTCTGAGAAGGCTTATGGTGCAGCGGTCTACCTGCGGTCTATCAACAAAGAAGAAAGAGTCTTCGTCCGATTACTTTGTGCAAAATCCAGAGTTGCTCCACTTCAACGTCAGACTATGCCTCGCCTGGAGCTGTGTGCAGCGCTATTAGCAACTGATTTATCCTTGCGAGTTTAAAAGAAATTACTCTTCGAAGAAATTACAACGTTCTTTTGGACCGATTCAGAGATCGTTCTGTGTTGGATAAATTCCAAGGCTGGACATACTAATAAAGGAGCAAAACGGCAGGAAATATTTGTCGCTAAAAGGGTGGCAAAAATTCAAGAAAATTCATCAGTTCAACAATGGCATCATGTAGCATCTAAGGACAATCCTGCAGACATACTGTCACGGGGATTGGCCCCAGAAAAAATAGCGGAATGCAGCATGTGTTTTTATGGGCCTCTTTTTCTTCATGGAAAGGAATCACTCTGGCCGCTGTCATACTCCAAGGAACTAGACGACCGAATAAGAAAAATTCCAAGTGCATCTGTACAGCACAGCTACAGCGACAATACAGGTTAGCGATGACTGGTTGTACAAAATCAATCATGGGAATAGCTTTAAGAGGCTACTCCACATTGTCGGTTATATAAAAAGATTCATCAACCACACCAAGAGGCGAAGTGAAGCTCTTGCCACCCAAATACTTCTCACACCTGGGGAATTGGATGACGCCTTGTTCAACATTGTACGCATCATGCAAGAGGTGGATTTCAAAGATGCACGTACACAACTGAAAATGCACGGAGAAGTCAGCAATAGCAGTCCGATCAAAGGGTTGTCACCTTTCCTAGATAACAACGGAATAATCCGGGTTGGTGGACGGATTCAATCATCTAATTAACATATGATGCCAAACACCAAATGCTTCTGCCATACGCCGACCCTGTCACTAAGCTGATAGCCCAGTCAGTGCATGAAGGGCATATGCATTGCGGACCACAAACAACTCTAGCTCATTTGAGGCAAAGATTTTGGCCATTAAAAGGGAAACTAGTAACACGATCAGTTGTTCAGCATTACCTTAAGTGTGCAAGGGCCAAACCCAAACTATTTTCTCAGATGATGGGTAACTTACCATACCATAGGGTCCAACCAGCCAGACTATTCATTAATTCGGGAGTAGATTTTTGTGGACCCATCTGGATCCACTACAAGATAAGGCGTAAAAAGCCTCAAAAGGCGTACATTGCCATATTCTGCTGTTTTGCGACCAAGGCTGTCCACATGGAGCTTGCTAGCGACTTGACGACTGACACTTTCATCGGTGCCTTAAAACGTTTCATTGGAAGAAGAGGGCATTGTAAAAATCTATACAGCGATAATGCTACCAATTTTGTAGGAGCACGCAATCAGCTCGTGGAGCTAAAAAAAGCCATATATTCTGAACGAGCTCGAATTCAGATATCGAAAATCTGTAGTGATAAGAGAATCACCTTCCACACAATTCCACCAAGAGCAACACACTTTGGAGGGCTGTGGGAAGCCGCAGTAAAGTCAGTCTGCTACTTAGAAGCATCTCAACTGCATCTCTCACGTATGAGGAATTAGAAACGGCCATCATAGAAATCGAATCCATTTTGAACTCACGGCCAATCTCGCCTATGTCAGACGATCCAGTAGATTTAGCAGCCCTTACACCAGGACACTTCTTGATTGGTGAACCACTGACAACTCAAGTCAAGCAAACATCAATCTACTAAAGCGATGGAAACAGATACAACAAATCAAACAGGACTTTTGGAACCGGTGGTCAAGGGAATATCTAAACGAACTTCAATGCAGGTACAAGTGGAAGGAACAGTGTCAAAATGCCAAACCAGATACGATGGTCATTATTAAGGACGATAATCTACCGGTTATGCAATGGCCGCTTGGACGAATCATTAACACTTACACGGGTGATGATGGCTTAGTCCGCGTAGCAGACATCAAAACATCAAAGGGAGTAATACGACGAGCCATTCATCGCTTGGCACCTCTGCCGGTGGATACTAATTCATCAGCAGAAACAGATATCGGCACTAAACAGGATGACCCAAAACAACAAGATGATAATGAACATAGCTCAGAAAAGAAAAGAAATCCAAGCATTAATGATATGATGATGATTCCAAACAGGCACACAAGAGAATAAAGATGTCTCAGGGATCCTTTTTCACAACAATGCTTATAATTTGCTTGATGTTACCAGTGGCTCTCAGCAACCCCATCAGGATAGAAAACCTGATTCCACATCCTGGCATACACTTCGACAACATCGGAGTGGTAAATTTTATCACAACAGAATGGGATCTAATTATATATTACGATCTAAGACCTTATTGGACAGAGATGGAAAACTTTGTCAACGGTACACGTGCATTACGTCATTTATGCCAACAGATGCAGCAAAAGATATGTGCAATGAAAGCATCAGTATCTTCGAGCACACTGAAAAGGAACTTCGACTAGACAATAGCCTATTTTTAACCAGAAGAAAAAGAGGCGCTGTTAATATCATCGGAAAAGTGGCAAATGCGCTTTTTGGAGTACTGGACTCAGAATATGCAGAACAAATGTCTCTCGCAATCAACACAGTTCAGGAGAATGAAAATTACTTAAAGATGCTTTACGCAAATCAAACCTCAATAATTGACTCCACATCATGAAACAGGATCAATTGGCCACAGAGAAAAAATTTAAGTAATTTGACAATCGAGTTAATTCACTAATTAACAGAATTTTAGACAACGAATTAGGAATTCATCAGATTAAGATCTTCCAGCTCTTCACATCTCTCGCTCTTCAAATGACAAGGTAATCCTAATCCCAACTATGGAAAAGAAAAACCTTTTGGCGATCGATCCATGCACGACGTATATGGCAATCAACACAGCCAGAGATTATTATTCTCCGCTGTCAGAATCTGAGCTAGCAGCTTGCAAACTAGTGAAAAAGGGATATATATGTACAGCGTCACAGCCAATATATCATAAGGGCGCGGAGTTTTGTTCCTGTGAGATTCATCTTTTCAACAATGTTACGCAAGAAAACTGCAAACTCAGAGAAGTGGCAAATAGTCCAGTATGGATCCAATTGAATCACCCAAACAAATGGATTTACGCCATGAAACCAAGGACAAGAGTCAACGTAATATGTGGCAGCGAAATGTCTCAAATCGACTTAAACGGTTCTGGGTTGCTGCAGTTGGAGCCACAACTCATCAGGACTTTACTGTTCATATATAAAACTTAATTATTTTTTGTTTCTTCTTTGTTTTGAATTATCATTCAACGTGGGGGAGAATGTTTGGACTCCTCCAGCCACGCATTTTATCATTTTGTACATTTTTATCTGTAATGCATTTCCTAATATATTTTTGTATAATCAGTAATGCATTTCTTTATATTTGGTATATTCTTATCTATACTGCATTTGTTTAATAAATTTAGTTGTAATATAGCATTCAAGATAAAACGTCTTTTATTTCTTCGCGGATTGAAATCGGTAAAGGTGCCGTTGTTCAACATAAAACTTTCATTGCTTCAACACATTGAACTCGGTTAAAGTGCTGTTTGTTCAACTAAAACAATTTGTAACGCTACAAACTAACTCGGTTTATGTGCCGTTGTTAGGACACAACAAATTTTAAATTCTTCGAAGATCTTCTGGTTTATGATGTGCCAGAAGATTTAGTAATATCAAACGAGATATTTTACAAAAGCAATAGGAAAATATAATTCATATTTACAGTGGTTTAATAAAATAAAAGTAAAAATAATATAATAACAATTCATTATTCCGCGCTGGCTGGGAGTCGTAGGGTGATCGTAATCGACTACAAGCGGCTTTCCACAATTCCAAATTTTGCTTTTTGCTTTTTATTAACGACCTCCCTGCGTAATTAATAATTGCAAGTAATACTTATATGCAGATGGTGTGCAGCTGTACTTCTCTTCTCCTATTGCCTTAGTATAGAATGCGGCGGCAAGGGTCAATAACACATCCAATCAATTCTGTGGTCTTATAAAAATAAGCTACTACTTAACGCCAGCAAAACGAAGGCTGTTGTCTTTTAAAAAAATCTTCTTTTTGTTGTAATTTTTAATTGTTTTTATTTTAATTTATTTAACATATTTATTCGAGTATTTAGTTATTTTTACATTGTGAAATGAATTCTTATTTTGAAATTCATTTCACTAATATTCGCGGCTTTAAGGGTAATTTTAACTCCATCGTAGCGCATCTTCACGCGAATAAACCTGCGGTTCTTAGTTTATGTGAAACGCAGGTTTTTTTTATGGGTACCCCTAATGATTTCCAATGTCCGGGGTATTCTCGTGTCAACTGTTTGGTTCCGCATCAAGGGGTTGTTCTCTTTATTAGAGATGATATCTGTTTTTCTGTTCCAAATTTTAATGTTCCGAAATGTAATCGTTCAATACGATATGGATTGAAATTTTAATAGCAAACCATTCAATGTTTATTTGTTCCCTATATCGTAGTCCTAATTTGTCACCTGATGACACTATTATTGAATTTGATAATTTATCGGAAACAATTGACAAGATTTACGAATCCTCACCAACTTCAGAATTAGTAGTCTTGGGAGATTTTAACGTCCATAATGATTCTTGGTTGACATATTCGAATGGCAGAGATCGATCAGAATCCGCAGAACTATTTTCAGATACCAATTTTCCAACACAAGCCAACTAGGTATCCCGATACATCTGGTCAATCACCTCACCTATTAGATTTATTTCTAACTTCTATGCCAGATAAATATTCAATTGATTTATCTGCTCCATTAGGTCTTTCCGACCACGCTCTGGTATTAGCCAAATTTTCAATAACCCCAACCAATGTAGAGTCAACAAGTAAAAGGCTACTCTGGCACTTCAAAATGCTAACTGGGAACTCCTGAATCAATTTTTTAGCTCATTTGATTGGTCAACCTGCTTTACCAACAATAATGCTGATGAAGCATCTCAACTGATCACGTCAACCATTCTGCTAGGAATGAAAAATTTCATTCCTTCCTCATTTAAGAAAAGCAATATTCGTAAGAATAAGTGGTTTAATGATAACTGCAGGTCAGCAGTCGCGAGTAAAAAAGCAGCCCATTTGGACTACGTTAATTGCCCATCCGTAGAAAACCTTGTTAAGTTTAGAATAGCCAGAAATAGAGCTAACGCTATAATTAACAGGTCTAAAATAATAAATGACCAAAAGATTCGAGATAGCATGCGGAAAATTTTAGATTATGATTCAAACATTAAAAGCTTTTGGACATTTGCAGCAATGGTTAAAAGAAACTTTGGAGAAAAGACTTCTTCTGTTCCTACTTTATTCCATAATGGTATTATTTATAAAACTGATATTCAGAAAGCCAATCTCTTAGCTTCGCATTTTGCTAGTGCGTCAACACTTCCATTTTCTAACCAAAGTCCACCAATTCTTCCGAATGTAGGCCTAGGTATGTCTTCAATTTATTTCCGTCTTCGGGTTGTTTCCTAAATTCTTAAAGAACTTGACCCCAATAAAGCAACTGGACCCGACGGTATTCCACCATTATTATTGAAAAGATGTCATCATACTTTGGCTAATCCGCTTAGCAAATTGTTTCATCTCTCAATGAAGACAGGTGTTTTTCCGTCAATTTGGAAAATAGCTTATATTCAACCCGTCCCGAAAAAAGGTGATAAGTCTGCACCTACTAACTACCGCCCTATTGCTCTGTTGTCAGTTTTGTCAAAAGTAATGGAATCTATCATTAATTTCAAACTAATGAGCTATCTGGATTCGAATGCTCTTTTATCTGATGTACAGTATGGATTTCGAAAAAATCGATCTTCAGGTGAACTAATGACGTGCATGACTCATTATTGGGAGCGAAGCCTTAAAAATCTAGGCGAATCAAGCGTTGTGTCCTTGGATATTTCTAAGGCTTTTGATAGAGTTTGGCATGATTGTCTTATTAATAAGATTCGTGCGCTCAACGTACACCCCTCTCTCATTACATGGATTGAGGATTATTTATGGAACCGCAAATTAAAAGTGGTATTGAATGGTTTTTCCTCATTTTCGCATGAGATCAATGCTGGCGTTCCTCAAGGGTCTTCCTTATCGCCTACATTATTCTTAATATATATCAATTACTTGTTGTCTTCTACAACATGTGATATCCACTCATTTGCTGATGATACGACGTTATCGGCTTCAATGGAGTTTGTTAGTCAAAAAGAATGCAATTCTCGCTTGATTTGTTCGCGTGAATTAATGAATTCGACAATTCTGTCGAACATTCAAGTTATTCTTGATTGGGGAAGATCTAATAGGGTGGAATTTAACCCAATTAAATTCCAGTCTTGTCTTTTTTCTCAAAAGGCAATTCAACATTACGTAGCACCAGTAATTAATGGTGCCACTATTGCAAGATCAGTTTCACTAAAGATGTTAGGTTTGAAAGTTTCTAGTGAACTTTCCTGGAAGGAACATATTTATGAAATCTCAAAAAGAGCGAGCCAATGCTTGGGCTTTATAAGACGTTGTAACTTTTACTTCAGCCCCTCTGAAGTATTAAGATTATATAAATCTTATGTTAGACCAATTTTAGAATTTAATTCATTTGTTTGGGGTGGGGCTCCAAGATCTCATTTGGTTCATCTTGATGGAATTCAAAATAGAGTTATCCGTTTGATAAATGATGTAACAATTACTTCATCTCTTGATTCTTTGGAGCATAGACGTAATGTTGGAGCTTTATCTGTTTTCTACAAATTTTACAACGGTAGATGTTCTTCAGAAACCCGTACTCTATTCCCAGGTCCTTTTGTCAGCAACGTTAACACTCGTTTGAGGTCTAATCAACATAGATTTGCCTTAAAACCGTTCTCATGTAGAACCCAACACTTCAAATCGTCCTTTTATCCGAAAGTGACTTCGATGTGGAATCAATTGGTCGACTCCGTATTTCCTGAATCTTATAATTTACAGGCCTTCAAAATAGCTGTCAACAACTTCCTGAAGGACGACCGTAGTGTTCATTAGAGGATACGATTATTTTATATAATAAAATTATTATTGATTGTATTTTTTGTATTATTTATAATATTTGTTGTTTATTTTGTAATATTTTCTTGGTGAAGGTTTTTTGTAGTTTTCCCTGACCATGATTCACTGATAAAAGTATTTGGACTCGCGTCGTTTTAGTTTCGTGTTCGTTTTTTCGTATTGCTTTTTTCAATGAATCAGAGATAATTCTGGGAAAATAAATTGAAACCGGCTACAAACGTGAGGAATGTGTTATATTGTAATTCACATTCCTTCGAATTTTAATTTTAATAAAGGGCATAGCCCAACTTTTTGCCGTGACGAAAGTCATTCAGGGACTTATCCCTTGGCATTGAGTCCTTTAAAAAAAAAAAAAAAAAATACATAAGGACCCTTCATCATTTCCTGACTTAATTCTTGATAATAAAGGAATAGAGCAAATTGGTGTCGTTAAAAATCTAGTCATCTACATTAACAGAACACTATCATGAAAGGATCACATTACTCACATCGTCTCAAAAATGTAGGGGCCTCTTCGCTTTTTGTCGATTGGCGCTCAGTTTTTAACAGTAAGAGTTAAGTTTACTTTAGTGAAATCCTGTATTCTTCCTTTCTTTATGTATGGTTGTGAGATATTTTCTATCTCGTTACATTTATATATATTACCAGCGGAAATACACGGCGTTTCTCGGCAGCCCAATTCCACTGACCACGACCCAAGTTAACAACCAACCAGTGACCGGCCCTATGATTTCCCGCCAACTGACCAACCCACCAACTGACCACCTCACCAACACAGAAAACTATAGAAGTGACACACTTAGCAAAAGTAATAAAAAATTAAAATTTTCATTAAATATTGCTTTATTGCTTTTCAAAACATTCGCGTTTAAGATCTATACACTTTTGCATATGCTTAAACCATTTATCGAAACACTTTTTCCAGTCCGAAGATGATAGCTCCAAAACATGCTTTTTGAACGCTTAATTCGATCGTTTGCAAACAAATGGTCGTATACCAAGCTGAATTGACTGTCTTTTGATTTTTAAAGGCCACAGTAGCCAAATGACCGGTTTTCGTGAAGAAACACGCCCATTTGCTTCCCAACGCTCCGAGCTTGCACAACTTTTGTTGGATTTTCTTCGAATTGGAAGACCCAAAAAGTCGATTGCCCTTTTCTTTTCGGGTCATACGCAAATATCCATGAGTCGTCACCTGTCACGATCTTGTATACGTGTTTGGAAGTACCTTCAACGAATTTTTCAAGCATTTAACGGCACTAATCGACACGAACCTTTTTTTGTGCGTCTGTCAAAAAATGTGGAATCCAACGTGCTTCCGCACTTTAAATGTTCATACAAATTTTTCTAGAAATTCACCCGATTTTCTTCAAATGTTATACGCATGTGTTTCTTCAATGGACAACACTTTTTGTAAATGTAAATTTGGGAATGATCGGACCCCGGAGTCAGGTGCTCCCATAAAATTTTTATTTTAAAAATATACCCGATTTTCTTAAAATTTTATACACACGTGTTTAATTGATGGGCAACACTTATTGTAAAAATTTGGAAGTGGGCCCAGGCCGAGGTGCTCCCATATAATTTTTTAAAAACTAACCCGATTTTATCCAAATTTTGTACACATGGTTGTCCCAGGGCACCCTTCGGCCCAGATCACTTCCAGATTTTTATAAAAAGTGTTGAGCCCTCCGACCCAGTGGTCCAATCACTTCCAAATTTTTACAAAAAGCATTGTCCATCAATGGTAAATACGTGTATAAAATTTGAAAGAAATCAGATAAATTTTGTAAAATATTTGTATGGGAGCCCTCCGACCCCTAGGCCCAAGGGGCCCAAAATTTTAACGGAAAGTGTTGTCATCGGAGATATACATATGTGCAAGGTTTGAAAAAAATCGGCCTTTAGCAAGTGGGTTAAAAATTGATCACAAAATTTGGTCCACAAGCCAGCCAGCCAGCCAGCCCAAACACACGGGCAAGCGAAGTTAATATAGAGAATTTAAAAAGAAAAAACTATTTAAAAGTTTATATTTTATTTTATTTTAAAGATCTCAAAAAGGCCCCAAAAGACTCTTAAATGACCCCTAAAAGACCCTCAAAAGATCCTTTTCAAATACCCCCAATAGACCACCCAAAAGACCCTTTAAAGATCCCGAAAAGACTCTCAGAAGACCCGCAAAACACCCCCCAAATGACCGCCAAAAGAAATCAGGTAAATTTTGTAAAATATTTGTATGGGAGCCCTCCGACTCCTAGGCCCAAGGGGCCCAAAATTTTAATTGAAAGTGTTGTCATCGGAGATATACATATGTGCAAGGTTTGAAAAAAATCGGCCTTTAGCAAGTGGGTTAAAAATTGATCACAAAATTTGGTCCACAAGCCAGCCAGCCAGCCAGCCCAAACACACGGGCAAGCGAAGTTAATATAGAGAATTTAAAAAGAAAAAACTATTTAAAAGTTTATATTTTATTTTATTTTAAAGATCTCAAAAAGGCCCCAAAAGACTCTTAAAAGACCCCTAAAAGACCCTCAAAAGATCCTTTTCAAATACCCCCAATAGACCACCCAAAAGACCCTTTAAAGATCCCGAAAAGACTCTCAGAAGACCCGCAAAACACCCCCCAAATGACTGCCAAAAGAAATCAGGTAAATTTTGTAAAATATTTGTATGGGAGCCCTCCGACTCCTAGGCCCAAGGGGCCCAAAATTTTAATTGAAAGTGTTGTCATCGGAGATATACATATGTGCAAGGTTTGAAAAAAATCGGCCTTTAGCAAGTGGGTTAAAAATTGATCACAAAATTTGGTCCCCAAGCCAGCCAGCCAGCCCAAACACACGGGCAAGCGAAGTTAATATAGAGAATTTAAAAAGAAAAAACTATTTTAAAGTTTATATTTTATTTTATTTTAAAGATCTCAAAAAGGACCCAAAAGACTCTTAAAAGACCCCTACAAGACCCTCAAAAGATCCTTTTCAAATACCCCCAATAGACCACCCAAAAGACCCTTTAAAGATCACGAAAAGACTCTCAGGAGACCCGCAAAACACCCCTCAAAAGACCGCCAAAATTCGGAGCTGTTTAAATATTTTCCTGGCAAATGTGAATTTGGGTACTCAGAATTATCGTAATTCTAAAAACTGGCTAATGCGCAATGAAACCACGAATATAAATTTGAAAATAACATTCAAATTACAAACTACTTTGTAATTGTGTGTTCGCTGAGACTGCACTAAATCACATTAACGCATGGTTGATCGATGCGTCTGGTACTAGCCCAACAAAGAATAGAGCATAGTTCTCTCTTTTTTCCTCTCTCTCTCTCTCTCTCTCTGACCAAGTACCTTTTTGCGTTCTTCATGTTAAAAATAGTTTCGCATTATGACGTCATAAAACGCTGCACCTTTAAAATTAACTCCCATTACGCCTAAATAAGTTTCACTTCAAAAACTAATTTCACTTTGAAAATAACATTCAAATTACAAACTACTGTGTGATTGTTTGTTCTCTGAGACTGCAGTAAGTCACAATAACGTACAGTTGATCGATGCTTGTGGTAAGATCCCAACAACGAATATGGCATAGTTCTCTCTTTTTCTCTCTCTCTCTGGCCAAGTACCTCTTTGCCTTCTTTATGTTCAAAATCGCATTATGACTTCATAAAACGCTGCAACCTTGAAAATTTACACCCATCGCCCCGATCACTACTAAATTTTTACAAAAAGTGTTGTCAATCGGAGATATACATGTATAAAAAATTTGAAGAAAATCGGTCACTTTTCTTAATAAAATTTGTATGGTTGCCCCTCGACCCCGGAACCCTATTCCAACTAAATTTTTGCAATAAGTGTTGCCCATCATAGATATACATGTGTAAAAAATTTGAAGAAAATCGGGTACTTTTTTATAAAAAATGTATGGTACCCAATCACTTTCAAATTTTTAGAAAAAGTGTTGTCGATCGGAGATACACATGTGTATAAAATTTCAAGTAAATAAATTTAATAGAAAGTGTTGTCATCGGTGCAAAGTTTTAATAAATTCGGGTTTTATGAAGTGGGTTAAAAATAGATCACAAGATTTGGCATGCCAGCCAGCCACGCGCAGGCAAAGTTAATATAGAGAACTTAAAAAGGAAAAATATATTGTGCAGTATGGAGATTGTGAAAGCTGAAATTAAAATTGATTTTAATGTAACCGTGTAGCTGATAACTGAATTATAATAAAAGTAAAAACAAGCAACTTAACGACAATGAAAAATATGAAAATTAAAGGTATCCTTTGCGCCGAATGACTTAAATTTCCTCATTTTCCTTTTCCATACCATATCGGCTTTGTTCAGAATAATAACACCGCTAATTTTTTTTAAATGACTGCATATTATTTTAAAGAAAACGAGCTGTTAGGGGCTTTGAACACGCACGCATCGAAACCCTTCTAAATTTGAAACTTTATGTGAATGTCATACATAAGATTGGAAAATTTTTTTATAACGCCGACTTGTCCGACCTCCTCCATCATGATAGCTTGTGGTTTCTTTGAGTACAAAACACTTAAGAAAAAGTTCAGAAAGCTCCGACGAACGGTTCTTGAATTTTTGCAGAACAGCCAGGCGTAAATACCACCTAGAGATATACATTATAAATATATAAAATACTATAGTTGTTAACCCCGGCTTTACCCGGGAACCGCCGACCCCTACCCACAAGACACCGTTTAGACCCACTAAAAGCTAAAATAACAGGGCTGTCTAGCTGCCCCTTACACCCTACTGACCCAACCAAAGTGACCGCTCCCCCACTGAAATCGAACACCATTGAGCCCCACCCCACCTATCCACCACTGACCCAAGATTGTACCCTATAACGTGTTAGAATCGTGAGTTATAGTCGCGAGTTCCTAAATAAATCCCATGGAAAACTGAAAAAAAATTTCAGTTTTAACCGAATTTTTCAAGTTTTTTTTTTAAATAGAGCCAAATCGGTCCAGCCGTTTAGCCGTGAAAAGGTAACAGACAGACGAGCTACTTTCACATTTATAATATTAGTATGGATATGGATAGTATGGATATGGATTAGTATGGATGTTTTATATATTAGATAATTAATTATTAAAAAAAAATCTAAAATTTGTTTCTCAATATTTTTCTTAAAAAATCCGAAAAAACTAGTGTACGTAGAGGATCCTTCTTGGAAAGTCCTTTGCGGTAGTATTTATGGAATACGACAGCGAGGCCGGCCAAGCCTACGCTGGAAGGATGTCGTAGACCAGGACGCCCAGAGTTTAGGGATGTTTAAATGGATACGAATCAGAAAAAATTTTGAATTTTAATATTTAAAATATTTATTATATAAAAATACAATCTTACCATTAATTAAATGGTTGACTTCTTGTGTTGTGGCTGTCAAAACGAAAATTGCACTTAGAATACTATAAGTTTTAAGCATTTTTTAATAGATTTTATGTTGCCACCACATGTAAGAAGTAATATTATCATAAAGAAATTCGCTCTCAATTCAAGATTACTATCTTACAATATTTTATCAGTTTTTCAGTGAACAAGTACTTATTTACTAAATTGTTAGTAAATTTAGATTTCTTTAATATAGGTTTAAGTTCATTTTTCATTCTTAAAAAAGTAAAAACATCTGCACTATTAGAATATGTTCGGTTGACTGATTAAAATAATTCGACATTTAGCTATATTATCAGATCAGATAAATAAGAAAATTTCCAGGAATTGCTGTACAGTACTGTACTTTTCATTTATTGCAATCATTAATACATTTTGTGATAAGAAAAATCGCAAACAAAGAAAAACAGAAGACGGCGATAAAAACAATATTTTTGTTTTGTAATTTTTGATAGCTGATACTCTCATAATTTTTGATAGACATAATGCCTATTACCCTGGTGGCTTATCAAGAAGATCAAAAGTTATAAAACAATGTTAAATAGGATAAGGAAATTGTGTTTAATAAATTGTGGGGAAGTATTCCGATACCTATACCTACTTAAGTCTATTGGAATACTAGCATGACGTAAATGAGTGCAAGCGTTGGTTTTCCCCGTAAGTAAATAGCTTTTACAATAAATACAGTGTAAAACAAAAAATTTCTAATGTTTAATTACGTCCATATCTGTCGCGCCTATACATACACCATAGAAATTTTCATAGTGTTTTTTTTGTCAAATGTTCTTAATCATGCTGGGGGATATGAATGCTATAATAGGTAGGGAGCCAATATCCAGGCAGTACATTGGCACCCATAGCTTACACAACGACAATGGACAACGAGTCATAGAGATGGCAGCAAGCAATAATTTGCTCGTTGCGAGTACAAGGTTTGCGCGTAAAAGGCTTCCCATAATTTTCTAAAAAGAAAACATGTTTAGTTTTCGTTATTTTGTGCATCAGATTTCCCAGAAATAGTTTATGCAGTTTAAAAAGTGAGCAATTGTAAACTCTAATTGACCAATATCTCTGATGTCTGCGTATCAACTAGCTTGCGAAGAATATCTGTACTTAAAACACAGAAAGTAGTAAAGCAACAAGAACGTTTAAAACAAAAAGACCGCAATTATAAAAAGCTAGCTGTTCTGGGGCACTTTGCTACCCGCATACAAGAGTTCCCAGTTGTTCAACCCATTCCGAAATATGACAGGTTCGTGTTTTGTATGCAAAATTTCAAAATTCTGGACAAAACATGAAAACTACTACTAATATTATATAATTGGACCTTTTAGACCAAATTCTGGGGTCTGTACCAAAACCATCTCTACAGAAAGCTCAACTGTTTTGCTGATTAACAGATACATGCTTAAAAACTAACAAAATTAGATGATTGGTAATCAACAAAAGAGCAAAATCAATATAAAATTTTTCTGTTTCTCACTACCACAACTTACGTCTCTCGCTCTTTTCGGTACCACTAGCGTTTTATAACAATGTAAAAAACCTTCGTTTTTCGTGTACAAACTTTTATATAAACATCGAAACAGGCCACACAGGAGCTATTTCAAAGAATTTTCTCTATTCCACGCTTCACACGCGCCACATACGACTAGCGACTCGCGTCAAAAGGGGGCATCAAAATGGGCAACAGACGTTGAGCCGCTCAAAAATTTCAGGCCTCTAGGTCATGCGAAAGGTCGATAAAACCATCACACACGCGAAATGTATTGGAATATAAAAAAGGTATTTTGGACTTAGATACTCACAAATTTTCAACTCTCTACGTCGTGTGGAAGGTGGTTAAAAAAAACCTCAAATAAGTCGAAAAAAAAATATTTCAACCCATAACACGCGACACGCATCATACTCGGAATATAAAAAATTCTCTTTTGGAATTAGAATTTCGGCATTAGTATGCGTAAAGTTGGGCTTCTGTAGAGAACGTTTTGGTTGTACCCGAAAAACGAAGTTTACTTTTTAAAATTACTGATGTTAATTTTGCAATAGAAATTCTTGAAATTGATTGTTTATTTTTAAATTCTCTATATTAACTTCGCGTGTCAGTGGCTGGCTGGCTGGTGGGCAGAATCGTGTGATCAATTTTTAACCCACTTCCTAAAGTCCGATTTTATTCAAACTTTGCACACATGTGTATTTCCCAATACTTTCTATACCCAATAACAATACTTTCTATTAAAATTTGAGAGTGATCGGGCTGTGGAATCGGGAGGCTCCCATACAAATGTTTTAAAAAACTTACCCGATTTTCTTCAAATTTTTCTACTTTTTGTAAAAATTTTGAAGCGATCGGGGCCCGTGGTAGTTTACAAAATTTACACGATTTTCTTAAAATTTTGTGTGTATGTGTATCTCCGATGGACAGCACTTTTTGTAAAAATTTGAAAGTGAAATGGCCCCGGGGTCGGGGTCTTTCTAACAAAAATTTTAAAAAATTTACCCGATTTTATTCAAACTGCACATTGTGTATTCCCGATTAGAGAATTTACACGAAAATTTTTAATTTTTATGGGTGATTTTATTAAAGGTGATTATTGATTGCAAAGGTTTTTTTTTTATTAAAAATCATGATAGAAAATAGAAAAATTCTCCTTCAAATATTTTTCGAGTAAAATGTTTTCGAACTATGTCAGTAATTTCCTTGACACACTGGCAAACTTTGAGTAGTTTATCGTTTGTAGTTTATTAGATAGCCGTTGAGGTCGACACACTCAATATTATTCTCGGTAAGTTTACAAAAAAGGAAGGCTTTAAAATGCTTTGTTGAGCGAGACAATACTAAAATGCTTTAATATGTATAAAAAACGCAACCCATAAAAATAAAAATTTAAATTCTCTAAAAGGAGATACATATGTGTGCGATGTTTGCACCGGGTTAATTTGGAAAAAATTAATATTAGAGCCCCTTCAAAATGTTAACAAATACTGTTGTCACCGGAGATACACAAGTGTAAAAAATTTGTATGGGAGATCCCGCCTTGGCGCCCGATCACTTCCAAATTTCAATAGGGAGTGTTGTCATCGGAGATACACATGTGTCGAAAATTTGAAAACAACGGGCTAATTTATAAAAAAATGTATATGGGCACCCCTCGATCCTTAGGTTCACTCCAAAAATTTTACAAAAAGTTTTGTTCGTCGGATATACACATGTGTATAAGATTTAAAAAAAAATCGGGTTAATTTTTTAAAAAAAAATTGTACGGGGCCTCCAAAATTTTTCAAAAATTGTTCTCCACCGGAGATACACATGTACATAAAATTTAAAGAAAATCGAGTTAATTTTGTTTAAAAAAATTTTATGGGGCCAGGTGTCTCCAAAATTTTTACAAAAACTGTTGTCCATCGGAGATACACATGTAGGTATATAAAATTTGAAGAACATCGGGTAAATTTTGTAAACTATTTGTATGGAAGCCCACCGACACCTAGGCCAGAAAGGCCCCAAATATAATAGAAAGTGAAAGTGTTGTCATCGGAGATATGCATGTGTGCAAAGTTTCAATGAAATCGGACTTTGGGACGTGGGTTAATTTTAAATTTTATGGGTGATTTTATTATTAGTTAATAATTGCAAGCAAAGTTTTTTTTTATTAAAAATTAAATAGAAAAGATTAAATTCTCCTTCAAATATTTTTCGAGCAAAATCTTTTCGAACTATGTCAGTAATACCCTTGACACACTGGCAAACTTTAACTAGTTTATCGTTTGTAGTTTATGAGATAGTCGTTGAGGTCGACACACTCAATACTATTCTTGGTAAGTTTACAAAAAAGAGAGGCCTTTAAAATGCTTTGTTGAGCGAGACAACACTTAACTGCTTTAATATGTATAAAAAAAGCAACCCATAAAATTTTTCGTCTAAATTCTCTAATCGCAGAAATTGATATGGGAGCCCCTCGATCCTGGGTCAGTTTTTTTATTGTAGGAGAAAATCATCGAAAGAGACATTTGACATCAGATGTCAAATTTGAAAATGCTCAGATCATTTTATTCTGAGGACTTAGAGCACGCTCATACTCTAAGCAAATAAGAAACACGAGCATTTTTCTTGAGAGCTCTTTGACTGCTCTGAACTAATTTATGAAAACGCGAAATTACAGAATATTGTGAAAACTTGTTGTTCTATCTGTAAGTTGATATCGACAACAAAAAACGACATCAATAAAAATACAATTCAGTAAATAAGTAAGTTGAATTAAGCATAAAAAATTTATGTCTCGTTTCATTTGCTGGGTTCATTTGTGCATGAGCTAAGATTTCTCTCTCTCTCTCTCCAACACCAAAACCATGCCGACTGCGCAGCACACACCGCACAGAGTCCATAAAGTGCCAGTATAAGAAATTAAAAAAAATTATAAGGGCCTTGCGGCCGAACCCGGGGCCCGATCACTACCAAATTTTAGCAAAGTATTGTTTATTGGGTATACACATGTGTGTAAAATTTGAAAAAAATCGGGTAATTTTTATTTTAAATTTGTATGGGAGCCCCACGAACCCGGGGACCGATCACTTCCAAATTTTAAAAGAAAGTATTGTCACTGGAAATACACATATGTACAAAATTTCAGGAATATCGGGTTTTAGGAAGTGCGTTAAAAATTGATAATTAAAAAAAAATTTGTATGGGAGCCCCCCGACCCCGGGGCGCGATCGCTTCAAAAAATATCGGAGATACACATGCGTATAAAATTTGAAGAAAATCGGGAACTTTTTTCATAAAATTTGTATGGGCCTCATGGGCCGTTCACTCCAAAAATTTTACAAAAAGTTTTGTTCGTCGGATATAGACATGTGTATAAAATTTAAAGAAAATCGGGTTAATTTTTTTAAAAAATTTGTATGGGGCCTTCAAAATTATTACAAAAAGTGTTCTCCATCGGAGATACACATGTATATAAAATTTGAAGAAATGCGGGTTAATTTTGTTTAAAAAAATTTTATGGGTCCAGGTGTCTCCAAAAATTTTTACAAAAACTGTTTTCCATCGGAGATACACACGTATATAAAATTTGAAGAAAATCGGGTAAATTTTGTAAAATATTTTTATGGGAGCCCACCGACCCCTAGGCCAGAAAGGTCCCAAATATAATAGCAAGTGAAAGTGTTGTCATCGGAGATATGCATGTGTGCAAAGTTTCAATGAAATCGGACTTTGAGAAGTGGGTTAAAAATTTATCGCAAGATTCCACGACAAACAAACATATATATAATATAGAGAATTTAAAAAATATGCATATGTACTTTTTTGAAATTAAAAATTTTCAACGCATAAAATACATAACCATTTATTGTCATAACTAGCATACTAGCTGAAATACCCAGCGTTGCCTGGCTGCCCCCCCCCCCCCCACACTACCCTCCCTACAACTGACGTCCAAGACCTTTCAAGACCCACCTTGAGATACCACCGGTATATTTCCGGTGACAATACTCTATTAAAATTTGGGGCCCCTCGACCTCGGGGTCCGCTCCCATAAAAATATTTAATCAAATTTACCCGATTTTCTTAAAATTGTATACAAATGTGTATCTCCGATGGACAACACTTATTGTAAAAATTTTACAGACGCCGGGCCCTGGGGTCGGTCGGAGCCCCATACAAATTTATAATAAAAATTAGCCCGATTTAGGTAAAATTTTATACACATATGCATCTACCATGGACAAACTTTTTTGAGCGAATGGGCCCTGGACCCGAGGGGTGCCCGTATAATTTTTTTAAAAATTAGCCCGATTTTATTCAAATTTTAAACATATGTTTATCTCCGATAGACGAACTTTTTGTAAAAATTTTTGAGTTTTTGATTTAAATTGTTTTCCCATGAAAATTTTTTTTACACATGTGTATCTCCGGTGAAAATAGTTTTTTAAAAAAAAAATGGGAATTAAAGGGTGCTCTAACATTAATTTTTTCTAAATTAACCCGGTTCAAACTTTGCACACATATGTATCTCCTATTAGAGAATTTACATGAAAAATTTTTATGGGTTGTTTTTTTAATTTTAATAAAGGGTGTAGCCCTCGTTATTGCCGTGGCGCAAGTCATTCAGTGAGTTGTCCTTGGTAATAAATTTATGTATAAAAAAACAACCCATAAAAATTAAAATTTTTCATCTAAATTCTCTAATCGCAGAAATTGATATGGGAGCCCCTCGATCCTGGGCCATTTTTTTTTATTGTAGAAGAAAATCATCGAAACAAACATTTGACATCAGATGTTAAAATTGAAAAAGCTCAGATCATTTTATTCTGAGCACTTAGAGCACGCTCATACTCTGAGCAAATAAGAAACACGAGCATTTATCTTGAGAACTCTTTGACTGCTCTGAACTAATTTATGAAAACGCCAAATGACAGAATATTGTGAAAACTTGTTGTTCTATCTGTAAGTTGATATCGACAACAAAAAAAACGACATCAATAAAAATACAATTCAGTAAATAAAAATGTAAGTTGAAGTAAGCATAAAAAATGTATGTCTCGTTTCATTTGCTGGGTTCATTTGTGCGTGCGCTAAGATTTCTCTCTCTCTCTCCACCACCGCCAAAACCATGCAGCGCAGCCGACTGCGCAGCACACACCGCACACAGTCCATAAAGGGCGACGAATATCTGATGCCAGTACAGATATTTAAAAAATGTATAAGGGCCTTGCGGCCGAACCCGGGACCCGATCACTACCAAATTTTCGAAAAAGTATTGTTTATTGGGTATACACATGTGTGTAAAATTTGAAGAAAATCGGGTAAATTTTTTAAAAATTTTGTTTGGGAGCCCCCCGACCCCGCAGCCCGAGGGGCTTCAAAATTTTTATGGGTCCAGGTGTCTCCAAAAATTTTTACAAAAACTGTATTCCATCGGAGATACACACGTATATAAAATTTGAAGAAAATCGGGTAAATTTTGTAAAATATTTTTATGGGAGCCCACCGACCCCTAGGCCAGAAAGGTCCCAAATATAATAGCAAGTGAAAGTGTTGTCATCGGAGATATGCATGTGTGCAAAGTTTCAATGAAATCGGACTTTGAGAAGTGGGTTAAAAATTTATCGCAAGATTCCACGACAAACAAACATATATATAATATAGAGAATTTAAAAAATATGCATATGTACTTTTTTGAAATTAAAAATTTTCAACGCATAAAATACATAACCATTTATTGTCATAACTAGCATACTAGCTGAAATACCCAGCGTTGCCTGGCTGCCCCCCCCCCCCACACTACCCTCCCTACAACTGACGTCCAAGACCTTTCAAGACCCACCTTGAGATACCCCCGGTATATTTCCGGTGACAATACTCTATTAAAATTTGGGGCCCCTCGACCTCGGGGTCCGCTCCCATAAAAATATTTAATCAAATTTACCCGATTTTCTTAAAATTGTATACAAATGTGTATCTCCGATGGACAACACTTATTGTAAAAATTTTACAGACGCCGGGCCCTGGGGTCGGTCGGAGCCCCATACAAATTTATAATAAAAATTAGCCCGATTTTGGTAAAATTTTATACACATATGCATCTACCATGGACAAACTTTTTTGAGCGAATGGGCCCTGGACCCGAGGGGTGCCCGTATAAATTTTTTAAAAATTAGCCCGATTTTATTCAAATTTTAAACATATGTTTATCTCCGATAGACGAACTTTTTGTAAAAATTTTTGAGTTTTTGATTTAAATTGTTTTCCCATGAAAATTTTTTTTACACATGTGTATCTCCGGTGAAAATAGTTTTTTAAAAAAAAATGGGAATTAAAGGGTGCTCTAACATTAATTTTTTCTAAATTAACCCGGTTCAAACTTTGCACACATATGTATCTCCTATTAGAGAATTTACATGAAAAATTTTTATGGGTTGTTTTTTTAATTTTAATAAAGGGTGTAGCCCTCGTTATTGCCGTGGCGCAAGTCATTCAGTGAGTTGTCCTTAGTAATAAATTTATGTATAAAAAAACAACCCATAAAAATTAAAATTTTTCATCTAAATTCTCTAATCGCAGAAATTGATATGGGAGCCCCTCGATCCTGGGCCATTTTTTTTTATTGTAGAAGAAAATTATCGAAACAAACATTTGACATCAGATGTTAAAATTGAAAAAGCTCAGATCATTTTATTCTGAGCACTTAGAGCACGCTCATACTCTGAGCAAATAAGAAACACGAGCATTTATCTTGAGAACTCTTTGACTGCTCTGAACTAATTTATGAAAACGCCAAATGACAGAATATTGTGAAAACTTGTTGTTCTATCTGTAAGTTGATATCGACAACAAAAAAAACGACATCAATAAAAATACAATTCAGTAAATAAAAATGTAAGTTGAGCATAAAAAATGTATGTCTCGTTTCATTTGCTGGGTTCATTTGTGCGTGCGCTAAGATTTCTCTCTCTCTCTCTCCACCACCACCAAAACCATGCAGCGCAGCCGACTGCGCAGCACACACCGCACACAGTCCATAAAGGGCAACGAATATCTGATGCCAGTACAGATATTTAAAAAATGTATAAGGGCCTTGCGGCCGAACCCGGGACCCGATCACTACCAAATTTTCGAAAAAGTATTGTTTATTGGGTATACACATGTGTGTAAAATTTGAAGAAAATCGGGTAAATTTTTTAAAATTTTTGTTTGGGAGCCCCCCGACCCCGCAGCCCGAGGGGCCTCAAAATTTAATAGAAAGTGTTGTCTCCGGAAATACACATGTGTGCAAAATTTCAATAAAATCGGGCCATGGGAAGTGGGTTAAAAATTGATCGCAAGAATCCACGACAGACGACCGACGACCGACAGACGACCGACGACCGACCGACGACCGACCGACGACCGACGACCGACGACCCACGGGCAAGTGAAGTTAATATAGAGAATTTAAAAAATGCACGGAATTTGGAATTTTTGAATTGACTTTAAACTAACTTCCAATTGAGCTAGAGACTTGAATTTTTAAACATATCTCAGAACTGGATGAACATTGATAAATCACAAAAACGGCAACAACTCGCAACAACAACAAAATTAATTCAACGCGAGTTTGCAATTTGTTTCAGATCTAAGCAAACTATACTACGGACAATACTCCTTTTGAAACTTTTAAATTAAAAATGTATTCTTATTAGCTAACATATTTATATATTAAGATGTATATCAAATAACAATAAATATTTAATATACAACTTCTTATTTAATTAATTAAATTGTATATTTTCTTCTTCCGATCCTTCTTCTTCTGACGCCCATGTGTGTTAAATTTAATTTGTTCAACAAATCAAAATTTGTCACCAAGTGAAGTGATTTCGTTAACTGCGATAAACTAGTTCCGCAAACTAGTTTTCAATGAACCAGTTTCGACTATATTTGCCAAAAAAAAAACAACAAAAGACTTGAACTAGTTCAAATAGCCAGTGTGTCAAGGGTATTATTGTCAGATCATCAAACAGAGCTTGTATATAGTGTAAAAACAAACATAGTTTAGGAAAATTGTAAATAATTCGATCGCTAAACGGGTTGTGAAAACAACATCTTCCAACACCAGTGATTGGGCATGCTGATCATAGCGGGTCCGGAATCAAATTAAGTAAGCAGGTCCCACGACCAGCATTAGCCGTTCTGGCAGCAGAACTGTAGAAGCTAGAGCTGCTGGCTCCCATCCGACAAGCACGCAAGTAGGAAGAATGCGTCGAGTAAAGGCAGATCACTGGGTTAACCTTACCTGACTGCTTGCCGTAGCCCAATGCTCAATTACTCCCGTCAGCTAATGCATCTAGGGAGGACATATGAGCACCGTAAGGATTCTATAGGTTAACCTGCTACCTTTAGCACGCTGTTCGCCAAGGAAAATATAAACCTTGGTCTCATTCAAAGGTCTACGGAATAATGCACATAAGTTAAACTTTTAAAAGCGGGGAGTTATTGCCAAGGGCGGCCTGCTTGACCAGCACGAGAATTAACGTTCTTCCAATTCCAACGAAGGACCTGGTGGCCTTGCTAGTGAAGTGTCTTTGGAATAACGTGGATACCTCCAGTGAATGGTTTACCCCACGGTCCTCTTTGGACTTGGATTCGTTATACGACAATCAACGTCCATCATAGACTGATGTGCCAGTATTACATCAATGGTTAGAGCAGGACCTATCTTACGTCCCTGCCGATCTCTGGTTTTTCGACAACCGGTTGATCTATGCAACTCCACAGAGAGCACATCATCGCACCGGTAACATCAGGACCTGTTCTGATGTTACCATGCTAGTGTTCTACCCGCATTTGGGTAGTAAACCACAGCCACTACGTAGGCCAAAGCCAGAATAAACTGGACCTCAACCAATGGTTGACCCAGACTCAGCTAACCTCCGAAGAGATTAACCTTATCTGTGGGCGGAATCAACCCCCGTAGTACCAACGCGACCTTGGTGAGATCTGCCATCAAGGGACTCAGCTCTTTCAGAATGAGTGCCTTGGCGATTGCAAAAGCAGACCCTGGCAGCACGTTCGTCCGGAACCTCGTATACTATCATTTGACACTAGGGTGTTTCAAGTCCTAGGCCGCCCGGGATAGAAACTATCCCGAGCACTACCACCTGCAGTATGTACGGTAGGGGCGCTTGATACAAAAGACAGCGCCCATCTTTGCCATTCTTTAGCACAAACCCCCTGCCACTATAATCTTCCGAGTAAGACCAAGTATCAAACTTATAATAACCAGACGATTAAGTAAGATACAGCGACCCCCTCGGGGGGGGGGGGGTGACCTTGCTAGTGGAAGTCCGTACGAAACGGTACGGATGGAGCCACTCGCAACCAGATAGACCTCGTGTTGATAGACCGCCGCCACATCTCGAAACTGATGACAGTACGAACGTACCGAGGTGCCAACAACGACTCGGACCACTATCTTGTTGGTGTGGTGATCCGAGCGCGGATTGCGTTATCATGCGTTATCAAGAAAGACAGCATCCGCGAATCAGATTCGAGTCAACACGGCTGCCCTTCGCAACGAAGAGGTCAGAAACAACTACGGTCAAGCGATAGGACTCACCCTTAACGCAGGGGCTGACATGTCGGGCGTAGAAGAGAAATGGACATGCCTTTAGAATACTGTCATTAGTACTGCTGATCCATCTGAGGCAGTAGTCATAGAGATCGGAACAACTGGTTCGATAACGAACGTAAGAATGATGCGTACCGAGTAATGCAACAATCTCATAGAACGCGGACACGCGAAGATGTATATAAAGAGCACAGAAGATATAAAAAAACAATTCACCGGCGAAAGAAAGGTCTGGGAGAAAAATATCGTCCATGAACTAGAATAGTACAGAAAGCGAGGACCGCACCAGAAGCGGAAGTTCTACCAAAGAGTCCGCGGTGTGACGCAAGATACACCGCGTTGCACATACTACAAAGACAAAGAGGGTAATCTGATCGCTGATCTCAAAGGCATCTTAGAGCGATGGGAAGAGCCCTTTCATGAGTTGATAATAGGCAGCTAACTGAGGAATTGGAGGCTCCACCAATGACCGAAGAACACTATGCTGCCACCACCAAGCACGAAGTTAGCAGAGCGATAAATCGACTCAAAAATAATAATTCTGACCTCTTAGCCGCGTTCGACAGAAAAGTCTTACAGAGAATTGTTGGCCCCGTATGTGAGAAAGGATGATTCCGGAGATTCTATAATGATGAGATCTACGAGCGTTACCGTGATGGCGACATCGTGAAGAGAATTAAGCTCGGAAGGCTCCGGTGGGCAGAACAACTAGCTCACATGAGCGAAGAGGATCGTGCTCGGAAAGTCCTTTGCGGTAGGATTTAAGGAACACGACAGCGAGGCCGACCAAGCCTACGGTGAAAGGATGGCGTATATCAGGATGCCCAGTGTTTAGGAATGCCAAACTGGTATTAAAGACACTTAAGACGTTTGTATTCACTTCTTCTGACATTTTATGTTCCGCTTACACACATATGATGAGCTAATAGTGCAAATATGGGAGGAAGAAGCGATGCCAGAAGACTGGCAAAGAGGGTCCTGTGCCCCATACATATGAAAGGAGATATCACAACCTGCAGCAGTTATCGTGCTATAACGTTGTTTAGTGTCGCGTATAAGATTTTCTCTTCTATACTTCAAGACAGGATAGCCCCATACGCTAAAGTCATCATTGGCCCATACCAGTGTGGCTTCATTCAGGCAAATCAACAACTGTTCAGAATTACACCCTTAGGCTAGGCGGACAATTATAAAGTGTCTAAGAGTTTCAAAACTCACTACACCATCTTTCTAGCCGCATATGATAGCATAGCCAGAATATAACTTTATAAAGCCATGAAAGAATTCGGCATCAAAAATAAACTGACACGACTATGTAGGTTAACCATGATCAATGTTATAAGCCAAGTAAGAATATGCGGATCACTATCAAGTCCATTCAACAGTTATAACGGGCTCCTACAAGGGGATGGACGGCCTGCGTCCTCTTCAACCTGGCGTTGGAGAAAGTGATTCTAGACTCTGACGTAACGGCGAGAGGAACAATCATCTATGAGTCCATTCAGATACTTGCTTACGCAGACAATATTGACATCGTTGGTAGAAACAGAAGAGCTGTACAGGAAGCTTTCATCGAGATCGAGCATGCGACACGAAATCTGGGGCTGCACATAAATGAGAGCAAAACAAAGTACATGGTGGCCACGTCTGCTAGTAGAAGATCTATAGCTTTTAAATAAATAAAGAATTTAAATGGTATATGGCTTTACATAAAAAGTATGTAAAGACGTAATTTTATTTTATTCAAAAACTTATTAACTAAATAATTTACGACGAGACGCGTGTGCCGACAACAAAGAGAAAAAGATGACTGCCCATCGACCAACCGTCTCGGTCAGTACGTCAACGGCATACCTATGTGAGTGTGCACTGATTTTACAACACGGCGGTTGTCAAATAGTGGGCCCTACAGGCCCTACAGTACTCCCCCTTAGTGTTGTTTTTTTTTGTCGATGGTGTTGTTGTTTTTAGTTGTGCTTTTTGGTTTCCTTCTGTAGTGTTGTGTGCTGCTTTTAATCTATTGATGGATATATTGACTGCTTTGTTTTTTATTTTTATTTTGTAGAATTTTGTGTGTCGCTTTAAAATTTCGTAGGGTCCGTTATATTGCGGCTGCAGCGGTTTTGGTACTGCATCGCAGCGGACGAAAAAGTGTGTGCAGTCTCGCAATTCTTTTTGTGTGAAGACTGGATGCTGTTCTGCCTGATGGTGTGCCGTTACTATTGGACGTATACTGTTCATGTGTTGCTGCAGTATTTTTACAAAATCGGATTCTGAGTTGTGCGTTTTTGATGCACAAAAAAATTCTCCAGGCAACCGTAGAGTCTGAGCATACACAAGCTCTGCAGCTGAAGCTCCGATGTCAGCTTTGTGAGTAGTACGCAAACTAAGTAGAATTAGTGGGAGTAGCTCAGACCAGTTTGTTGACTCGTAGCATTTGATGGCTGTTTTGAGAGTTCGGTGCTAGCGCTTCACCAGACCGTTCGACTGTGGATGATAGCTCGTCGTTCACCAGTGGTAGGACCCCACAAGTCGTGATAGTTCATCGAAAATTACAGACTCGAACTGTCTGCCTTGGTCTGTGCTGATTCTGGTAGGAACGCCGAAACGTGCGAACCAGCTACTGACGAGTGCTTTGGCTTCTGGCCAGCGACTAAAGCGATCGAGGATTGTAAGGCTATAGTAAGGAAGAGGTCCGACCAAGTCAATGTTGATATGACTGAAACGTTCGGATGTTAAATCGTAACGCTGAAGTTGCGTTTTGTTGTGACGAATGATTTTTGTTTATTGATATGGTATGCAACATCGCACTATTTCTCTGCAATATTTTTTCATTGACGGCCAGAAAAAACGTTCTGTTACTAATTTTGTCGTTGCTTTAGCTCCCGGATGTGCCAGGTTGTGTATTGACTGGAACACGCTTACCCTTGCTTGTGGCGGTATGTAAGGACGATTTCTGCCAGTCGACGTTTCCCAAAATAACTGTTTCTTTCCTCCAGGAACGCGCATCTGTTCGAATTTGTACGAGTCGTTCTTCTGAATGCTTTTAAGTTCTTCATTGGCTTGTTGGTCTGCAATGACATTGAAATCGATGGTATTCGTCTTTGAGGTGATTGCGTCCTGCTCAGTTTTTGACGACGGATCGATGAGGACTCTGGAAAACAAATCAGCGATGATATTTTCTGATCCATTTATGTGGCGAATATCAGTCGTAAACTGTCCAATGAAGTCCAGATGCCTGCTTACTCTTGGCGACGCTTTGTCTGAACGTTGTTTGAATGCGTAAGTCAAAGGTAGATGGTCAGTGAGAATTGTGAACTGACGAGCATCGAGTGTGTGGCGAAAGTACTTAACGCCTAGAAACGCGGCTAGCAACTCACGGTCGTATGTACTGTATTTGCGCTGTGATGGTGTTAAAGATTTTGAAAAGAATCCCAGCGGTTGTAGCTCGCTTCCGATTATTTGGTGAAGAGCAGCACCAACTGCGGTGTTGGAAGCGTGGATGTAGAGTGCTAATGGAACGTTTTCTAGAGGGTGAGCCAGCAGAGTGGCGTCGGCTAGCTGCTGTTTACATTTCTTGAAAGCATCGGTAGTTTCCGGAAACCAAGCTAGCAGTGATTTATCGTTTTTTGCGTTGCCCGTGATGTTAAGATTACTCCAAGACTGCTTTTAACAAGAAACGACGATAAAAATTTATCATTCCCAGAAATTTCTTTAAATCTTTCACGATTGTTGGCTGTGGCATGTTGATGATTGCTTCGACCTTGTTTGCAAGTGGTCGGATTCCATCTTTGCTGATCTCATGTCCCAGAAGTTTCACGGTTGGTTTGGCAAAGTCACATTTAGCTACGTTTATGGTGACCGCATGCTCACGAAAACGCTGAAAGACGATTCGCAGATGTTTGAGGTGCTCTTCAAGCGACGTCGAGGCGATGATGATATCGTCGATGTAAGCATACATAAAGTCGAGATCTCTAAGCACTTCGTGTATGAAGCCTTGAAATGTTTGGCCAGCGTTGCAAAGTCCAAACTGCATGTGGGTGAACTCAAATAGTCCAAATGGAGTAGTGATGGCGGTTTTTTTTATATCTTCTTCAGCGATTGGGATTTGATAATAAGCACGTACCAGGTCGAGCGTCATGAAAATTTGTTTTCCTGCAAATGTGGCGGTGCAGTCTTGTACGTGCGGTATTGGATAGCGATCTGGCACTGTGATGGCATTCAGACGGCGATAGTCGCCACACGGTATCCAATCGTTTTCTTTTTTTCGCACTAGGTGTACTGGACTGGCCCAACTGCTGTCTGATGGAAGACATATGCCTGCTTCGACAAGGAATTTGAATTCTTCTTTGGCGGCGCGAAGTTTTTCACCTGCTAGCCGGCGTGGGCGTTCGAAAACCGGCATACCATTCGTTATGATATGATGGACGACTTTTATGCGACTTTCCTTCGAGAGATGGCTTCGTTATATCGATAAACTCGCGCAGTAGTTTGGCATACAGAGATCTGCTGTCCACGGTTGATATGCCAGTCGATGGTGATTCGGTGAAAATTGCTGTTGTTGAAATTTTTGTTTGTTCGTCGATTATTCTCTTCCTTCTAAGGTCGACTAGCAGACCCAAATGTTGGATGAAATCGGCGCCAATGATTGGCCTTTTTGCGTTTTTGCGAGAAGTCTCGGCGCAAACCCAAGTTGACTTTGATGCGTTTGATGCCGTATGTTTTTATGGGAGTCCCATTGGCGGCGTACAGTGTGATGTTGTGAAGCTTAGGTTGTTGCCTGCGTTCAATAGCTGACGGTGGAATGATTGACACGTCCGCGCCAGTGTCTACTAAGTATCTGATGTTGGTGGAGCGGTCGGTGACGAAGAGGCGTGAGGATGGCGATTGGCCAAATTCGTCCGCCTCAAGTGACGAACGGCCTTTTAGTTTCCCGACTCACGCGCTACCGAAGGAGAGAATTTGCAACCAGAGGTGCATTTCTGTGCGTCTCTCCCATATTTTCGGTGATACCAGCAAAACAAGGAGCGTTGACTCCGAGCGCAAGAACGTGGTCGATCCTCGATACGAGTGCAACTTTCGCTATCGCGTCCCCGTTGTATTTTTAGCTCTTGGACTACCGCCATTAACTCATCGATTCGAGCTTCCAGCTGGTTGACCGAATTATATGATTGCGTCGGTTTTTGGGTGCTTTGTTGCAGTTGGTGATTGTGCGCTTGTGCGTAGCTATTGTTAGCGGCCGTAACATGCGGTGTTTGACGGCTGCAGTTTCGTATGGTCCGGTCCCAAGGTCCCAAATTTTGTACACATGTGTATTTCCTTATATTTCTTTTAAAATTTGGTATTGATCGGGTCCCGGGTTCGGCCGCAAGGCCCTTATACTTTTTTTTAAATATCATATAGTGGCATCAGATACCGTCGTACTTTAATGACTGTGTGCGGTGTGTTCTGCGTAGTCGGCTGCGCTGCTTAGTTTGGTGGTGGATTTTTATTGCAAAATCTATTCTGCCTGGTCATGGAAGTACTACGAGTTTGCGTCGCCATATTTTTAACTCGGCACATACACGGTTATTTATAATGTCATTATTTCTAATAATGAACGAAATCAGAAAATTTATGTTTCACATCATTTCTTAAGCATCAATATACATTACTCCGACTTACACAATCATTATTAACGCCATTTCACAAAGTTTCCATGAATGTGCGTAATAATTGATATAAAAGTCGAATCGATTATGAACATTCCATTTCATCTTTAAGTAATATGTATGTATTTTGTTTACTAATGTCTCCTTCCAATTGCACAAACCGTATCCGAAACCATACCCATAGGTTAGCTTCAAAATGACAGAGTTTTCGTGGTGAACGAGGTGAGTGCCCGATATACCCGATTGCCGACGGGTAGGAAAGTAACATTTGTTTCGCTGGATATACAGCATTTTTCTGAAAGAAAAATAAAATTATATATTAACATGATTGTATATTATATGAAACGTAATTATACTTAACTTAATTATGGAATAATGTCATTTACCTGAAAAATAGAAATTATTAGTAAATTTAATCAATTATTATAAAGAAAAAAATATTGTACTCACCAATTCACCAATTCCGTTCAAAACAAACGGAACTTATCGGCATTTGCAAATGGTCATATACAGGTTCGATTTGTCAATGACACATGATATGTCAATCATACACACTTTTTTACACATACCTTTTTTTGTGCTAAAATTGTTCTAAGTAAAATGAAACCAAAAATAAAAGAAGGCAATTGATTTTCTCGGCATTGTGAGCACCATTGAAATTCGTGCATCTTTTATAATTTATAATATTGTATTTGGAATTCGCTACTCGTATCCAATTAGCTTATAAAAAGTAAATATATTTTCAAACAACAAAATTGAGTGTGTTTTGTTATCAAGAAAAAGGCATAAGCATAAAATTTTAAGCAGCAGCAGCAACAGCAACAACATTCGCAGCCCCTAAAACACTGGTCCTTCGAGACGGATTATTGGTCAGTATAACATATATATCAATTACATATCAAGACCAAATTACATACATACATATATAGATAATTTATTGTCGATAACGATGAGTGAAGTAGACATTTTGAAAAGGCTCCGTGCTAATCAAAAGGGCAGCATGACGAAATTGTTGAATTTTGTGAGTGAGCTAAGAAACTATAATGTTCCAGATTTCGATCAGTTGAAAACGAGAGCAAAACGAGCGCAAGACATTTTTTGACCAATTTATGATTCTCGATGAGAAAACTATTCGGTGTGATACAACTGAGGAGTCGGACCATGGCCCTTTTGAGGACAACTACTATACTGTTCTTTCATGGCTCAATTCGTGGATTCGGAAGAAAAGCGTAGAAGAAGGATTATCTCATCACATGAATAATGACACGGCAAAATATCACCGCCGATGTCAAGTTGTCTAAAATCAATATTCCTACATTCAATGTTGAATATAAAGAATGGCAGACGTTTTTCGACTTATTTTCGTCTACTATACACGAGAAAGAATATCTGACTTCATCACAAAAGTCTCAATATTTAAAATTTTTCTCAGAGGCGATGCAGAGCGGTTTCTGCGCAACGCAATACGAATGTGACCGAAGCCAACTATAACGAAGCATTGCAAAAGCTTATCAATCGGTACGATAAAAAACGACACACTATCACGTCACATATTTAAGCGTTTTTGAAGCAGCCATCGATCAATTCTCCGACAGCAGCAAATATTCGATCGCTACTTGACACATCGGATGAAGCACTTCGCGGTCTCAAATGTTTATGCACAAAGGCGGAACAGCGGGATCCGTGGCTCATACATATTCTCCTGAACAAACTCGATTTGGAAACGCAAACATTATGGTCGCAGCAAAATATAGCAGACAAGGATTTACCTACATTATCAGAATTCTTCGGATTTTTGGAAAATCGTACGGATGCACTGGAGTCTCTAAAAGCATATTCAACAAAAAATACGTTTACGACGAAACCTGTTAAATCTAATGCCTTCGCCACGACGCAGCAATGTCACACCATTATCATGCCCATTGTGTAAAAGCAATGATCACAAACTCTTCGATTGCGAGTCATTTAAAGCGTTTACAATACCCAAGCGAGAAGAAGTAATAAAAGCTGAAAAGCGATGTTTTAATTGCTTCAACTATAATCATAGCGTAAATATGTGCAGGTCTAAAGCCAGATGTCATCATTGTCAACGTAAGCATCATACTTTGTTACACAGAGAAGAAGTGGTGCATCGCCCAGAAGATGTGAGAAATAGTTCATCAGTAAAATTCTCACCCATTGATCCAAGTCCATCTAGTTCCTCAAATACTTACCAGGTTATGATGACATCTCAAGTCATATTGCCAACAGCGATCGTAAGGCTGAAATGCAACGATGGAAGTGAGGCCAATTGTAGAGCTCTGTTTGACTCCTCGTTCCAAGAATCATTCTTTACCGAGGAATGCGCTCAGAAGCTAGGTCTGCGAAGAAGAAATGGTCAAATGTTGATGGAGGGTCTTGGAGACACAAAACTAGGGCATTCGAGAGGGAAAGTGCGTCTTTCGTTGCTGCCACTCAGAAGTCATCAGCAATTGGAGGTTGAAGCATTTGTCATACCAAAATAGCATCGTCTATTCCATCCACCGATTTCAAGCTATTGAATGGTGAGCAACTTAAAGGATTGACACTAGCCGATCCCCAGTTTAATCCGAAGGGGCCAATTGAAGATTTACTTGGCACTGAAATATACTATGCCGTAACAGGGGGAAAAAGATTACAACTAAATAATCAATTGATAGCTGAGGAAACATCACTGGGTTGGGTAGTAGCAGGCAGATGTGTTCATCAACAAGAAACCGCTACAGCTTGCTTTAGTATACTTCTCGACATTGACGCATCATTACGTGTATTTTGGGAGGTCGAATCAGTGCCAACGAAACCTCAGTTGTCAGAGGATGAGCAAATGTGTGAAGAGTTATTTCGTGCAACGACCAAAAGAAGTTCAGAAGGAAAATTTATCGTGCGGTTACCATTTTCCGAATCTCCCAGCACAATTGGCTCGTCATTACACTTAGCAGAATGTCGATTGAGAGCAATGGAGCGGAGATTTGAGCGGGATAGCGTGTTTCGAGATTTATACACCGACTTCATGAGGGAGTACGAAAATTTGGGTCACATGGAAGAAATAACAAGCGATCAATTATCTCATCAGCAGTATTATCTGCCACACCATGGCGTTCTCAAGACTACCAGCACTACGAATAAATTACGTGTCGTATTTGACGCCTCAGCCAAATCGAATACCGGCAAATCCTTAAATAATATCTTACGTGTCGGGCCGATAGTCCAATTATCGTTAATGGACATAATTCTGCGTTTTCGCCAGCATCAATTCGTTTTAATTTGGGACGTTGAAAAAATGTACTGCCAGGTGTTAGTCGATACAGAAAGCGCAAAAATGCAAAACATTGTCTGGCGAGCTGATAAAAGGCAACCGATACGGCATTACCGGCTGAAGACATTGACATATGGAACAGCATCAGCGTCGTTTTTGTCAACAAGATGTATAAAGGAACTAGCAATAATGAGCCGCGAGCAGAGTAAAGCAATAGCAATATAGCGGGATATTTAAGTCGTCCGACTTGATGACAGGCGCAGATACAAAGCAAGAGGTAATGGAATTAAAAGGGAGCATTTCAAAAATCCTTCACTCGGCCGGGTTTTACATGAGAAAATGGTCTTCGAATAATGAAGAAGTTCGGCAAGTCATTTGCGAGACACAAGTGGAGATAAACATCTTGAAAATCGCATAGCATCCAGAGGTAACAAAACTCTTGGGTTTGGAGTTGAGTCCCCATACAGATGAGTTTTATTTTGCCACGAATTTTGAAATAGCACAAAGCACACTAAAAGTTCGATGTTGTCCGAGCAGAATTTTTGACCCGCTAGGTTGGCTATCCTCCACGATTATACGAGTAAAAATATTATTCCAAAGCACTTGGCTGCAGGCTATCGACTGGGATGATGAACTGCCAACCCCAACGCATAACTGTTGGGAAGAGTTGCGTCAGGACTTGAAGAGCCTTCGACACATAAGAATTTCACGATGGCTTGGATCCCATAAAAGAGTTGAGCTTCATGGATTCTGCGACGCTAGTCAATGGGCATATGCAGCAGCAGTGTATTGTCGCACTACCACCGGAGACATAACAATCACGCATCTAATAACAGCCAAGACCAAAGTTGCACCAATTAACCAGCTTAGCATTCCCAGATTAGAGCTAAATGGTGCCTTTTTCCTTACAAAGCTAATGCTGGTTGTTCGAAGCGCGTTGAGCTTAAATGTTGAAAATGTGACGCTGTGGACCGACTCTAAGATTGTTCTCGATTGGCCATCCACGTATCCCCGAAAATGGACAACATTTGTCGCTAATCGCAAACTGCGCGTCTCGGGGCATAGATGCTACCGAGTTAATAAGAAATAGGCAGCGAAACGAAAGTTGGCCATCGCAACGTGTCTCGTACGGCACAAATGAAGAAGCAAAGGTTGAGACGTTTGCTTTCAATATAGTTATGGAGAACTGCGTCATCCAAGATATCATCGAAAAATATTCCAGCTTCTATAGAATGTGTACGGTATTAGCATTGATGCTACGATTCTCACGTAATTGTCAGCTACCCAAACTACAGGGAAGCATTGGTTCATTGCTACCATTAGATGTCGACGAAGCAGCCCTTATAATAATCCATTTTGAACAATCTAAATCATTCGATGAAGAACTGAAAAGGCTGACGAAGAAAATGCCAATCCATAAATCAAGCAAGCTAAAAACTTTGAACCCATTTATCGACAAAACAGGTGTTTTACAAGTTGGCGGTAGACTCAGCAAATCCGCAGCACCATATAATACGAGACATCCAATCATTTTGCCTTGTAAATCTGTCGTCACCCGAACGCTCGTACGAGATTATCACACGAAGTTCTATCACGCCGGCATTAATCTAACCAATAACTTATTACAACAAATACTGGATTGTACGGGCCAAAGATGTTGTTCGTGAAATCGTTCATGTGTAAAACAGAAACTATCACTTGGATTACAGCGGATGGGCGATCTTCCAGCAGACCGGGTGACGCGTTTGTAAATGTCGGTGTCGACTATGCCGGCCCGTTCAGCGTGACTCCCATGAGACGAAGAGGACAAAAAGCACTCAAAGCATACATATGCATATTTGTGTGTCTCAGCACGAAGGCAGTGCATATTGAAATTGTGAACGATTTAACTTCAGCAAGTTTTCTTGCGGCTTTAAATCGAATGACTGCAAGGCGAGGGCTATGCAGAGCAATGTTCAGCGACAATGGTTCTAATTTTCGGGCGCTAACAAACTATTAAAGGAATTATACCAATTCTTAAAAGCAAACCGATCTAATATAAGTTCTTCTCTTTTAAGGCAAGAAATTACATGGCACTTTAATCCGCCAGGTGCTGCTCACATGAATGGCCTTTGGGAAGCAGCCGTAAAATCAGCAAAGACGCATCTCAAACTAGTCGCTGGTGATTACATTATGTCACTTGAGGAATTCGGCACTCTGATGACCGGTATTGAGAGTATCCTTAATTCTCGACCCCTCTGCGCGAATGTTTCATCATCCGATGATGTAGATGACTTGATTTTAACGCCAGCACACTTCACCATTGGTCGAGCGCTGCATACATTATCTCTAATATACAAATCTAATAAACTAATAAACAAACAATTGTCAGCGAATGCCAGATGGAACATAATCAAGAAACTGAAGCAACATTTTTGGGTCCGGTGGCATCGAGATTACCTTATTAGCTTACAACGTAGAACCAAATGGACTGAAAAGCATGAAAATGTCAAGCTCGACGACATTGTCATTATAAAGGAGGAGCATTTGCCTTCGAAGAGATGGAAAATCTGGCGGGTTGTTCAACTGCATCCGGGAAGTAATAACATAGTGCGAGTAGCTACAGTCAAAGCAGCGGGCGGAACATACAAGCGCCCTGTTCATAAATTGTGCGTTCTTCCAGTAAATTGAAAGCGATGTTTCAACGCCGGCGGAATGTTTCGCTGGATGGAGTAAGCTAAGAAACTATAATGTTCCAGATATCGATCAGTTGAAAACGAGAGCAAAACGAGCGCAAGACATTTTTTGACCAATTTATGATTCTCGATGAGAATACTATTCGGTGAGATACAACTGAGGAGTCGGACCTTGGCCCTTTTGAGGACAACTACTATACTGTTCTTTCATGGCTCAATTCGTGGATTCGGAAGAAAAGCGTAGAAGAAGGATTATCTCATCACATGAATAATGACACGGCAAAATATCACCGCCGATGTCAAGTTGTCTAAAATCAATATTCCTACATTCAATGTTGAATATAAAGAATGGCAGACGTTTTTCGACTTATTTTCGTCTACTATACACGAGAAAGAATATCTGACTTCATCACAAAAGTCTCAATATTTAAAATTTTTCTCAGAGGCGATGCAGAGCGGTTTCTGCGCAACGCAATACGAATGTGACCGAAGCCAACTATAACGAAGCATTGCAAAAGCTTATCAATCGGTACGATAAAAAACGACACACTATCACGTCACATATTTAAGCGTTTTTGAAGCAGCCATCGATCAATTCTCCGACAGCAGCAAATATTCGATCGCTACTTGACACATCGGATGAAGCACTTCGCGGTCTCAAATGTTTATGCACAAAGGCGGAACAGCGGGATCCGTGGCTCATACATATTCTCCTGAACAAACTCGATTTGGAAACGCAAACATTATGGTCGCAGCAAAATATAGCAGACAAGGATTTACCTACATTATCAGAATTCTTCGGATTTTTGGAAAATCGTACGGATGCACTGGAGTCTCTAAAAGCATATTCAACAAAAAATACGTTTACGACGAAACCTGTTAAATCTAATGCCTTCGCCACGACGCAGCAATGTCACACCATTATCATGCCCATTGTGTAAAAGCAATGATCACAAACTCTTCGATTGCGAGTCATTTAAAGCGTTTACAATACCCAAGCGAGAAGAAGTAATAAAAGCTGAAAAGCGATGTTTTAATTGCTTCAACTATAATCATAGCGTAAATATGTGCAGGTCTAAAGCCAGATGTCATCATTGTCAACGTAAGCATCATACTTTGTTACACAGAGAAGAAGTGGTGCATCGCCCAGAAGATGTGAGAAATAGTTCATCAGTAAAATTCTCACCCATTGATCCAAGTCCATCTAGTTCCTCAAATACTTACCAGGTTATGATGACATCTCAAGTCATATTGCCAACAGCGATCGTAAGGCTGAAATGCAACGATGGAAGTGAGGCCAATTGTAGAGCTCTGTTTGACTCCTCGTTCCAAGAATCATTCTTTACCGAGGAATGCGCTCAGAAGCTAGGTCTGCGAAGAAGAAATGGTCAAATGTTGATGGAGGGTCTTGGAGACACAAAACTAGGGCATTCGAGAGGGAAAGTGCGTCTTTCGTTGCTGCCACTCAGAAGTCATCAGCAATTGGAGGTTGAAGCATTTGTCATACCAAAATAGCATCGTCTATTCCATCCACCGATTTCAAGCTATTGAATGGTGAGCAACTTAAAGGATTGACACTAGCCGATCCCCAGTTTAATCCGAAGGGGCCAATTGAAGATTTACTTGGCACTGAAATATACTATGCCGTAACAGGGGGAAAAAGATTACAACTAAATAATCAATTGATAGCTGAGGAAACATCACTGGGTTGGGTAGTAGCAGGCAGATGTGTTCATCAACAAGAAACCGCTACAGCTTGCTTTAGTATACTTCTCGACATTGACGCATCATTACGTGTATTTTGGGAGGTCGAATCAGTGCCAACGAAACCTCAGTTGTCAGAGGATGAGCAAATGTGTGAAGAGTTATTTCGTGCAACGACCAAAAGAAGTTCAGAAGGAAAATCGTGCGGTTACCATTTTCCGAATCTCCCAGCACAATTGGCTCGTCATTACACTTAGCAGAATGTCGATTGAGAGCAATGGAGCGGAGATTTGAGCGGGATAGCGTGTTTCGAGATTTATACACCGACTTCATGAGGGAGTACGAAAATTTGGGTCACATGGAAGAAATAACAAGCGATCAATTATCTCATCAGCAGTATTATCTGCCACACCATGGCGTTCTCAAGACTACCAGCACTACGAATAAATTACGTGACGTATTTGACGCCTCAGCCAAATCGAATACCGGCAAATCCTTAAATAATATCTTACGTGTCGGGCCGATAGTCCAATTATCGTTAATGGACATAATTCTGCGTTTTCGCCAGCATCAATTCGTTTTAATTTGGGACGTTGAAAAAATGTACTGCCAGGTGTTAGTCGATACAGAAAGCGCAAAAATGCAAAACATTGTCTGGCGAGCTGATAAAAGGCAACCGATACGGCATTACCGGCTGAAGACATTGACATATGGAACAGCATCAGCGTCGTTTTTGTCAACAAGATGTATAAAGGAACTAGCAATAATGAGCCGCGAGCAGAGTAAAGCAATAGCAATATAGCGGGATATTTAAGTCGTCCGACTTGATGACAGGCGCAGATACAAAGCAAGAGGTAATGGAATTAAAAGGGAGCATTTCAAAAATCCTTCACTCGGCCGGGTTTTACATGAGAAAATGGTCTTCGAATAATGAAGAAGTTCGGCAAGTCATTTGCGAGACACAAGTGGAGATAAACATCTTGAAAATCGCATAGCATCCAGAGGTAACAAAACTCTTGGGTTTGGAGTTGAGTCCCCATACAGATGAGTTTTATTTTGCCACGAATTTTGAAATAGCACAAAGCACACTAAAAGATCGATGTTGTCCGAGCAGAATTTTTGACCCGCTAGGTTGGCTATCCTCCACGATTGTACGAGTAAAAATATTATTCCAAAGCACTTGGCTGCAGGCTATCGACTGGGATGATGAACTGCCAACCCCAACGCATAACTGTTGGGAAGAGTTGCGTCAGGACTTGAAGAGCCTTCGACACATAAGAATTTCACGATGGCTTGGATCCCATAAAAGAGTTGAGCTTCATGGATTCTGCGACGCTAGTCAATGGGCATATGCAGCAGCAGTGTATTGTCGCACTACCACCGGAGACATAACAATCACGCATCTAATAACAGCCAAGACCAAAGTTGCACCAATTAACCAGCTTAGCATTCCCAGATTAGAGCTAAATGGTGCCTTTTTCCTTACAAAGCTAATGCTGGTTGTTCGAAGCGCGTTGAGCTTAAATGTTGAAAATGTGACGCTGTGGACCGACTCTAAGATTGTTCTCGATTGGCCATCCACGTATCCCCGAAAATGGACAACATTTGTCGCTAATCGCAAACTGCGCGTCTCGGGGCATAGATGCTACCGAGTTAATAAGAAATAGGCAGCGAAACGAAAGTTGGCCATCGCAACGTGTCTCGTACGGCACAAATGAAGAAGCAAAGGTTGAGACGTTTGCTTTCAATATAGTTATGGAGAACTGCGTCATCCAAGATATCATCGAAAAATATTCCAGCTTCTATAGAATGTGTACGGTATTAGCATTGATGCTACGATTCTCACGTAATTGTCAGCTACCCAAACTACAGGGAAGCATTGGTTCATTGCTACCATTAGATGTCGACGAAGCAGCCCTTATAATAATCCATTTTGAACAATCTAAATCATTCGATGAAGAACTGAAAAGGCTGACGAAGAAAATGCCAATCCATAAATCAAGCAAGCTAAAAACTTTGAACCCATTTATCGACAAAACAGGTGTTTTACGAGTTGGCGGTAGACTCAGCAAATCCGCAGCACCATATAATACGAGACATCCAATCATTTTGCCTTGTAAATCTGTCGTCACCCGAACGCTCGTACGAGATTATCACACGAAGTTCTATCACGCCGGCATTAATCTAACCAATAACTTATTACAACAAATACTGGATTGTACGGGCCAAAGATGTTGTTCGTGAAATCGTTCATGTGTAAAACAGAAACTATCACTTGGATTACAGCGGATGGGCGATCTTCCAGCAGACCGGGTGACGCGTTTGTAAATGTCGGTGTCGACTATGCCGGCCCGTTCAGCGTGACTCCCATGAGACGAAGAGGACAAAAAGCACTCAAAGCATACATATGCATATTTGTGTGTCTCAGCACGAAGGCAGTGCATATTGAAATTGTGAACGATTTAACTTCAGCAAGTTTTCTTGCGGCTTTAAATCGAATGACTGCAAGGCGAGGGCTATGCAGAGCAATGTTCAGCGACAATGGTTCCAATTTTTCGGGCGCTAACAAACTATTAAAGGAATTATACCAATTCTTAAAAGCAAACCGATCTAATATAAGTTCTTCTCTTTTAAGGCAAGAAATTACATGGCACTTTAATCCGCCAGGTGCTGCTCACATGAATGGCCTTTGGGAAGCAGCCGTAAAATCAGCAAAGACGCATCTCAAACTAGTCGCTGGTGATTACATTATGTCACTTGAGGAATTCGGCACTCTGATGACCGGTATTGAGAGTATCCTTAATTCTCGACCCCTCTGCGCGAATGTTTCATCATCCGATGATGTAGATGACTTGATTTTAACGCCAGCACACTTCACCATTGGTCGAGCGCTGCATACATTATCTCTAATATACAAATCTAATAAACTAATAAACAAACAATTGTCAGCGAATGCCAGATGGAACATAATCAAGAAACTGAAGCAACATTTTTGGGTCCGGTGGCATCGAGATTACCTTATTAGCTTACAACGTAGAACCAAATGGACTGAAAAGCATGAAAATGTCAAGCTCGACGACATTGTCATTATAAAGGAGGAGCATTTGCCTTCGAAGAGATGGAAAATCTGGCGGGTTGTTCAACTGCATCCGGGAAGTAATAACATAGTGCGAGTAGCTACAGTCAAAGCAGCGGGCGGAACATACAAGCGCCCTGTTCATAAATTGTGCGTTCTTCCAGTAAATTGAAAGCGATGTTTCAACGCCGGCGGAATGTTTCGCTGGATGGAGTAAGGTAAGAAACTATAATGTTCCAGATATCGATCAGTTGAAAACGAGAGCAAAACGAGCGCAAGACATTTTTTGACCAATTTATGATTCTCGATGAGAAAACTATTCGGTGAGATACAACTGAGGAGTCGGACCTTGGCCCTTTTGAGGACAACTACTATACTGTTCTTTCATGGCTCAATTCGTGGATTCGGAAGAAAAGCGTAGAAGAAGGATTATCTCATCACATGAATAATGACACGGCAAAATATCACCGCCGATGTCAAGTTGTCTAAAATCAATATTCCTACATTCAATGTTGAATATAAAGAATGGCAGACGTTTTTCGACTTATTTTCGTCTACTATACACGAGAAAGAATATCTGACTTCATCACAAAAGTCTCAATATTTAAAATTTTTCTCAGAGGCGATGCAGAGCGGTTTCTGCGCAACGCAATACGAATGTGACCGAAGCCAACTATAACGAAGCATTGCAAAAGCTTATCAATCGGTACGATAAAAAACGACACACTATCACGTCACATATTTAAGCGTTTTTGAAGCAGCCATCGATCAATTCTCCGACAGCAGCAAATATTCGATCGCTACTTGACACATCGGATGAAGCACTTCGCGGTCTCAAATGTTTATGCACAAAGGCGGAACAGCGGGATCCGTGGCTCATACATATTCTCCTGAACAAACTCGATTTGGAAACGCAAACATTATGGTCGCAGCAAAATATAGCAGACAAGGATTTACCTACATTATCAGAATTCTTCGGATTTTTGGAAAATCGT
Source organism: Nephrocerus scutellatus (assembly GCA_947095585.1). NCBI lineage: Eukaryota > Metazoa > Arthropoda > Insecta > Diptera > Pipunculidae > Nephrocerus > Nephrocerus scutellatus. The sequence goes on along the minus strand of OX352763.1, from coordinate 86,251,361 downwards.
ACGGATGCACTGGAGTCTCTAAAAGCATATTCAACAAAAAATACGTTTACGACGAAACCTGTTAAATCTAATGCCTTCGCCACGACGCAGCAATGTCACACCATTATCATGCCCATTGTGTAAAAGCAATGATCACAAACTCTTCGATTGCGAGTCATTTAAAGCGTTTACAATACCCAAGCGAGAAGAAGTAATAAAAGCTGAAAAGCGATGTTTTAATTGCTTCAACTATAATCATAGCGTAAATATGTGCAGGTCTAAAGCCAGATGTCATCATTGTCAACGTAAGCATCATACTTTGTTACACAGAGAAGAAGTGGTGCATCGCCCAGAAGATGTGAGAAATAGTTCATCAGTAAAATTCTCACCCATTGATCCAAGTCCATCTAGTTCCTCAAATACTTACCAGGTTATGATGACATCTCAAGTCATATTGCCAACAGCGATCGTAAGGCTGAAATGCAACGATGGAAGTGAGGCCAATTGTAACGGGTGTTTTTTTAAGAGGTTGCCGATTTTTTTTTTGAATAAAACACATATAAAATTATGAAATGACCAAAATTTTTTTTTATTTGGTAGATAATTTTTTGGCATTTAACATTTAAACACAATTTCTGGCATATGGCTACCACGACTATTTTTCACAAATGTCATTCTGGAGGTCCAATTTTCCAGCACTTTTTCAAGCATTTGAGGGCGTATGTCAGCAATGACACGTTGAATATTGGTTTCCAAAGCGTCAATCGATTGAGGTTTATCCACATAAACCAATGACTTCACGTATCCCCACAAAAAGTAATCGAGTGGCGTCAAATCGCACGAACGCGGAGGCCAATTCACCGGACCATTTCTCGAAATAATGTTGTCGTTGAAAGTTTCTTTCAATAAGTCGATTGTTTCACGTGCTGTATGGCAAGTGGCACCATCTTGTTGAAACCACATTTCATCCATATCCATATCTTCAAGATTTGACAACAAAAACTCATTTAACATGGTTCTGTATCGATTTCCATTCACGGTAACGCGTCGTCCTTCCTCATTTTTAAAGAAATATGGACCGATGATCCCACCAGCCCATAGACCGCACCAAACAGTACATTTATCAGGATGCATTGGTAATTCTTGAACGGCGTGTGGATTATCTTTGCTCCAAATGCGACAATTTTGTTTGTTGACGTATCCATTTAACAAAAAATGCGCCTCATCACTGAAGAGAATTTTACGGTAAAAAAATGGATCTTCGTTCAATTGATTTAACGACCAATCACTGAATTCACGGCGCAAACGATGGTCGTGTGGCTTTAATTCTTGCACCAATTGAATTTTGTATGGCACCAAACCCAAATCTTTACGTAAAATTTTCCATAAAGTCGATGGACAAAGTCCAATTTGCTGAGCACGACGACGAATCGATAAATTGTCGTTTTCTTCGACACTGGCCTCAACGACAGCAATATTTTCTTCTGTACGAACTCTTCTCATTCTTGTCGGTGGCTTGGCATCCAAAAGAGTGAATGTAGACCGAAATTTGGTAATTACGTTCTTTATGGTGGTCTCTGACGGACGATTATGTGCACCATAAAATTCACGAAGTGCTCTATAAACATTTTTAATTGAACACTGATTTTGAAAATAAATTTCCACGATTTGAAAACGTTGTTCTGGAGTTAACCTATTCATAATGATTTGCCAAACAATACTGAGTAGAAATGCCACTTTGAGCTGTCAAAACAACTGTCATAAAATAAAACGACATCTATCGGAAAAACAAACCTCCTAAAAAAACACCCTTTAGAGCTCTGTTTGACTCCTCGTTCCAAGAATCATTCTTTACCGAGGAATGCGCTCAGAAGCTAGGTCTGCGAAGAAGAAATGGTCAAATGTTGATGGAGGGTCTTGGAGACACAAAACTAGGGCATTCGAGAGGGAAAGTGCGTCTTTCGTTGCTGCCACTCAGAAGTCATCAGCAATTGGAGGTTGAAGCATTTGTCATACCAAAATAGCATCGTCTATTCCATCCACCGATTTCAAGCTATTGAATGGTGAGCAACTTAAAGGATTGACACTAGCCGATCCCCAGTTTAATCCGAAGGGGCCAATTGAAGATTTACTTGGCACTGAAATATACTATGCCGTAACAGGGGGAAAAAGATTACAACTAAATAATCAATTGATAGCTGAGGAAACATCACTGGGTTGGGTAGTAGCAGGCAGATGTGTTCATCAACAAGAAACCGCTACAGCTTGCTTTAGTATACTTCTCGACATTGACGCATCATTACGTGTATTTTGGGAGGTCGAATCAGTGCCAACGAAACCTCAGTTGTCAGAGGATGAGCAAATGTGTGAAGAGTTATTTCGTGCAACGACCAAAAGAAGTTCAGAAGGAAAATTTATCGTGCGGTTACCATTTTCCGAATCTCCCAGCACAATTGGCTCGTCATTACACTTAGCAGAATGTCGATTGAGAGCAATGGAGCGGAGATTTGACCGGGATAGCGTGTTTCGAGATTTATACACCGACTTCATGAGGGAGTACGAAAATTTGGGTCACATGGAAGAAATAACAAGCGATCAATTATCTCATCAGCAGTATTATCTGCCACACCATGGCGTTCTCAAGACTACCAGCACTACGAATAAATTACGTGTCGTATTTGACGCCTCAGCCAAATCGAATACCGGCAAATCCTTAAATAATATCTTACGTGTCGGGCCAATAGTCCAATTATCGTTAATGGACATAATTCTGCGTTTTCGCCAGCATCAATTCGTTTTAATTGGGGACGTTGAAAAAATGTACTGCCAGGTGTTAGTCGATACAGAAAGCGCAAAAATGCAAAACATTGTCTGGCGAGCTGATAAAAGGCAACCGATACGGCATTACCGGCTGAAGACATTGACATATGGAACAGCATCAGCGTCGTTTTTGTCAACAAGATGTATAAAGGAACTAGCAATAATGAGCCGCGAGCAGAGTAAAGCAATAGCAATATAGCGGGATATTTAAGTAGTCCGACTTGATGACAGGCGCAGATACAAAGCAAGAGGTAATGGAATTAAAAGGGAGCATTTCAAAAATCCTTCACTCGGCCGGGTTTTACATGAGAAAATGGTCTTCGAATAATGAAGAAGTTCGGCAAGTCATTTGCGAGACACAAGTGGAGATAAACATCTTGAAAATCGCATAGCATCCAGAGGTAACAAAACTCTTGGGTTTGGAGTTGAGTCCCCATACAGATGAGTTTTATTTTGCCACGAATTTTGAAATAGCACAAAGCACACTAAAAGATCGATGTTGTCCGAGCAGAATTTTTGACCCGCTAGGTTGGCTATCCTCCACGATTGTACGAGTAAAAATATTATTCCAAAGCACTTGGCTGCAGGCTATCGACTGGGATGATGAACTGCCAACCCCAACGCATAACTGTTGGGAAGAGTTGCGTCAGGACTTGAAGAGCCTTCGACACATAAGAATTTCACGATGGCTTGGATCCCATAAAAGAGTTGAGCTTCATGGATTCTGCGACGCTAGTCAATGGGCATATGCAGCAGCAGTGTATTGTCGCACTACCACCGGAGACATAACAATCACGCATCTAATAGCAGCCAAGACCAAAGTTGCACCAATTAACCAGCTTAGCATTCCCAGATTAGAGCTAAATGGTGCCTTTTTCCTTACAAAGCTAATGCTGGTTGTTCGAAGCGCGTTGAGCTTAAATGTTGAAAATGTGACGCTGTGGACCGACTCTAAGATTGTTCTCGATTGGCCATCCACGTATCCCCGAAAATGGACAACATTTGTCGCTAATCGCACCTCATCAATTTTGACTCATTTCAAAAGAGACTGTTGGAAGCATGTGAGTTCATCGGATAATCCGGCAAACTGCGCATCTCGGGGCATAGATGCTACCGAGTTAATAAGAAATAGGCAGCGAAACGAAAGTTGGCCATCGCAACGTGTCTCGTACGGCACAAATGAAGAAGCAAAGGTTGAGACGTTTGCTTTCAATATAGTTATGGAGAACTGCGTCATCCAAGATATCATCGAAAAATATTCCAGCTTCTATAGAATGTGTACGGTATTAGCATTGATGCTACGATTCTCACGTAATTGTCAGCTACCCAAACTACAGGGAAGCATTGGTTCATTGCTACCATTAGATGTCGACGAAGCAGCCGTTATAATAATCCGTTTTGAACAATCTAAATCATTCGATGAAGAACTGAAAAGGCTGACGAAGAAAATGCCAATCCATAAATCAAGCAAGCTAAAAACTTTGAACCCATTTATCGACAAAACAGGTGTTTTACGAGTTGGCGGTAGACTCAGCAAATCCGCAGCACCATATAATACGAGACATCCAATCATTTTGCCTTGTAAATCTGTCGTCACCCGAACGCTCGTACGAGATTATCACACGAAGTTCTATCACGCCGGCATTAACCTAACCAATAACTTATTACAACAAATACTGGATTGTACGGGCCAAAGATGTTGTTCGTGAAATCGTTCGTGTGTAAAACAGAAACTATCACTTGGATTACAGCGGATGGGCGATCTTCCAGCAGACCGGGTGACGCGTTTGTAAATGTCGGTGTCGACTATGCCGGCCCGTTCAGCGTGACTCCCATGAGACGAAGAGGACAAAAAGCACTCAAAGCATACATATGCATATTTGTGTGTCTCAGCACGAAGGCAGTGCATATTGAAATTGTGAACGATTTAACTTCAGCAAGTTTTCTTGCGGCTTTAAATCGAATGACTGCAAGGCGAGGGCTATGCAGAGCAATGTTCAGCGACAATGGTTCCAATTTTTCGGGCGCTAAAAAACTATTAAAGGAATTATACCAATTCTTAAAAGCAAACCGATCTAATATAAGTTCTTCTCTTTTAAGGCAAGAAATTACATCGCACTTTAATCCGCCAGGTGCTGCTCACATGAATGGCCTTTGGGAGGCAGCCGTAAAATCAGCAAAGACGCATCTCAAACTAGTCGCTGGTGATTCCATTATGTCACTTGAGGAATTCGGCACTCTGATGACCGGTATTGAGAGTATCCTTAATTCTCGACCCCTCTGCGCGAATGTTTCATCATCCGATGATGTAGATGACTTGATTTTAACGCCAGCACACTTCACCATTGGTCGAGCGCTGCATACATTATCTCTAATATACAAATCTAATAAACTAATAAACAAACAATTGTCAGCGAATGCCAGATGGAACATAATCAAGAAACTGAAGCAACATTTTTGGGTCCGGTGGCATCGAGATTACCTTATTAGCTTACAACGTAGAACCAAATGGACTGAAAAGCATGAAAATGTCAAGCTCGACGACATTGTCATTATAAAGGAGGAGCATTTGCCTTCGAAGAGATGGAAAATCGGGCGGGTTGTTCAACTGCATCCGGGAAGTAATAACATAGTGCGAGTAGCTACAGTCAAAGCAGCGGGCGGAACATACAAGCGCCCTGTTCATAAATTGTGCGTTCTTCCAGTAAATTGAAAGCGATGTTTCAACGCCGGCGGAATGTTTCGCTGGATATACAGCATTTTTCTGAAAGAAAAAAGAGCAGGATAGGATGTGTCGAAGACACGGCCGTGGGTTTTGAGCGTGAAAACGTCTGTACGGGACGAAAGAAAAGAAAACAAAGATCTTGTTGTCTGTGGGACATAAACACGGACGGATATATTTAAATTGTATGGTACTGAAAGGACATTTCAGAGTCATTATTTTATAAACAATGAGAAATGAACCGTATATTAAAGATTATTGTTTGATTTTGTATTAGTATACAGTCAGTACAATGATAAGCATAGTTAATTTAATAAGAAGTGAATGGCGAACCGTCTGTTATATAAAGATAGAAGACGAACAGAATGTTAAAAAAACAACCCATAAAAATTAAAATTTTTCTTGTAAATTCTCTAATCAGGGATACACACACACACACACTGCGTGCTCGTTTTGTGGCAAAATCATTCACCAAATGACGCAGCGGCAGCGAACAGCGCTGCTCACAAAGCACAGAGCTCAGACTTTGCCGTGATCTGATGCGATATAGCGATATTTAAAAATTGTATATTGGGGTCCCCAAGGGGCCGATCGCTCCAAATTTTTACAAAAAGTGTTTTCCATCGAAGACACACATGTGTACAAAATTTAAAGAAAATCGGGTAAATTTTGTAAAATATTTGTATGGGAGCCCCCCGAATTTTAATAGAAAGTGTTGTCTTGGGAGATATACATGTGTGCAAAATTTCAATAAAATCGGGCTGTAGGAAGTGGGTTAAAAATTGATCACAAGATTTGGCCAGCCAGCCAGCCAGCCACGGGCAAGTGAAGTTAATATAGAGAATTTAAAAAAAAGCCGAAAGGGAACAAGCAGACAATAAACTAACAGAAAGTGTTACTCATAACCTTCTCTACAGAATGCCCAACTGTTTAATGTTTTAAAGAGAACAAGAGAGCTAAGTCCATATAAAAATTTCCTGTTTCTCACTACAAAAACTTACGTTTCTTCTTCTATTTCCTTCACTGCGAAATTTTGTAATTTATAAATTATTAAAGAAAAGCTGAAAGAAAGCAAGCAGAGAACCAGAGCAGAGCAGAGCAAGTGCAACCGTGTGGGTTGCAAGTTGCAACTGCAAGGCTAAGAGAACGAGTAAGCAGAACACCGAAGGGGACTTTCGAGTTTAAATACAATTACTAGTATCGGGTGTTTCAACAGGTGAGCTTCAACTTTTCTCCGATAGGGACGGCGAACGACGCTATATTTTTTATTGTTCTTTTGTCATTTGAAAACTTCATTAGCATACATTTCATCATGGAATGCTACACATGTGAACAGCAATTACAAATCGTGCAAATTTTTTATCAAAATAATCGTTCTGTTGCCGCTACTTTAAGAGCATTACGGCCATTTTACGGTCCATTTAACAAGCCAGCCCGTTCGACAATCGACCGTATAGTAAAGATCTTGGCCTACATCCGTATAAGATCAAGCTGACACAACAACTAAAGCCGTTTGACCATTTGAAGCGACGCCGATTCGTGAATTGGGCTCAAGAGCAAATCGAAAATGATGCAGATTTTCACCGAAAAATCATCTTCAGCGATGAGGCTCACTTCGTAAAACGTGCACGCGGTGGTCATGCAAAAGAAATCGAGTTTCATACTTAAATGTATCATATGTATATGTTCAAATTCTTAATAAAAAAAAAAGTTAGTTCAAAAGTCGAACAGTTTGTGTTTTATTCAAAAAAAAGTTGAAGTGCTCTTATTGAAAAACCCTATACTACACATACACATATTAGCCGTAGAGAGAGAGTGGGTGATTGAGTAGGGGAAGTGGTATGCAAAACCTTCTCTATAGAAAGCCCAACTCAATGCATACTAATGCTGTAAACCAATCCAAAACGCGTCTGTATTTTGGAATGTGAATACAGTGTACAAAAAATAAGTAGTCGCAAAGAGCGAGAAACGTAAGATGTGGTAGTGGGAAACAGAAAAATTTTATATGGATTTTGCTCTTTAGTTGATTACTAATACAAATACGTTTTGGATGAAACCTAAGCATGTATCTGTGTACGATCGGAACAGTCGGGCTTTCTATAGAGAAGGTTTTGGTGGTATGGCATGGGAATAGAAGTATGTATGCATCAAAATGTTTTTCGCTTTAAAACGCACAGACGCAATATTCGCCATTAATTTCGTTTTATCTGGTTCTCTTTTTATTATGTAATATTATGAAAGAGTTATTAACTCTTAGTAAAGTTGGAGTCTTTAATCACTCCAACTTTACTAAGAGTTAATAAAACAAGCCAAAAGAAAATAAAATGGTAGCAATAGAAACGTCGCTTGCAACTTCTAAATGGTACATGGAGCATTGATAGAGAACTTTGATCACGACTGCTGCACATGTTTATGATCTCGTACGAGCATCGAAGAAACATGCAGGCCAATTATTCATTATTAAATTTCTTTTGCATGGTTCTCTCATTTCTGTAATTGATCGAAGAGTTATTTACTCTAGTTACTGTTGACATGAGTAAGGATAAGATAAGCGAAAAGAAATGAAAATAGTTGCAAGGAAGCTTGCAGGTTGTCATTGTTATCTGCCTCTTTTGTTGTAAGTTATAGTAGTATTTTATTTTCTGTTAATAGACCAAACACGAGAGCACTGTATCATTTTATGCAATGTTGATAGAACGAGCAGAGCGAGCACTGATACCAAATGAACAGAGACTATACTATCACTACGGCTGCGGTAAAGAATTAAGGAGTTACGCAGCTTGAGCTGCACAAAAAAATTGGCAGGCAGTCGGTATGCACGAAATTGCGGATACATTTTAAACCGACTTACAGTCTGCTTGTAGGGCGACAATTTGACATTTACATTTTGCTATTTGCATACAATTTTAAGTGGCTGCGTAAACTGCGCAGTCGATTTTTCTTTGCATATTCTGCATTGGCTGAAAAGTGAATTTTAACCAACATGCAGCATAAACTGCGCAGCGGCTGAATTCTCGGCCTACTACTGCATATGTTTGTTTCGTTCTGCTCAAGCTATGATTGTATGTTATTAAAATCAAATATCATCAATCACATCAAATACAATAGAATAAATAATTTATAAGCGGATTTAAATGTTCATAACAATTTATTGTGAGGTGGGTACATATTAAATATATCATATCACTGCACAAACATAGTAATGCAGTTTCGTCGATAGTAGTAGGAGAAGTAAGAGCTGTTAAAAAATATGTGCGTGTAATCCTTACGCGTGGTTGGAGTGAAATTCTTTGACGTTGTGGCCAATATTACGATTAAATTAAAAGGCACGAGTCGCTTGAGAAATTGCTTAGTTCCCGAAATTCCAGACCATAATGATCATATTCCAGAATTCCCATAGGAAAAAGTTTTATAGCCGCATATTAGTCCTGAATTCCGAATTTCATTTGAATCGCTTGAGAAATTGCTTTGTTCCAGAAATTCGAGACTATAATGGTGATATTCCAGAAGTTCCATAGGAAGAAATCTTTTAGTCACATCTTAGTCCTACATTCCGAATTTCATGCGAATCGCTTGAGAAATTGCTTTGTTCCAGAAATTCCAGGCAATAATGATTATATTCCAGAATTTCTATAGGGAGAAATCTTATAGTCACATCTTAGTCCTACCTTCCGAACTTCATGCGAATCGCTTGAGAAATTGCTTTGTTCCAGAAATTTCAGACAATAATGATTATATTCCAGAATTTCCATATGAAGCAATCTTATAGTCACATCTTAGTCCTACATTCCGAATTTCATGCGAATCGCTTGAAAAATTACTTTGTTCCAGAAATTCCAGACCATAATGATCATATTCCAGAATTACCATAGGAAGCAATCTTATAGTCACATCTTAGTCCTACATTCCGAATTTCATGCGAATCACTTGGGAAATTGCTTGGTTCCAGAAATTCCAGACCATAATGATCATATTCCAGAATTACCATAGGAAGAAATCTTATAGTTACATCTAAGTCCTACATTCTGAATTTCATGAGAATCGCTTGAGAAATTGCTTTGTTTCGTCTATTCCTTCTTTATTTCATAATGGTATTCATTATAGAACTAATATTGAGAAAGCTAATCTCTTAGCTTCTCATTTCGCTGGTGCGTCTACTCTTCCTTTAACTAATCAAAGCCCCCCAATTCTCCCGAATCTAGGCCCAGGTATGTCTAAAATCTATTTTCGGAAACGGTTTGTTTCAAAGATTCTGAAAGAACTTGACCCCAATAAAGCGACTGGCCCAGACGGTATTCCGCCTTTAGTATTGAAAAGTTGTCATCTTACTTTGGCAAAACCGCTTAGCAAATTGTTTCATCTCTCAATGGAAAAACACCTGTCTTTCCATCATTTTGGAAAATAGCAAATATTCAACCCGTTCCGAAAAAAGGTGATAAATCGGCACCTACGAACTACCGAACTATTGCTTTGTTGTCGGTTCGATCGAAGGTAATGGAATCTATCGTTAATTTCAGACTAATGAACTATCTGGATTCGAATGTTCTTTTATCCGATGTGCAGTATGGATTTCGTAAAAATCGATCTTCAGGCGAACTAATGACGTGCATGACTCATTGTTTGGAGCGAAGCATTGAAAACCTAGGTGAATCAAGCGTTGTTTCCTTAGATATCGCTAAAGCTTTTGATAGAGTACGGCATGATTGTCTTATTAATAAAATTCGTGCGCTTAATTTACACTCCTCTCTCATTACATGGATTGAGAATTATTTATGGAACCGTAAAATAAAAGTTGTATTAAATGGTATATCTTCAGATTCACATGGGATCAATGCTGGCGTGCCTCAAGGATCATCCTTGTCTCCCACGCTCTTCTTGATATATATCAACGACCTGTTGTCTTCTACAACCTGTGATATCCATTCATTTGCTGATGATACAACACTATCGGCCTAAATTGAGTTTGTCAATCAAAATGAATGCAATTCTCGCTTGAATGGTTCGCGTGAATTAATGAATTTGACTATTCTGTCTAATATTCAAATCATTCTTGATTGGGGCATTTCTAACAGAGTAGAATTTAACCCAAATAAATTCCAATCTTGCCTTTTTTCTCAGAAGACAACTCAACATTATGTTCCTCCTGTTATTAATGGTACCTCTATTGCGAGATCTGATTCACTTAAGTTGTTAGGTTTAAAAGTATCAAGTGATCTTTCCTGGAAAGAACATATTTATGAAATTTCAAAAAGAGCTAGCCAATGTTTAGGCTTCATAAGACGTTGTAACTTCTACTTCACTCCCTCTGAAGTGTTAAGATTATATAAATCTTATGTTAGACCAATTTTAGAATTTAATTCATATGTGTGGGGTGGTGCTCCAAGATCACATTTGCTTTATCTTGACGGTGTTCAGAATAGAGTTATCCGTTTGCTAAACGATGTAACCATTACTTCGTCTCTTGATACTTTGGAGCACAGATGAAATGTAGGAGCTTTATCTGTTTTCTATAAATTTTACAACGGTAAATGTTCTTTAGAAACCCGTTCTCTAGTTCCTGGGCCTTTTCTCAGTAACGTAAACACTCGTTTAAGGTGCAATCAACATAGATTTGCCTTAAAACTTTTTTCATGTAGAACCCAACACTTTAAATGCTCCTTTTTTCCGAGAGTCTCTTCGATGTGGAATAAATAGGTCGAACACGTGTTTCCAGAATCTTATAATCTGCAGGCGTTCAAATTAGCCGTTAACAACTTCTTGAAGGATGATGGTTAAAGTATTCATAAGTTATTTCTTAATATAAAAAAAAAAAAAAAAAAAATTGTTTATCAGTATTATTTATATTTTTCAAATATTTGTAATATTTTCTTGGTCAAAGTTGTTTTCCCTGACCATGATTCATTGATAAAAGTATTTGGACTCGCGTCGTTCTAAATTCGCGTTCGTTTTCCGTATTTCTTCTCCAATGAATCAGGGAGAATTCTGAGAAAATAAATTGAAACCGGCTACAAACGTGAGGAATGTGATATATTGTAAATCAAATTCCTTCGATTTTTATTTTATTTTGAATTTAATAAAGGGCTTAGCCCAACTTATTGCCGTGACGTAAGTCATTCAGGGAGTCATCCCTTGGCAATGTCTCTATATAAAAAAAAAAAAATAATGATCATATTCCAAAATTTCCATAGGAAGAAATCTTCCGTTCCGAAAAAAGGTGATAAATCGGCACCTACGAACTACCGAACTATTGCTTTGTTGTCGGTTCGATCGAAGGTAATGGAATCTATCGTTAATTTCAGACTAATGAACTATCTGGATTCGAATGTTCTTTTATCCGATGTGCAGTATGGATTTCGTAAAAATCGATCTTCAGGCGAACTAATGACGTGCATGACTCATTGTTTGGAGCGAAGCATTGAAAACCTAGGTGAATCAAGCGTTGTTTCCTTAGATATCGCTAAAGCTTTTGATAGAGTATGGCATGATTGTCTTATTAATAAAATTCGTGCGCTTAATTTACACTCCTCTCTCATTACATGGATTGAGAATTATTTATGGAACCGTAAAATAAAAGTTGTATTAAATGGTATATCTTCAGATTCACATGGGATCAATGCTGGCGTGCCTCAAGGATCATCCTTGTCTCCCACGCTCTTCTTGATATATATCAACGACCTGTTGTCTTCTACAACCTGTGATATCCATTCATTTGCTGATGATACAACACTATCGGCCTAAATTGAGTTTGTCAATCAAAATGAATGCAATTCTCGCTTGAATGGTTCGCGTGAATTAATGAATTTGACTATTCTGTCTAATATTCAAATCATTCTTGATTGGGGCATTTCTAACAGAGTAGAATTTAACCCAAATAAATTCCAATCTTGCCTTTTTTCTCAGAAGACAACTCAACATTATGTTCCTCCTGTTATTAATGGTACCTCTATTGCGAGATCTGATTCACTTAAGTTGTTAGGTTTAAAAGTATCAAGTGATCTTTCCTGGAAAGAACATATTTATGAAATTTCAAAAAGAGCTAGCCAATGTTTAGGCTTCATAAGACGTTGTAACTTCTACTTCACTCCCTCTGAAGTGTTAAGATTATATAAATCTTATGTTAGACCAATTTTAGAATTTAATTCATATGTGTGGGGTGGTGCTCCAAGATCACATTTGCTTTATCTTGACGGTGTTCAGAATAGAGTTATCCGTTTGCTAAACGATGTAACCATTACTTCGTCTCTTGATACTTTGGAGCACAGATGAAATGTAGGAGCTTTATCTGTTTTCTATAAATTTTACAACGGTAAATGTTCTTTAGAAACCCGTTCTCTAGTTCCTGGGCCTTTTCTCAGTAACGTAAACACTCGTTTAAGGTGCAATCAACATAGATTTGCCTTAAAACTTTTTTCATGTAGAACCCAACACTTTAAATGCTCCTTTTTTCCGAGAGTCTCTTCGATGTGGAATAAATAGGTCGAACACGTGTTTCCAGAATCTTATAATCTGCAGGCGTTCAAATTAGCCGTTAACAACTTCTTGAAGGATGATGGTTAAAGTATTCATAAGTTATTTCTTAATATAAAAAAAAAAAAAAAAAAATTGTTTATCAGTATTATTTATATTTTTCAAATATTTGTAATATTTTCTTGGTCAAAGTTGTTTTCCCTGACCATGATTCATTGATAAAAGTATTTGGACTCGCGTCGTTCTAAATTCGCGTTCGTTTTCCGTATTTCTTCTCCAATGAATCAGGGAGAATTCTGAGAAAATAAATTGAAACCGGCTACAAACGTGAGGAATGTGATATATTGTAAATCAAATTCCTTCGATTTTTATTTTATTTTGAATTTAATAAAGGGCTTAGCCCAACTTATTGCCGTGACGTAAGTCATTCAGGGAGTCATCCCTTGGCAATAAGTCTCTATATAAAAAAAAAAAATAATGATCATATTCCAAAATTTCCATAGGAAGAAATCTTATAGTCTCATGGTAGTCCTACATTCCGAATTTCATGTGAGTCGCTTGAGAAATTGATTTGTTCCAGAAATTCCAGACCATAGTGATCATATTCCAGAATTTCCATAGGAAGAAGTCTTATAGTCGCATCTTAGTCCTACATTCCGAATTTTATGCAAATCGCTTGAGAAATTGCTTTGTTCCAGAAATTCCAGATTATAATAATGATATTCCAGAATTTCCATAGGAAGAAATCTTATAGTCGCATCTTAGTCCTACATGCCGAATTTCATGCGAATCGCTTGAACAATTGCTTTGTTCCCGAAATTCCAGACAATAATGATCATATTCCAGAATTTCCATAGGAATAGTCGCATCTTAGTTCTACATTCCGAATTTTATGCGAATCGCTTGAGAAATTGCTTTGTTCCAGAAATTCCAGACCATATTGATCATATTCCAGAATTTCCATATGAAGAAATCTTATAGTCGCATCTTAGTCCTACATTCCGGATTTCATGCGAATCGCTTCAGAAATTGATTTGTTCCAGAAATTCCAGACCATAATTATTATATTCCAGAATTTCCATAGGAAGAAATCTTAGTCACATCTTAGTCCTACATTCCGAATTTCACGCGAATCGGTTGAGAAATTGCTTTGTTCCAGAAATTCCAGACAATAATCATATTCCAGAATTTCCATAGGAAGAAGTCTAATAGACGCATCTTAGTTCTACATTCCGAATTTCATGCGAATCGCTTGAGAAATTGCTTTGTTCCAGAAATTCCAGACCATATTGATCATATTCTAGAATTTCCATAGGAAGAAATCTTATAGTCGCATCTTAGTCCTACATTCCGAATTTCACGCGAATCGCTTGAGAAATTTATTTGTTCCAGAAATTCCAGACCATAATGATCACATTCCAGAATTTCCATAGGAAGAAGTCTTATAGTCGCATCTTAGTCCTACATTCCGAATTTTATGCAAATCGCTTGAAAAATTGCTTTGTTCCAGAAATTCCAGACAATATTGATCATATTCCAAAATTTCCATAGGAAGAAGTCTTATAGTAGCATCTTAGTCCTACATTCCGAATTTCATGCGAATCGCTTGGGAAATGGCTTAGTTCCCAAAGTACTGACATTTAAAAGTGACTCACTTAAAAGTGTGTCGCTTAACAGTGTCTCACTGTTGATCACAACAGTGGGACATTTAACAGTGTTTCACTTAACATGGGACATAACAGTGTCTCACTTAACATTTAACTTTTTGAACATGTACCCCAATATACCTTGTAGTGAGACGTTGTCACGTCAAAATAAAATTATAAATTAACATGATTGTATATTATATGAAACGTAATTATACTTAACTTAATTATGGAATTATGTCATTTACCTGAAAAATAGAAATTATTAGTAAATTTAATTAATTATTAAAAAGAAAAAATATTGTACTCACCAATTCCTTTCCAAACAAACGGAACTTATCGGCATTTGCTAATGGTCATATACAGGTTCGAGTTGCCAATTGCTGTATTACTTTCAACAAAAAAATAAAAATTACAACAACAAACACATTCGATAGACCAGAAAAGGTTTAACGTTAACCAAAAAAAATTTTGGTTAAGAAATATTTAACCAAATTTTTAGTTATAATTACAACCACCAAAGTCGACTTTTAAAAATTTTATATGGATAAGTTGGCAAACACATGAAACAAAACATTGACCAATTGATTTGGTTAGTTTTTGCTGTTGCGTTGATCAGCCGTTAACCACCAAAAATACCTAACTCATTTTGTTGAAAGCAATATAGAAAATGACACATGTTATGTCAATCACACACACTTTTTTATACATAACTTTTTTTGTGTTAAAATTGTTCCAAGTAAAATGAAACCAAAAAGAAAAGAAGGCAATTGATTTTCTCAACATTGTGAGCACCATTGAAATTCGTGCATCTTTTATAATTTATAATATTGTATTTGGATTTCGCTACTCGTATCCAATTAGTTTATAAAAAGTAAATATTTTTTCAAACAACAAAATTGAGTGTGTTTTGTGAATTATCAAGAAAAAGGCATAAGCATAAAATTTTAAGCAGAAGCAGCGACAGCAACAACAACAACATTCGCAGCCCCTAAAACAACATTATTGGTTACAAAACATAGTTACATAAAATAAAACCATACTCCGGACACAGTTCGCAAATGCAACGTTAAACTGAACGAGAGAGAAATCTTAGCTCACTCACAAATGAACCCAGCAAATGAAACGTCATTTGGCGTGTTCATAAATTAGTTCAGAGCAGTCAAAGAGTTCTAATGAAAAATGCTCGTGTTTCTTATTTGCTCAGAGTACGAGCGTGCTCTAAGTGCTCAGAATAAAATGATCTGAGCATTTTCAAATTTGACATCTGATGTCAAGTGTCTGTTTCGATTATTTTCTCCTACAATAAAAAAAAATGGCCCAGGATCGAGGGGCTCCCATATCAATTTCTGCGATTAGAGAATTTAGATGAAAAATGTTATGGGTTGTTTTTTTTATAGTTCCGTTTTTAAAATCTATTGGTTTCTTATCTGTAGTAGAATAGTATTGTAGCGTACCACCGAATTCCAATATCATGTTTCGTAGGGAAATGTCAATGCGGCGAATACAGAAAGCTACTCATCGGGTAATACCTTGTCAAGTTTCGTTTTCATAAAATTTTGACAGAAGAATACAAGATCTCATTGTGAACAGATATTAAAATTTAAGGTTAAAAAATAAAACGTGTTCAACTAAATATAGATTTAATTGTTTTTATTAATAAAATTACAAATCGCGTATAAATATTTTAATGCGATCATCATCACATTGGTATTAGAATAAAATTACAAATCGCGTATAAATATTTTAATGCGATCATCATCACATTGGTATTAGATACTTTCCACTCTAACCTTATACACTCTTGAAAAATAGCTGCAAGTGTTTGCATCCAACAAATCAAATTACTCTTGGAAACTAAGTCCAAGTGTTTGCATTTCATCACCCGTGCATATTTATTAACGGAACGTATCATAATCTTTGGAGTCAGATACAAATAGAAATTTTGGTCAACACCGTGAGACCAGCACCAAAACTCCACCATAGTATTATTATAGAAACGTATTACTTTCGTTCGTTGTCTTTGTTGGGATCATGTTTTAATAGTCTTGTATGTTCGTTAATCGTATTGTGTAGGCATTCTACATCTGAATTCGATGTGTCATTGTTATTGGAGGTATAGTGGATTTCTCTATGTTCGTTTGGTAAAAATTCTCTTTAGGGAAGAACTTTGAATCCTAGTTCGTTGTCGACTACAATTTTATTTATTGATCTATTGTGGAAAGTAGAACAAGAATGGTTCTTTTGAATTCGGTCTAAGTTCTAGCTGTGATTTTTATAGATTGTGCGAATTTACTAAATTTTTCATTAAGAGCTGAGGGTGTTTCCGGTAATTTATATATATATATATATATATATATATATATATATATATTTTTTTTTTTAAAGATTCAATTCGGTTTAGCCATTGTTCGGACGATAATTATTTTATATTTATTGGGTTAAATTCCGGTAGTACTTCAATTACATATCGATTTGTAATTGAAGCACTATTATTATGGTGCAGTTAATTTCCAGTCAAGCAAAGCACGTTCCCCATTCAGCAAATCACGTTCTCGTGCTAAAATTTCCCACTCATAATTAAATTGCATGCTCCATCGGGTGTTATATCACGTCGAGTTTATGAAAAGGAAAACAAACATTTAACTTTTTATTTAAGGCAACAACCTACATAGTGTAGAAAGCTTTCTTTAGTTTAGTTTGGAATAAATTCGGATATAGATGGTGTTTGCGTTTGTAAGATTAATGTTGTTGATGGTGTTCGCCACCAGAAAAAAGGAAGCATGAGTGTAAATAAAGAGAAGATGGCGAGCGATAAAGACGCTGGATAAGGAGTAATAACAATTGTGTTTTTATGATACGACAAAGTTAAAATCGAAATATATTTAACGAACTATTCGACATCATCAGAAGTAGGATACTAAAATAATAAGCAAAAAAAAAATAAAAAAAATACATTATTTTTAAAATTTTATATAATTTTTTTTTATAAAATTTTATATATAATATTAAATAATTTAAAATTAATAAAAATCGAAATATATTTAACGAACAATAACGTCAAAAGTGGGAAACTAAAATAATAAACGTATAGTGCGTTCGTTTATAAAATACAGTAATTTTATTTCTTGAATTATTAAATAAAATTCAAATTAATAAAAATGTTTGTAAACAAATTTAATTAAATTGCGTGCTCCATCGGGTGTTATATCACGTCGCGTTTATCAAAAGGAAAACAAACATTTAATGTGAATTAAACGGACCCCGGGGTCGTTACTTCTTCCGTTCGAAAACTTTTCATATTCTTTGTCCTTTTCTAAGCAATATCTTACTTGTAAATCATTTATTTAATCATTGCTATGAGTGTTCATAGTGGTCTAAATTATCACACATATTTGCGGTAAATAAAAGAAACGATTATTTAGTGAAAATCTCGTCATGAACAGATGTCGTTTTCGTGCAGCTATGACAGTAATTTTATTTCAAACAAATTTTGGTTTTTAATAAAAAAATTAGCTTAAATCTCGTCGAACATTTGAAGATTTAGACTACAGCTTCAACATTAAAAGGAGAGAAAATAAATTATGCGATTAGCATTTGATGACAAACGATAATTTCATCTTAATTCGCTTACTAACTAAATTTCTAACGTTGCGAGTAATAACATAAGTAAGAGTTATAAAATAAGTGGGTTTGTGTAATGAACGATTTAAACTATAACTATATTATTAGATAGAAAGAAAATTAATTATGCGATTAGCATTTGATGACAAACGATAATTTCATTTAAATCTCGTTTACTGACTTGATTTCTAACGTTGCGAGTAATAAATTAAGTAAGAGTTATAAAATAAGTGGGTTTGATGAATAACCAGTAATGAACGATTTAAACTATAACTATATTATTAGATAGGAAGAAAATTAATTAGGCGACTAGCATTTGATGACAAACGATAATTTCATTTAAATCTCGTTTACCAATTTAATCTTGAGAGAATCTCATATCTAATAACAAAAATCGGCCTACTGATTCGCTTCTTGTCGAGTCAAAAAAACATGAGCATCAAACCGCTATGACAGATAAAAGATTTAAATCACGAATATATTATAAAAAAAAACGGAAATAAATTATGCGACTTTGAAGCACCCCCTTTTTTTTCTCTTTGAATTGAATTTTCTTCTTCCTTTCATGCGTTCTTTTTCTTATGCATCAAAAGGTGAATTTAAAGAAGCACATTTTCTTGACAATTCTATTTTATTTTTCTAGTGCGCCCTTTCTTTCATGCAAAAAAAAGGGTGGCTTAAAAGAAGCACATTTTATAACAAAAAAAAATTAATTACTTTCTTTTTCTACTTTTTTTTTTTTGCAATACTACAATAAATTTTAAATTCAACAACAAGGTTACTCACGGTTACTTATTATTCTTGTATTTTTTTTTTGTTGAGGCAGCCGACGAGGTTTGCACATCACTTCGATCGCTGTTAAGTCACTAAAAAAATTGTATGGAATGGTTAAGCAAATGATTATTCGTTTTATCGCGCGGAACGATTAACAAATCTCGATCTCAAGCTATCGTATATACAATAAAAAGAGGTTTAATTAAATAATGAGGACTATTCTGGATCTAACAGTCCAGTGTTCCATCTGCTCCTGCTGACTCCAGATTTGCGGTGGATGATGAATGTGAAGATGACGACTACGATGACTACAAAGAAATTTTATTGTTGACCAATTGAGCTTCTCCTCTAATACACCCTAAGGTTGAACAGACAAAACAAATTGCAATAACAAGGTCGCTGCTGTGAGGCTATTTGAAGGTATCACTGTAGGTATATATATCGGGTGTTTTTTTAGGAGGTTTGTTTTTCCGATAGATGTCGTTTTATTTTATGACAGTTGTTTTGACAGCTCAAAGTGGCATTTCTACTCAGTATTGTTTGGCAAATCATTATGAATAGGTTAACTCCAGAACAACGTTTTCAAATCGTGGAAATTTATTTTCAAAATCAGTGTTCAATTAAAAATGTTTATAGAGCACTTCGTGAATTTTATGGTGCACATAATCGTCCGTCAGAGACCACCATAAAGAACGTAATTACCAAATTTCGGTCTACATTCACTCTTTTGGATGCCAAGCCACCGACAAGAATGAGAAGAGTTCGTACAGAAGAAAATATTGCTGTCGTTGAGGCCAGTGTCGAAGAAAACGACAATTTATCGATTCGTCGTCGTGCTCAGCAAATTGGACTTTGTCCATCGACTTTATGGAAAATTTTACGTAAAGATTTGGGTTTGGTGCCATACAAAATTCAATTGGTGCAAGAATTAAAGCCACACGACCATCGTTTGCGCCGTGAATTCAGTGATTGGTCGTTAAATCAATTGAACGAAGATCCATTTTTTTACCGTAAAATTCTCTTCAGTGATGAGGCGCATTTTTTGTTAAATGGATACGTCAACAAACAAAATTGTCGCATTTGGAGCAAAGATAATCCACACGCCGTTCAAGAATTACCAATGCATCCTGATAAATGTACTGTTTGGTGCGGTCTATGGGCTGGTGGGATCATCGGTCCATATTTCTTTAAAAATGAGGAAGGACGACGCGTTACCGTGAATGGAAATCGATACAGAACCATGTTAAATGAGTTTTTGTTGTCAAATCTTGAAGATATGGATATGGATGAAATGTGGTTTCAACAAGATGGTGCCACTTGCCATACAGCACGTGAAACAATCGACTTATTGAAAGAAACTTTCAACGACAACATTATTTCGAGAAATGGTCCGGTGAATTGGCCTCCGCGTTCGTGCGATTTGACGCCACTCGATTACTTTTTGTGGGGATACGTGAAGTCATTGGTTTATGTGGATAAACCTCAATCGATTGACGCTTTGGAAACCAATATTCAACGTGTCATTGCTGACATACGCCCTCAAATGCTTGAAAAAGTGCTGGAAAATTGGACCTCCAGAATGACATTTGTGAAAAATAGTCGTGGTAGCCATATGCCAGAAATTGTGTTTAAATGTTAAATGCCAAAAAATTATCTACCAAATAAAAAAAAATTTTGGTCATTTCATAATTTTATATGTGTTTTATTCAAAAAAAAAATCGGCAACCTCTTAAAAAAACACCCGTTATATCTTTTTTTCTTTTATAGCAAGCATTCTAAACAACTATCACTGCTTTCGGCACTATGCAATTTTCGTCTTCTACGTTTTGTTCTTTTTAAAGTTTATGTCTCCTTCGGTCTCTGTTCACGTGTTTTTTTTTTTTTTTTTTTTTTTTTCACTAATACTTATCATTTACCGGACCTTTCATGGCTCATGATAACACACTGGTACGGATCTAGGTGCAATTAGATTTTTACACGACTTTTAGTGATTAGGTGTCACAAGAAAAAAACACTTCCCATCCCATTTCGCTTGAAAGTTGGTTGATGCGATTAATACACGAGGTAAAACCCAGCCCAATTGCCGTTTTGTACAAAGAAACCTTTTTTTTTTTTTGCATCCGGTTGTTAAACAGATGGACTGGCTTTGACAAATTAAATTATTCAATTCCACAAGAAAAATTTTTTTTCCTTTTAGGATTACAGTTTGGTTCTTGCTTAAATTGCGAAATTTTAACACGTTTCCTTGATCTGAGCAGTGGTTCGGTTGTTTCGACTGAAGTATATATACATACTCTAAAATGTATGTATATATTCGTACCAATGCCTTGGCGACTGCCTTTTGAATTAGTCGGAGGCTTGGATTCTAACAGCGAATCCGACAAGTGCGGCTTTTATAAGTTGACTGCCACGACCACGATGAACGCGTCCTAGACACCACTGACGACAACGAAAGCAGGAACGGTGGCTGATGTGTCACCAATCGTCCGCTTGATATTTGCACTACTCCTTCAAGTGCCAATACGACGACTGGTTTCAGTGCGTATTACGAACAAAAAAATATGATGGCGACGATTAGAAAAGAACTTATTTTTATCTTCCTTTTTTTTTCTTTACACATTAACAAAACACTGGTTCGGCTCACAATGACTGAAGCGATTATTAGATTTTATCGCATTTGCAAAAAGGATTATGTTCACTTGCTTCAGCTATTTTTATTTGAAAAAAATGCCTTTGATTCACAATTTGAAATATTTCTTAGTTTCGCACGCGGCGGCGATCTTTCTCTTCAACCCTTTCCTTTTTTTTCCTTTTAAAATTAAAACTATCAGACGTGATTCTCACCACGTCTACTTCTTTCGGTTGCCAAAATCAGAAGAAGGTTATTTGCAGAGCCGGAAATCGTCTTAGTTCAAAAAAAAAAGTCGATATTTCGCCCGTTTTAGAGCCTAAGCTTTCTTACGAAAACGAACAAAACAGGATCATCACAGCGATTGTTAGCCGACCTCCCTTTATGCCATCTTTTAGGTTTGTTCGAAGTTTTCTATTTCCTGATTCCTCCGCTAGGCCGACGTCACAAAATTTTATGTACATGTGTATCTCCGATAGCCAAAACTTTTTGTAAAAATGTTGGAGACCCCGGACACCGGGGTAGTGAGGCCCGATACAAATTTTTTAAAAAATTAACACGATTTTCTTTAAATTTTATACACATGTGTATTTTCGATGAACAAGACTTTTTGTAACAATTTTGGAGACCACAGGCTCCATACACATTTTTTAAAAAAATGAACCCGATTTCCTCAAATTTGATATACTTGTGTATCTCCGATGGACAACACTTTTTGTACAAATTTTGAAGACCTCATAGTCGCAAGACCCCAAAAACATTTTTAAAAAAAATTAACCCGATTTTCTTCAAATTTTATACACATGTGTATCTCCGTTCATTCATGGGACAGTGATGTCCAATGTCTCTTTCGATGATTTTCTCCTACAATAAAAAAACATCCATATCAATTTCTGCGATTAGAGAATTTAGATGAAAAATTTCAATTTTTATGGGTTGTTTTTTTTCTTTATAAGTTTTAAACAGTAAAAAGTGTTTTCTGTATTTCAATAGCTTTATATTTTTGTGTGATCTACATTGTTTTGATGCTTTAGTGTTAAAGTGACTATAGTTAAATTGAAGTTATGGTTAGCCAGAAAAGATTGACTTTACGCTAATGTTGTAGTTATTTTATAGTAACATGGGAAATTTTATCTATAGCATTATGGTATAGATACTACTACTAAAGATATATAGATATACTACTTCTCTAGTCCTGCTCATTTTTTCTCGCATGCCACATGCAAATCAAGCGTTATGCTTGACATTTATAAATTTGCAAAATATTGGTGTAGAGGTGAAGCCACAGTTGCTTGGATGCGGAATTATTCCCATTTACGTATTTATAAACGCTGATTATAAAACGTATCGTTGGATTTATAACTCGATATTGATGGCTAAAACAGTGGCTAAGACTATTTTCGAATACAGCGGATTAATCAATGGCTATATCCACGACTATAAATATGGCCCTTAATGTTATTGTCAGTGATTCCAATGATTCTACTGATTGTTCCTGTAGGAATAACAGACCTGTGACGAAAACGGCGAGACCCATTATAAACAATTATTTGAATAAAAATTAATTTTTAATATACCACGTTTTTAAAAACGAAGTAAAAAGTATAATAATAATTTATGTTGCGTACGCCCACATACATCTTTGTTACTGCTCCGCTAGAATCTAAAAAGAAAAATGTTTACAAACAATAGAGGAACCATGTCATATTATTGGCTAATTGTCATCACCTGTTACAAAACTGTATACACCATGAGGATGCACGTCTCTACAAAAGGGAACTAGAACTGTAGAATCTTGTTGCAAAAACAACAAAAACGAAGCGGAAATCTGCCGCTCTCGCTGGAAAGCAGCATTGTGCTATCCAATTGGTTTAAGACAAAGGGTTGGATATACCCCAAGTCAAAATTAAAAAAAACAAAAATTACCCACACAAAAATTTTTAACAAACGAAACAACAACAAAAAATCGCAACCGAACAGAATGTGACACACTGACATTATTTCTTGGACAAAATATATGTTCAAATCAGCTGATTTCTGCCACCAGTATTCACAATGACCACACAAGGAAGAAATTTTGATTCACAATACTTTTTCTAAATCTATTGAATTATAGATGGGACTGCCGGACGTCACTATAAACTTAAAGCTTTTCTATTACTTATTATGGTCGATAAGATGTGAGTATTTGAAGACTAGTTATAGGAATATGTGTGCTAAAAGATCTTTATAGGTGTTGTAACGTTCATGCAAATCCATGTTCTATGTTCAAATGTGAATGTAACTACATTTTTAAAAAGGGACGGAAAGAAGGAATTGGATTTAATTTTATTAGAAAAGGAAAAATAGAGAAAATAGGGAAAAAGAAAAAGGAAAAATTTTCGCGCTAAAAACATAAAAGTCTTGCTAGAATTCGTGCAATTATTTTTGGCCAACCGAGAAAAAAGAGAGAGCCGCGGTCGAATTTTGATAGGCTTAGAGTTTGCACGTAAATTTATGAGAAGTAGACGGCTAAACGCTATATTGATAGAAAAGAACGAAGAGTTGCCCTAAAAGTTTTTACAAGGAGCAAATATTGAAAATGCTCCAAATAAATAGTTAATTTTCAAAGTTTTATTTTTATTTAATGAACTATAAAAAAGTTGTGCTGGACATATTATTGCATGTAAAAGCAGCTTTCTTTTTTAAATAAATATTTAAAAGTAAATTTTAAATGCAGTAAATGCAGAAGTCGACAGCTAAACGACATATTCATATAAAAGAAGGGAAGAGTTTCTTAAAAGTTTTTAATGGAGGCAAATATTGAACATACGCCAAATAAATAGTGCATTTTCAATGTTTAATTCTTTTTTAATGAACTATAAAAAGTTGAGCTGAACAAATTAGTGCTTGTTTTATTTTTGAACGAACTATAAAAAGTTGGACAATTGAAGAGAGGCAAACTTTGGAGAATAGAATAGCCAGTAGAGGACAGCATTTACAACTTTATCAAATATTGAATTTAAAAAAATCTACGTGGGAAATCGCAAATATTAAATTTATGTGCGTTTTGAAATCGCATATATGGCTAAATATTGAATAATGTAAATATCAAACTGTCAATCCTTTATTTGAGGTATGTTCGCTCGATGTACTTTTACACAAGTTAATGTCATACATGTTTTACTCAAGGCAATAAATAAACCTACTCTTCTGTTTTTATTCAATATACGAGTCAGACGTATTTTAAATTGTTGTGTAATTTTTATCAATTTACATCTTGTGAAATCACATTTAAAATCTCAAAAGGTTATGGGCCCAGATATCGCATTGTAAATGAATATCTCTATTTACAAAAATATTAAAAAAATAGGCATCAAAGTTTACTTTCTACGAGGAAAGAAAAGTGCAGTCATTTTATATATTGAACAAACGCAAGCGTTGTACCTAGCAACAAAAATGGCGGATAAAATAGATGTTATGAATATCAACAAGTTCGAAGGTAAAAATTATCGACAATGGAAGTTCCAAATTATGTGTGCATTGCGAGGAAAAGGTCTACAAGACATTGTAAATTGTGACGAAGTAAAGCCAGATAAAACAAAACTTCATGATCACAAAAAATGGATAAAGGATGACGCGAACGCCATGTGCACCTTAACCTCCGCAATGGCTCTTGATCAAATTAAGTTGGTGGAAAATTGCAAGTCGTCAAGTGAGATAATCATCAACTAAGATTCCATTTACGAACAAAAGTCGGAAATAAATGCACTATCGATTCCCTCAATATAAAATTATCTCAAGTGACACCATTTCTCAGCACATCGCAAAGGTAGAAAATTTGAAACAGGAGAAGAAGTCAGTGATGTAGCGGTTATCACAAAAATACCCGGAAGCTTGCCTCAAAAATACAGAAATCTAAGACAAGCCTGGATATCGATGGATGAAGCAAAGCAAACGATTGCTAATCTTAGAGCACGTCGAAGAAGCCAGTCTAATATGAAGAATCAGACACGGCATTGCTAGTAACCAAGGCAGGATGCAGCAGTTCATCAATTCAACGGAATTCAATCGAAAGAAAAAGTAATCGACCTCGAGTAACATGCTATAATTGTCAAAAGAAGGGGCATTTTGCTAGTCAATGTCGGGCTCCAAAGAAAAATCGAGGAGAAAAGAAACATGCTGATTCAAAAGAAAATAAACATTCACAATCAAATGACACAGCATTTTCGATTGTTGAAAACAGCTTGTTATTAACATCCACAATTGACGACGATTATTGGATAATGGATAGCGGCGCATCCGCGCATATGACACACAAACGTGAATATTTTTCTATTTTCGAAACGATGGACGATCATGCTTCAGTAAAACTTGGAAATAATCAAGGTCTAGTTGTCAAAGGAAAAGGTATCGTAAAAATTCAAAAACTTATTGTAGAAAAGTGGCACGAATCAACAATAACAAATGTGTTATACGTACCGGATCTCAAGAAAAATTTATTTTCCGAAGATGTAATAACGGCGAAAAGCATGAAGATTATCAAGAAGACAACCATGCTGAATTTTACGAAAACAACAATATAGTAGCCTATGCGATTCGAGAATCAAACAATACATACCGATTGTTATTTGGAACAATCACTCGCGAATGCAACGACCAGTGTGGACATAAAACTATGGCACGAGAGACTTGGACATATTAACAAGCAAGCGTTACAAGAAATGGTAACCAAGGGAGACATTAAGAATGTCAGTATCGATAACATCAACAAATTTATCTGTGAAGCATGTATATATAGAAGGGTCACAAGTTACCATTTAAAACAGTAGTAAACAGAAAAACCAAACCAGGCGAGTTTATACACAGTGACGTATGTGGTCCCATGTCTCAACCATAAGTCAGTGGAATGAGATATTTCATTCTATTCAAAGATGACAGTTCCAGTTATCGTATCGTTTACTTCATTAAACATAAATCAGATGTTTTCGACTCTTTTAAAGATTTTGTCAATCACTCAAGTCACAAGTTCGAGTCGCCACCAAAAGTCTTACACGTTGATAACGGAACCGAATACTGTAACAACATTTTCAAGGAGTATCTCTCGAAAAATGGAATATCTATGGGGACAACAGCTCCCTATACACCCGAACAGAATGGGCGAGCGGAACGAGACATGAGAACTATCGCGGAGAGTGCACTATCGATGATATATGCAAAGGATGTTCCAATTAATTTGTGGAGTGAAGCTGTCAACACAGCAGTGTTTATTCTAAATCGCACTCCAACCACTCGATCACCCGATTCAACACCATACCAATTATGGACAGGCAAAAAGCCTATATTGGACCATGCAAAATTTTTTGGATGTGAGGCGTACGTGCATATTCCAAAAGAGCTTCGTACAAAACTGGATCCAAAGTTCGTTGGCTACGATGGAAATTCTACGAATTATCGACTTTATGATGAAGAATTCGGAAAAATCAAAGTTTCTCGCAATGTTATTTTCAACAAAAAGGCAGCTGTTCGTTTTCGAAGAAGAAATACGATTGAAACACAAATAATAGAAGACAACACTAATGATGGTTTTACTCAGTCAAATCAACACGAAAACCAAACAAAAAGAGCAGGATAGGCTGTGTCGAAGACACGGCCGTGGGTTTTGAGCGTGACAACGTCTGTACGGGACGAAAGAAAAGAAAACAAAGATCTTGTTGTCTGTGGGACATAAACACGGATTTATTTAAATTGTATGGTACTGAAAGGACATTTCAGAGTCATTATTCTATAAACAATGAGAAATGAACCGTATATTTAAGATTATTGTTTGATTTTGTATTAGTATACAGTCAGTACATTGATAAGCATAGTTAATTTAATAAGAAGTGAATGGCAAACCGTCTGTAATTAAGATAGAAGACGAACAGAATGTTAAAAAAAGCCGAAAGGGAACAAGTAGACAATAAACTAACAGAAACTGTTACTCATAACCTTCTCTACAGAATGCCCAACTGTTTAAGAATACATGCTTAAAAGAGAACAAGAGAGCTAAGTCCATATAAAAATTTCCCGTTTCTCACTACAAAAACTTACGTTTCACCTTCTATTTCCTTCACTGAGAAATTTTGTAATTTATAAATTATTAAAGAAAAGCTGAAAGAAAGCAAGCAGAGAACCAGAGCAGAGCAGAACAAGTGCAACCGTATGGGTTGCAAGTTGCAACTGTAAGGCTAAGAGAACGAGTAAGCAGAAAACCGAAGGGGACTTTCAAGTTTCAATACAATTACTAGTACTACACATACACATATTAGCCGTAGAGAGAGAGAGGGTGATTGAGTAGGGGAAGTGGTATGGCATGGGAAAAGAAGTATGTATGCATCAAAATGTTTTTCGCTTAAAAACGCACAGACGCAATATTCGCCATTAATTTCGTTTTATCTGGTTCTCTTTTTATTATGTAATACTATGAAAGAGTTATTAACTCTTAGTAAAGTTGGAGTCTTTAATCACTCCAACTTTACTAAGAGTTAATAAAACAAGCCAAAAAAAAATAAAATGGTAGCAATAGAAACGTCGCTTGCAACTTCTAAATGGTACATGGAGCATTGATAGGGAACTTCGATCACGACTGCTGCACATGTTTATGATCTCGTACGAGCATCGAAGAAACATGCAGGCCAATTATTCATTATTAAATTTCTTTTGTATGGTTCTCTCATTTCTGTAATTGATCGAAGAGTTATTTACTCTAGTTACTGTTGACACGAGGAAGAATAAGATAAGCGAAAAGAAATTAAAATAGTTGCAAGGAAGCTTCCAGGTTGTCATTGTTATCTGCCTCTTTTGTTGTAACTTATAGTAGTATTTTTTTCTTCTGTTAATAGACCAAACACGAGAGCACTGTATCATTTTATGCAATGTTGATAGAACGAGCAGAGCGAGCACTGATACCAAATGAACAGAGACTATACTATCACTACGGCTGCGGTAAAGAATTAAGGAGTTACGCAGCTTGTGCTGCACAAAAAAATTGGCAGGCAGTCGGTATGCACGAAATTGCGGATACATTTTAAACCGACTTACAGTCTGCTTGTAGGGCGACAATTTGACATTTACATTTTGCTATTTGCATACAATTTAAAGTGGCTGTGTAAACTGCGCAGTCGACTTTTCTTTGCATTTTCTGCATTGGCTGAAAAGTGAATTTTTAACCAACATGCAGCATAAACTGCGCAGCGGCTGAATTCTCGGCCTACTACTGCATATGTTTGTTTCGTTCTGCTCAAGCTATGATTGTATGTTATTAAAATCAAATATCATCAATCACATCAAATACAACAGAATAAATAATTAATAAGCGGATTTAGATGTTCTTAACAATTTATTGTGAGGTGGGTACATATTAAATATATCATATCACTGCACAAACATAGTAATGCATTTGCGTCGATAGTAGTAGGAGAAGTAAGAGCTGTTAAAAAAATATGTGCGTGTAATCTTTAAGCGCGGTTGGAGTGAAATTCTTTGACGTTGTGGCCAATATTACGATTAAATTAAAAGGCACGAGTCGCTTGAGAAATTCCAGGCCATAATGATCATATTCCAGAATTTCCATAGGAAGAAGTCTTATAATCGCATCTTAGTACTACATTCCGAATTTCATGCGAATCACTTGAGAAATTGCTTGGTTCCAGAAATACCAGACCATAATGATCATATTCCAGAATTCCCATAGGAAAAAGTCTTCTTGCTGCATATTAGTCCTGCATTCCGAATTTCATTTGAATCGCTTGAGAAATTGCTTTGTTCCAGAAATTCCAGACTATAATGATGATATTCCAGAATTTCCATAGGAAGAAATCTTATACTCACATCTTAGTCCTACACTACGAATTTCATCCGAATCGCTTGAGAAATTGTTTTGTTCTAGAAATTCCAGACAATAATGATTATATTCCAGAATTTCCATAGGAAGAAATCTTATAGTCACATCTTAGTCCTACCTTCCGAATTTCATGCGAATCGCTTGAGAAATTGCCTTGTTCCAGAAATTCCAGACAATAATGATTATATTCCAGAATTTCCATAGGAAGCAATCTTATAGTCACATCTTAGTCCTACATTCCGAATTTCATGCGAATCGCTTGAAAAATTACTTTGTTCCAGAAATTCCAGACCATAATGATCATATTCCAGAATAAACATAGGAAGCAATCTTATAGTCACATCTTAGTCCTACATTCCGAATTTCATGCGAATCGCTTGAGAAATTGATTAGTTCCAGAAATTCCAGACTATAATGATGATATTCCAGAATTTCCATAGGAAAAAGTCTTCTAGCCGCATATTAGTCCTGCATTCCGAATTTCATTTGAATCGCTTGAGAAATTGCTTTGTTCCAGAAATTCCAGACTATAATGATGATATTCCAGAATTTCCATAGGAAGAAATCTTATACTCACATCTTAGTCCTACATTACGATTTTCATGCGAATCGCTTGAGAAATTGTTTTGTTCCAGAAATTCCAGACAATAATGATTATATTCCAGAATTTCTATAGGAAGAAATCTTATAGTCACATCTTTGTCCTACCTTCCAAATTTCATGCGAATCGCTTGAGAAATTGCTTTGTTCCAGAAATTCCAGACAATAATGATTATATTCCAGAATTACCATAGGAAGCAGTCTTATAGTCAAATCTTAGTCCTACATTCCGAATTTCATGCGAATCGCTTGAGAAATTGATTTGTTCCAGAAATTCCAGACTATAATGATGAAATTCCAGAATTTCCATAGGAAGAAATCTTATAGTCTCATCTTAGTCCTAGATTCCGAATTTCATGCGAATCGCTTGAAAAATTGCCTTGTTCCAGAAATTCCAGACTATAATGATCATATTCCAGAATTTCCATAGGAAGAAATCTTATAGTCACATCTAAGTCCTACATTCCGAAATTCATGCGAATCGCTTGAAAAATTGCTTTGTTCCAGAAATTCCAGACAATAATGATCATATTCCAGAATTTCCATAGGAAGAAGTCTTATAATCGCATCTTAGTACTACATTCCGAATTTCATGCGAATCACTTGAGAAATTGTTTTGTTCCAGAAATTCCAGACCATAATGATCATATTCCAGAATTCCCATAGGAAAAAGTCTTATAGCCGCATCTTAGTCTTGTATTCCGAATTTCATTTGAGTGGGTTGGTGGGTTTTGAGCGTGACAACGTCTGTACGGGACGAAAGAAAAGAAAACAAAGATCTTGTTGTCTTTGGGACATAAACACGGACGGATATATTTAAATTGTATGGTACTGAAAGGACATTTCAGAGTCATTATTCTATAAACAATGAGAAATGAACCGTATATTTAAGATTATTGTTTGATTTTGTATTAGTATACAGTCAGTACATTGATAAGCATAGTTAATTTAATAAGAAGTGAATGGCAAACCGTCTGTAATTAAGATAGAAGACGAACAGAATGTTAAAAAAAGCCGAAAGGGAACAAGTAGACAATAAACTAACAGAAACTGTTACTCATAACCTTCTCTACAGAATGCCCAACTGTTTAAGAATACATGCTTAAAAGAGAACAAGAGAGCTAAATCCATATAAAAATTTCCCGTTTCTCACTACAAAAACTTACGTTTCACCTTCTATTTCCTTCACTGAGAAATTTTGTAATTTATAAATTATTAAAGAAAAGCTGAAAGAAAGCAAGCAGAGAACCAGAGCAGAGCAGAACAAGTGCAACCGTATGGGTTGCAAGTTGCAACTGTAAGGCTAAGAGAACGAGTAAGCAGAAAACCGAAGGGGACTTTCAAGTTTCAATACAATTACTAGTACTACACATACACATATTAGCCGTAGAGAGAGAGAGGGTGATTGAGTAGGGGAAGTGGTATGGCATGGGAATAGAAGTATGTATGCATCAAAATGTTTTTCGCTTAAAAACGCACAGACGCAATATTCGCCATTAATTTCGTTTTATCTGGTTCTCTTTTTATTATGTAATACTATGAAAGAGTTATTAACTCTTAGTAAAGTTGGAGTCTTTAATCACTCCAACTTTACTAAGAGTTAATAAAACAAGCCAAAAAAAAATAAAATGGTAGCAATAGAAACGTCGCTTGCAACTTCTAAATGGTACATGGAGCATTGATAGGGAACTTCGATCACGACTGCTGCACATGTTTATGATCTCGTACGAGCATCGAAGAAACATGCAGGCCAATTATTCATTATTAAATTTCTTTTGTATGGTTCTCTCATTTCTGTAATTGATCGAAGAGTTATTTACTCTAGTTACTGTTGACACGAGGAATTGTTTTGTTCTAGAAATTCCAGACAATAATGATTATATTCCAGAATTTCCATAGGAAGAAATCTTATAGTCACATCTTAGTCCTACCTTCCGAATTTCATGCGAATCGCTTGAGAAATTGCCTTGTTCCAGAAATTCCAGACAATAATGATTATATTCCAGAATTTCCATAGGAAGCAATCTTATAGTCACATCTTAGTCCTACATTCCGAATTTCATGCGAATCGCTTGAAAAATTACTTTGTTCCAGAAATTCCAGACCATAATGATCATATTCCAGAATAACCATAGGAAGCAATCTTATAGTCACATCTTAGTCCTACATTCCGAATTTCATGCGAATCGCTTGAGAAATTGATTAGTTCCAGAAATTCCAGACTATAATGATGATATTCCAGAATTTCCATAGGAAGAAATCTTATAGTCGCATCTTAGTCCTACATTCCGAATTTCATGCGAATCGCTTGAAAAATTTGCCTTGTTCCAGAAATTCCAGACTATAATGATGATATTCCAGAATTTCCATAGGAAGAAATCTTATAGTCGCATCTTAGTCCTACATTCCGAATTTCATGCGAATCGCTTGAAAAATTTGCCTTGTTCCAGAAATTCCAGACTATAATGATCATATTCCAGAATTTCCATAGGAAGAAGTCTTATAATCGCATCTTAGTACTACATTCCGAATTTCGTGCGAATCACTTGAGAAATAGCTTTGTTCCAGAAATTCCAGACCATAATGATCATATTCCAGAATTCCCATAGGAAAAAGTCTTATAGCCGCATCTTAGTCTTGTATTCCGAATTTCATTTGAATCGCTTGAGAAATTGCTTTATTCCAGAAATTCAAGACTATAATGATGATATTTCAGAATTTCCATAGGAAGAAATCTTATAGTCACATCTTAGTTCTACATTCCGAATTTCATGCGAATCGCCTGAGAAATGGCTTTGTTCTAGAAATTCCAGACCATAATGATCATATTCCAGAATTTCCATAGGAAGAAATCTTATATTCGCATCTTAGTCCTACATTCCGAATTTCATGCGAATCGCTTGAAAAATTGCTTTGTTCCAGAAATTCCAGACCATAATGATCATATTCCAGAATTTCCATAGGAAGAAATCTTATAGTCACATCTTACTCCTACATTCCGAATTTCACGCGAATCACTTGAGAAATTGCTTTGTTCCAGAAATTCCAGACCATAATGATCATATTCCAGAATTCCCATAGGAAAAAGTCTTCTAGCCGCATATTAGTCCTGCATTCCGAATTTCATTTGAATCGCTTGAGAAATTGCTTTGTTCCAGAAATTCCAGACTATAATGATGATATTCCAGAATTTCCATAGGAAGAAATCTTATACTCACATCTTAGTCCTACATTACGATTTTCATGCGAATCGCTTGAGAAATTGTTTTGTTCCAGAAATTCCAGACAATAATGATTATATTCCAGAATTTCTATAGGAAGAAATCTTATAGTCACATCTTTGTCCTACCTTCCAAATTTCATGCGAATCGCTTGAGAAATTGCTTTGTTCCAGAAATTCCAGACAATAATGATTATTTTCCAGAATTACCATAGGAAGCAGTTTTATAGTCAAATCTTAGTCCTACATTCCGAATTTCATGCGAATCGCTTGAGAAATTGATTTGTTCCAGAAATTCCAGACTATAATGATGAAATTCCAGAATTTCCATAGGAAGAAATCTTATAGTCTCATCTTAGTCTTAGATTCCGAATTTCATGCGAATCGCTTGAAAAATTGCCTTGTTCCAGAAATTCCAGACTATAATGATCATATTCCAGAATTTCCATAGGAAGAAATCTTATAGTCACATCTAAGTCCTACATTCCGAAATTCATGCGAATCGCTTGAAAAATTGCTTTGTTCCAGAAATTCCAGACAATAATGATCATATTCCAGAATTTCCATAGGAAGAAGTCTTATAATCGCATCTTAGTACTACATTCCGAATTTCATGCGAATCACTTGAGAAATTGTTTTGTTCCAGAAATTCCAGACCATAATGATCATATTCCAGAATTCCCATAGGAAAAAGTCTTATAGCCGCATCTTAGTCTTGTATTCCGAATTTCATTTGAATCGCTTGAGAAATTGCTTTGTTCCAGAAATTCCAGACTATAATGATGATATTCCAGAATTTCCATAGGAAGAAATCTTATAGTCACATCTTAGTCCTACATTCCGAATTTCATGCGAATCGCTTGAGAAATTGCTTTGTTTCAGAAATTCCAGACCATAATGATCATATTCCAGAATTTCCATAGGAAGAAATCTTATAGCCGCATCTTAGTCCTACATTCCGAATTTCATGCGAATCGCTTGAGAAAGTGATTTGTTCCAGAAATTCTAGACCATAATGATCATATTCCAGAATTTCCATAGGAAGAAATCTTATAGTCACATCTTACTCCTACATTCCGAATTCCACGCGAATCGGTTGAGAAATTGCTTTGTTCCATAAATTCCAGACAATAATCATATTCCAGAATTTCCATAGGAAGAAGTCTAATAGTCGCATCTTAGTCCTACATTCAGAATTTCATGCGAATCGCTTGAGAAATTTTTTTGTTCCAGAAATTCCAGACCATGGTGATCATATTTCAAAATTTCCATAGGAAGAAGTCTTATAGTCGCATCTTAGTCCTACATTCCGAATTTTATGCAAATCGATTGAGAAATTGCTTTGTTCCAGAAATTCCAGACCATAATGATCATATTCCAGAATTTCCATAGGAAGAAATCTTAGAGTCACATCTTAGTCCTACATTCCGAATTTCATGCGAATCGCTTGAGAAATTGCTTTGTTCCAGAAATTCCAGACCGTAATGGCCATTTTCCAGAATTTCCATAGGAAGAAATCTTATAGTCACATCTAAGTCCTACATTCCGAATTTCATGCGAATAGCTTGAAAAATTGCTTTGTTCCAGAAATTCCAGACAATAATGATCATATTCCAGAATTTTCATAGGAAGAAGTCTTAAAGTAGCATCTTAGTCCTACATTCCGAATTTCATGCGAATCGCTTGGGAAATGGCTTAGTTCCCAAAGTACTGACATTTAAAAGTGGCTCGCTTAAAAGTGTGTCGCTTAACAGTGTCTCACTGTTGATCACAACAGTGGGACATTTAACAATGTCTCACTTATCATTTAACTTTTTGAACATGTACCCCATTATACCTTGTAGTGAGACGTTGTCACGTCAAAATTCATGAATCTGAAAATAACAGAACTGAAGAAATTCAAGACATAGAAGACGATTTAGAGAAACAAGAAGCAACAACACAGCAGTCAATAAATAGTCAAGTCAATGCTGACTACAGCTTACACAATCGCGACAAAATCAGAATACCTGCACGATACGACTACGAGGCGAATTTTTCTGAAGCTGACATTCCTGAGACGTATGAGAAAGCGATATCATGTACAGAAGCGAAAAATTGGACGAAGTCAGTACAGGAAGAATTATGATGCACTCGAAAAGAACAACACATGGGAGGTTATTAAGTTACCACCCGGTGGAAGTACTATTGGATCAAAATGAATTTTTAAAATTAAAAGAAACCCGTATGGAGATGTTCGTTACAAATCAAGACTTTGTGCAAAAGGGTATGCACAAAAACAGGGCATCGACTACAATGAAACGTTTGCACCGACAACACGTTTTGACTCAATTAGGATTCTTCTTTCCGTTGCAGCACGAAACAATTTTAAGATTATGCAGTTCGACATAAAAACAGCGTTCCTGTACGGCAATAGCTTGAAAAATTGCTTTGTTCCAGAAATTCCAGACAATAATGATCATATTCCAGAATTTTCATAGGAAGAAGTCTTAAAGTAGCATCTTAGTCCTACATTCCGAATTTCATGCGAATCGCTTGGGAAATGGCTTAGTTCCCAAAGTACTGACATTTAAAAGTGGCTCACTTAAAAGTGTGTCGCTTAACAGTGTCTCACTGTTGATCACAACAGTGGGACATTTAACAATGTCTCACTTATCATTTAACTTTTTGAACATGTACCCCATTATACCTTGTAGTGAGACGTTGTCACGTCAAAATTCATGAATCTGAAAATAACAGAACTGAAGAAATTCAAGACATAGAAGACGATTTAGAGAAACAAGAAGCAACAACACAGCAGTCAATAAATAGTCAAGTCAATGCTGACTACAGCTTACACAATCGCGACAAAATCAGAATACCTGCACGATACGACTACGAGGCGAATTTTTCTGAAGCTGACATTCCTGAGACGTATGAGAAAGCGATTTCATGTACAGAAGCGAAAAATTGGACGAAGTCAGTACAGGAAGAATTATGATGCACTCGAAAAGAACAACACATGGGAGGTTATTAAGTTACCACCCGGTGGAAGTACTATTGGATCAAAATGAATTTTTAAAATTAAAAGAAACCCGTATGGAGATGTTCGTTACAAATCAAGACTTTGTGCAAAAGGGTATGCACAAAAACAGGGCATCGACTACAATGAAACGTTTGCACCGACAACACGTTTTGACTCAATTAGGATTCTTCTTTCCGTTGCAGCACGAAACAATTTTAAGATTATGCAGTTCGACATAAAAACAGCGTTCCTGTACGGCAATAGCTTGAAAAATTGCTTTGTTCCAGAAATTCCAGACAATAATGATCATATTCCAGAATTTTCATAGGAAGAAGTCTTAAAGTAGCATCTTAGTCCTACATTCCGAATTTCATGCGAATCGCTTGGGAAATGGCTTAGTTCCCAAAGTACTGACATTTAAAAGTGGCTCACTTAAAAGTGTGTCGCTTAACAGTGTCTCACTGTTGATCACAACAGTGGGACATTTAACAATGTCTCACTTATCATTTAACTTTTTGAACATGTACCCCATTATACCTTGTAGTGAGACGTTGTCACGTCAAAATTCATGAATCTGAAAATAACAGAACTGAAGAAATTCAAGACATAGAAGACGATTTAGAGAAACAAGAAGCAACAACACAGCAGTCAATAAATAGTCAAGTCAAAGCTGACTACAGCTTACACAATCGCGACAAAATCAGAATACCTGCACGATACGACTACGAGGCGAATTTTTCTGAA
Organism: Nephrocerus scutellatus; assembly: GCA_947095585.1. Taxonomy (NCBI): domain Eukaryota; kingdom Metazoa; phylum Arthropoda; class Insecta; order Diptera; family Pipunculidae; genus Nephrocerus; species Nephrocerus scutellatus. The sequence goes on along the minus strand of OX352763.1, from coordinate 86,214,268 downwards.
GCTGACATTCCTGAGACGTATGAGAAAGCGATTTCATGTACAGAAGCGAAAAATTGGACGAAGTCAGTACAGGAAGAATTATGATGCACTCGAAAAGAACAACACATGGGAGGTTATTAAGTTACCACCCGGTGGAAGTACTATTGGATCAAAATGAATTTTTAAAATTAAAAGAAACCCGTATGGAGATGTTCGTTACAAATCAAGACTTTGTGCAAAAGGGTATGCACAAAAACAGGGCATCGACTACAATGAAACGTTTGCACCGACAACACGTTTTGACTCAATTAGGATTCTTCTTTCCGTTGCAGCACGAAACAATTTTAAGATTATGCAGTTCGACATAAAAACAGCGTTCCTGTACGGCAAGTTGCAAGAAGACATTTATTGGCTGAAACCAAAGAGGCACTGAAAATAGTACTTCATCATCTTCAAGCGACCTTCGAGGTTAAAATAAACGAACCGGATAACTTTGTTGGACTACAAATAGAACGAAATCGTGTTAAACGTTTCATTTTTATTCATCAAACAAACTATATAAATCAAATTATAAAACGATTTAACCTTGAAACATCAAATCCTATAAGCATTCCGGCTGACCCACATATACATCTAACTTCAACAGATAACAGTCAAGAATCTAAAGAAAAATCGTTACCGTATCGAGAAGCCGTCGGTTGTCTAATATTTGCTGCAATAGTCAGTCGACCCGACATCTCCTTTGCAGTGGGATTTGTCAGCAGATTCCTCTCAAATCATACGGATGCACATTGGAACGCAGTTAAAAGAATAATTAAATATTTAATTGGCACAAATAATCGAGGAATTGCATACAAACCTTCAATCAATCCTGAACAACTTGTTGGATATTCAGATTCGGACTATGCAAATGACATCGATACACAAAGATCAACCTCCGGATATGTTTTCATGCTCAATGGTGGACCAATAACATGGAGCAGTAAACGACAACATTCAGTCGCACTATGAACGACCGAGGTTGAATATATGGCTGGATGTGCAGCAGTTAAAGAAGTGACTTGGTTCCGTCAGTTGTTGAAAGACATCGGTGAAGAAGTAAAAGGTCCATCCATATTATTCATAGACAATGAAAGTGCAATTCAATTGATTCATAATCCAGAGTTCCACAAGCGAACCAAACACATCGATATTCGATATCACTTCATCAGAGAAAAACTAAAACAAGGAGAAATTTATTTATTTATTAATTAAATACAAATGTGCTAAAGATCAATTGGCCGATATCTTCACTAAACCATTACCCTCGGATAGATTCAAAACTCTACGAGATTCTAGAGTTCCACAAGCGAACCAAACACATCGATATTCGATATCACTTCATCAGAGAAAAACTAAAACAAGGAGAAATTTATTTATTTATTAATTAAATACAAATGTGCTAAAGATCAATTGGCCGATATCTTCACTAAACCATTACCCTCGGATAGATTCAAAACTCTACGAGATTCTATTTCAACGATTAAAATTTAAAAGATTCACAATAAAATAACTTAAAATTATATTTTCTTATTGACGAGTTCTCATTTAGTGGGAGTATTGAATAATGTAAATATCAAACTGTCAATCCTTTATTTTAGGTATGTTCGCTCGATGGACTTTTACACAAGTTAATGTCATACAAGGTTTACTCAAGACAATAAACAAATCTACTCTTTTGTTTTTATTCAATTTACGAGTCAGACGTATTTCAAATTGTTGTGTAATTTTTATCAATTTACATCTTTTGAAATCACATTTAAAATCTCAAAACTAAACCAGTCGTTTGATGTGTTCCTGAGCAAGCTTTCGTTGATCAAGAGATCCATATTATTCTGAAGCGCGCTTTTGGTCTACTACTTGAAAGTTTCTTTATTTTACAGTGCTTGTCACAGCAACTTTCCTTTTTATAAATATTTAAAAGTAATGTTTTCGCAGTCTATGCAACTTTCCTTTTAATATAAATTCTAAAAGTAATTTTCTTTACACTTTCTTTATCAAAGCAAATTATTATTTTTTAAATATTTGGAATTTTTTTTGCAGTGCCTGTCAAAGCGAATTATTGAGCCGGTGGGCTTGAGGTTTTATTTGTTGTCACTTTTTTACTTTATTGCCGCCAATGGTGGATTATCTCAACCATGAGTGAGTAAGTCGTTTAGGACGGAGGTGTGGTCGAGATGGTGATTCCGTGGTGAAACTCATTTCTCGAAGAAAAAATGACGTGACGTAGCTTCTCTCTTACTTGGACTGATCGACGAACATACAACTTTAAGTTTAGTTTTATAATTAATAGATGCCAATGACGCTTCTGGACTTGGAGTTCTTTCATTAAATTAAATCCTTTCCTTACTCTATCCCCTTCCTTTTCTTTGCTATGCCTTTTTACCTTTTTTTAAAATACATACGACACTTTTTTTCCACCGTAATTATTCTTCCGTTATTTTGATAGGGAACTTCAAGGCGAGAACCAGCAATGTAATAAAAATTTTGATGAAATTATTAAAAGTTGTTAACAAAATATTTAAAATAGGTCTAACTCAACAAATCCAAGACAACTGCAGGTGTTGATTAATATAATGGAAAGAAATCGGGACATCGCAAATGGATTTAGCACTCAATGGGTCCGAAAAGGAAAATCCAACATCATCATCATATCAAAAAAAAAACTGTGCCAGCCATAAAAATTCCCCGACACCTGATGCCACCGAATTAATTGAAATATTGTTAGACTCGCCAGTGAAATGCAATCAACAGAGGGATTCGGAGGAATTTGTGGTTTTATTCAGTAAATAAAAAGTTAATTTTACAGAGCATTTCCTATATATCTTCTTATGCGCAGCTTCAGTCAAGTACTCTGAATCGCTTGTAGCAGTAATTTCGTCAACAACTAGATTACTGGAGTCGTCATCTATGAGCAAATGAGTGGTTGGCACATTGATGGTGAAATCACTCTTGAAATGTATGAAAATGTTATGTAATGCGCAGCAAACATTTACAATTTGAATCGCTTTGTGTGGAAGGTAATAAAGCTCTCTTGCACGGAGCAAACATCTCCATCTACTTTTCAGCACCCCATTCGTTCAATTGTATTTCGGCAGCGCGTATGGGCTTCGTTGAATTTTCTCTCAGGCGTTTCTTCTTCGTGTGTCCTGTGGGGAGTCAATAGCCATGGCTCTAATTTCATTTGAATTAAATTATGAATTAAAATCAGTAAAATCTGACTTACCTAACATCCACGAATTTCTGTCACCGTTCAAATATTTTTGTTCCATCCACGATCTTAATTCACTAACCTTCCACACAAATGAGTCATGGCATGCTCCAGGGTGTGTGGCATCTACGAAACGAATTCGTATTTCATCATCGCATACCTGCGAAACATTTGTATGAGCGCATGAAAGTAAAACGTTTGAGCAAGCAAAAAAAACTCACCAGTAAAACATATAAACTATAAACTCCCTTTCTGTTATAGTATAAATGTTTGGATGTTGATGGACATATGATTCTGATATGCGTTCCATCTATACAGCCTATTACTCCTGGTATGCTGTATTTTTCGTAAAAATTCAATGTGGTTTTTCTCTTTTCTTCCGCCGTCATCTGCATGTTTATCCAAATTGGACACAGTTGTGCCTCAAATATTTGCAACACACTGGAAAGGGCTTCTGAAAAAGATGATTACGCTAGTCCAATCTCATGATCTTTTCCCACTCCTGTTTGATAGGCGCCTTCGGCAAAGAAGCTCAAGCATGCGCTTAGCTTAACAATGGGAGAGGAACTTCGGATGATTTTCTGGTTTGTGGTAAAGAATCAGAGAGCAAATCTAGGAGATATTTGAACATGGGCATATTTACTCTGTAGTAATGATGAAATCTGGAAAAACCCCAACTTGAGTGGAATAAACGGTTCATAAAATCATTTAGTTTCTACTTACGACGCTTCTGGTAACTCTTAGGGATTAGATTTATCCCTCAAATTTCGTCTGATTGACTTTAATTGATTCCTCTCCATTTGCTGTTGCTCTTCGGCAAGTAATACAAATTTTTTTCAAATTTCAATTAAAAATGCGAATAATTAGTTTTCTCGGTTGGTTGAATATTAGTTCTGTCAAAACATTCGAAAATAAATTTCGAATGAGGTTTTTCTCACTTTTGTGTTGGTTCAACTGATTCCAGGGAAAAGCGATTCCGATGGAAATTCGCGATAGAAGAATTTTATTCCCGGGAATTAAATTGTTCAGGGGGAATTTTTTCCCTCGGAGTTCCCGATAAGGCTGATAGTGTGTTCGCCGTGTTCTTTGTCGTTGCAGGTCAGCCTCATCGGCTCAGCTGTGAATTGAGTTGCGAACTGCCATGGTGAGACAAGACCTCTGCTGATTTTAGGCGACATACCGCAAAAGCGTCGAGGAAGGAACTATTACTTGACAGACATGACTGACAGTTCGAAATTAGAGAAAATCACAGGAATCAGCCATCGACCGCACACCGGGTTATTTTTATTGCAAATTTTCTTTTATAAATTTGTGAATTCTCAATTTTTTTTATTCAGAAGGATTATTTCAAATAAAAGGAAAACATTCATTAAATTATTATTGGTTAACCAAAAGAAAAATAAGGTTGATTTCAATTATAACATCAATTTTAAAAGAGAGTTGATATAGTTAAGCATTTTGTTCTTTTCTTCAATAATTTTCAATTTCAATACTGAGTTTATTTGAGATAAATATGTATATATAAAAAGAAAGGCCAATTGATGCTTTTCCTCTACGTTGATTTCTAAAAAAAAAATATATTTGTAACAATAAATAACTTAACAATAATATTTTACCACAAAGACTTTCACTCTAATCAACCATAACATCCGCTGGATTTCGCTTTTATAATCTTGAAGCGCAATTCGGGTCCTTGCGAACAGAAAAACTTATTATAAAGAGGAAGCAAGGCACTCAGTGTCAACTTTCCAAATTAAGAAAGAAAAAAATTAATAACTTGTTAATAATTGCGATTTCCCACATACGTGTAGGTATATTAGTATATAAAAGTAAAAATTCTAAGCATCTTACTGAATTTAACCATGTGGTGCTTTGTGAATGGAACACCAGTGAAATCCTTTGGGAACAGCGCCTAAAGGCTCTCTCGCTAGAGTGACAACGCGGATTCAAGTTCGAGGAACCAATCGTGGTCAGATTCCACATGCGAATCGCAACTCCGTAGCAAATCCGCGTGAGAGGCTTCTGCTTAACCAGGCTGATATTCAGATCATTTCCCCCAGAGGATACGATGAAGTAGAAAGTTCCTTGTCCCATAGGCAAAAGAACTTTCCTGACAGGATGCCTGTAGAGAGGTCGCCTAATCGGGGGAATCCGATGACCAACCGAGACGGCGAAGTTGGTAGTGTCCAGGGAGACACCGAAGAAGGTGTAGACGGAGCGGCATCTTACCGGTTCTCAAATCAGGCGAAAAGACAAGCTCTAGAAGACAATCGTGAGCTCGTACATTTTATGAATAGCATAGTCAGTACTGCTGTTCAGAAGAATCAGGCCGACCTTATGTCAACCTTCGCAAAAAGTATGGGCGAAATGATGTCTGTCTTTAAAACAAGTCTAGATAATCTAGGTAATAGACGTGATAACATAGAGAAACAATCGAGTACAACAATAGAAGACAAGACCAAGACAAATAGGCGTACTACAGAACAGACTTTAACGCCGACTGCGGACAACACGGGTAACAAGCCCAACATGTTAATGTTACCGACTGGGAGTAACGTCACTGGACATAACGAGACTCTACGTAACGACTTAGGACGTAAGGACACAATTAACAGTATGCCGCATTCCGCTATAGTGAATAGCATTTAATAGTGAATAGCATTGAGACAGTACAAGCAAAAAAAGGCTACCGTTGTCAGGTGCAGCCGAACGTTGATACTGACAATTTATTGAAGAGAGGGCAAACGATGATGTGTTAAACTACCTCGACATAAAAACGGAACTGATCAGACATTTTAAGACAGCAGACTCGGACCATGACCTCATGAGAAAGATAATCGACCGTAGACAGCAATCGAACGAAGACTTCGACAATTACTGCTCATACATACGTGCGCTAAATCTACAAATGAAGAACAGAATGTCTAACCGAGATCTCGTTAAAATCATCAGAGACAAGATGAAAGACAGAATGAAGTCACTCATGTTTGGATGTACCCTGGACACCCTACAATAGTTAAGAGAAAAATATAGAGAGGGTGAAAAACGATTTCAAACTCATGTAACGAGATTTTCCAGACATATAAACGAAATTGACACAGACGAAATCGACGAAATAACAGGAAGAGAACGTGACTTAGAAAATGTAGGGGAGGCATGCACTATAAGTGGCAGTGTAAATCGTAGCAATGAAAGACGTAATAGGTTTTTCAAAATTGACCATTGTAACGTTAATGTCAGTGCAGAAGCGTATCAGAGTATTTTAAGTAAAAGCGGCATGCCTGTTTCGTGTTTTCCGTCCCATTTTCATCAAATGGTGTGTTTCAGGTGCGGGAAAAACAAAATGCCCTGTACATTCTGCAAATCGTTACATGCGGAAAACCTATTGCAGGACGAAGCAGTAGGGAGTGCTCGCCCTGTAGAAAGATTCCCGGCCGAACAGAATCTGAAACAAGCTGAAAAATAGAAATTTTAAAGAGACCAGATAATATAAAATACAGTAAAGAGGTACCACCAAAAGATTTATCTACCAAGAGGTTACACCAATGTCTTATAAAATACGAATAAGCTAGAAATAGGATCTTCGCCGAAACTTCGAAGAAAAAAAAACTATAACAAAATAAAGAGGCCACGCAAAGTAGATGCTACCGCTACCGCACATAGAGGGACTGTTAAGCCGGCAGCAGCAAACAAGATTTATATCCGGAATAGATCTTAAGGATGCCTTCTGGCAATTTCCGACGCCTAAGACAGCTAAACAAGTTAGGAGATTTTTAGGAATGATCGGATGGTACCGGCGGTTGATTCCAAATTTTTCGGAGACATCGGCCCCATTGACAGATTGCTTGAAAAAGGGTCGACCGTTTACGTTAACGGACGAAGCGCTGGAATCATTTATTAAGCTCAAAAGACGTCAGCACCTATATTAACAAATCCTGATTTCAAAAGGCATTTTACCATTCAATGTGACGCTAGTTCTACGGATGTAGGAAGCGTCTTATTTCAAAAGGATGATGATGGTGCTGAACGTCCCATAGCGTTTTTGTCACAGAAGCTAAATAAAGCTCAACGTAATTACAACGTGACGGAGCTTGAATGATATGCTGCCGTGATTAGCGTGATGAAATTTCGAATTTATGTGGAAGGATTACCCTTTACCATCATCACGGACCATGCCAGCCTTAAGTGGTTAATGTCCCAAAGGATTTATCAGGCAGATTGGCGAGATGGAGTTTGTAGCTTCAGGCTCTCGATTTCAATATCGAACACCGGACATCGGCCCCATTGACAGATTGCTTGAAAAAGGGTCGACCGTTTACGTTAACGGACGAAGCGCTGGAATCATTTATTAAGCTCAAAAGACGTCAGCACCTATATTAACAAATCCTGATTTCAAAAAGCATTTTACCATTCAATGTGACGCTAGTTCTACGGATGTAGGAAGCGTCTTATTTCAAAAGGATGATGATGGTGCTGAACGTCCCATAGCGTTTTTGTCACAGAAGCTAAATAAAGCTCAACGTAATTACAACGTGACGGAGCTTGAATGATATGCTGCCGTGATTAGCGTGATGAAATTTCGAATTTATGTGGAAGGATTACCCTTTACCATCATCACGGACCATGCCAGCCTTAAGTGGTTAATGTCCCAAAGGATTTATCAGGCAGATTGGCGAGATGGAGTTTGTAGCTTCAGGCTCTCGATTTCAATATCGAACACCGCAAGGGTATTCAAAATGTCGATCCTGATGCCCTTTCGAGAGTACACATGGATGCAATTGAGAAGGTGCCAGACTTCATTGTAGTCGACCTCAATTCACCATGCTTCACGTCGAAAGGTTATTCAGACCTCAAGAAGACTGTTGAGGAGCGTGTAGCTGCCCTATCAGATCTCTATGTGTCGGACGGTTTTGTATACAAACGTACCGAAGTCTGCACAGGAGATCTCATACAACAAGACCGTGCCTGGAAGCTCTGGGTGCAAACTGACTTGCGGGGGAGTTTACTTTCCACAGCTCACCATGTAGAAGAATCTGGACATGGTGGGATTCACAAGTCGCTCCAGAAGCTAAGACAAAAATATTATTGGCCTAGTATGATAGGGGACGCGCAAAGATTAAATAAAAACTGTAATATTTGTAGGAGTACAAAAAGCCTGAACCGAATAAATAGACCACCAATGGCAATGGACGGAAACAGAACGACCGTTCCAGAGACTCTACATAGACTTTCTAGGACCATACCCTCGGACGAAAGATGGAAATACTCAAATTTTCATAGTACTTGACCATAATTCTAAGTACGTATCTTTAAAACCCTTAAGAAAGGCAACAGCAGAAGCAGTAGTTGATTACTTAGATAAAAGCATTTTTCATATACTAGGTGTACCTGAATTTATACACTCAGACAATGGTAAGCAATTTACCTCAGAACTGTTTACCAGCTTTCTCAGGACATTTGGCGTCAAACATATTAGGACCGCGGTGAATTCGCCACAAGCAAATGCCTCAGAGCGAATCAACCGATCTGTGTTGGCAAAGATTAGATCATACATATATAGGTAGCAATCAACGCAACTGGGACAAGCATGTTAGCTATGCAGCCTTTTCTCTTAATAGTGTAGCTCACGAAGCTACCAAACTGGAGCCAAACTACACAGTGTTTGGCTTCCACGTGGCACAGCATGGGAATGCATATGCCATATTACGAAGACTCACAACTATAAAAGACGATGACATACAATTAATTAACAGTAAATGCGAAATCAAACGCTTGAAAAACTTGAGAGCACATGAAAAATCCGAAAGGGTGTACAATACAAGATGTTACGACATATTATACAAAGTAGGACTGATCGTATACCGAAGAAATTTTAGACAAAGTAATAAAGCGCTTAAATATAATGCCAAACTAGCTCCTAAGTCAATTCAAGGTATGGTAATTAAATGTGTAGGCAACTAGCTTTATGAAATTGGCAACATTACTAGTGAAAGAGTAGGTGTGTTTCACGCAAAGGACCCGACAAGGGGATGGACTGGCCTGCGTCCTCTTCAACCTGGCGTTGGAAAAAGTGATTCGAGACTCTGACGTAACGGCAGAGGAACAATCCTCTATAAGCCCACTAAGATACTGGCTTACGCAGACGATATTGACATCGTTGTTAGAAACCGAAGAGCTGTGCAAGAAGCTTTCACCCAGATAGAGCAGGCGGAACGAAATCTGCGGCTGCACATAAATAAGAGCAAAACAAAGTACAAAGTACCAGAAATACGCGCACGGTTGCTTAAATAAGAGCAAAACAAAGTACAAAGTACCAGAAATACGCGCACGGTTGCTTAAAGCCAACAAAACCTACTATAGTCTGTCTTCCCTTCAAATCCAGGAACTTAACCATAACATCCAAGCTTCTGATAGACGATTCCGGAAACTCTATAATGAAGAGATCTATGAGCGTTACCGCGATGCCGACATAGTGAAGAAAATTAAGCTCGGTAGGCTCCGGTGGGCAGGACACGTAGCTCGCATGAGCGAAGAGGATCCTGCTCGGAAAGTCATTTGGATTTATGGAACACGACAGCGATGGCGGCCAAGCCTAGCCTGGAAGTATGGCGTAGACCAGGGCGCCCAGAGTTAAGGCATGTCAAACTGGATGACATCGGCTCGAAATCGCGACCGGTGGAGAGACTTTTTGCGTGAGGTCAGGACCGGACCCCGGTTGTAGAGCCAAATGTGATATGATATATCTCTATTTATTTATCTATTCTTTTATTTATTTATGTATTTATTGATTAGAATGTGTTTGTTAATTAACCTGACTAAACTGTGCGATATTTACATTCAAATAATCTGACTAACCTTTGCAATATTTACATTCAAATAATCTGACTAACCTGTGCAATATTTTCATTTAAACTAACCTTATTAACCTGTGCAATATTTTTATTTAATGACCCTTTACTAATCTGTACAATATTTTAACTATTTTCTGTGACGTATTATATTAGATAACTAAGATTTGATGACTTAAACGACACATGGAAGATGTGACCCAAATTTCCCGACTAGACTGACATGTACGTATGTAGCCCGGCACTACCTCAGGGGGTGGGCCCTTGCCACACGTTGGAATATTTTAAAAGCGAGAGTTATATGTATATCATAAAGGACAGGTATGCCCAATCACCGCTGAAGAAATAATTAATAATTAGTTAATTACATAACTATTAACGTCACTTGTCATAGAAAACCTTCTAGCCGATCAACATGGATCGGGATACATCGTCATTGGTTATGCTGACGATTTGGGGATCATTATTAGTGGTAAGTACAGCACGACCATATAATGGTGCAGTAGAGAAGGACTTTCCATCAATCCTTGCAAAACCGTTTTAGTGCCTTTCACGAAACGTAGATTGTCCGATATGGGACCTATCATCTTAAAGGGCACTACATTAGAGTGTTCCAGTAAGGTTAAATATCTCGAAGTTATTCTTGATAAATCACAAAACTAGAATTCTCATATTAAGTCCGACACCAAAGTCTAAACACCAATGGGTAAGAATCCTACTGTCCTCCAAGCGGAACTCCATGCCATTGAGGTCTGCGCTAGGATAAATCTGAGTAAGGGTATTATAGGCGCTACGATTCATATCTTTTCAGATAGTCAGGCAGCACTGAAAGCGAAATCGTCCAGCATAATTGACTCTAAATCAGTTAAAAGCTGCTACGATGCACTGCAGTCCCTGGCAGGCAAAACAGAATAACTCGGTTGGGTCCCTGGTCACCAGGGTGCTGCAGGCAACGAACATGCAGATGAACTAACAAGGGCTAGTTCAGAATCTGCGTCCTTAAGACCGGAACGATATTGTGTTCTTAGCATCTGAAAGCTAGTGAGTTTTCTTACAGGTCACTGTGGCTTGCGTTATCACCTTAACAAAATTAGTCTGGGCTCAAACACGGAATGTAGGTTCTGCTTGGAGGAGGACAAAACATCCGGGCACATTCTCTGTGACTGTCCAGGTGTGATCTGGCTAAGGAGACATATTTTCCACAAGGCATTAAGTTTGTTCTGCCACTAAGGACATACTATCGTTCATTAGGAAGGTAGTTAGTCTCTTAGATTAGTTACACCATACGATACAATAGATATATATATATATATATATAGATATATATATTGTTACATATATAAATATATATATATATATATATATATATATATATATATATATATATATATATGTAACAATATATATATATATATATATATATATATTGTATCGTATGGTGTAACTAATCTAAGAGACTAACTACCTTCCTAATGAACGATAGTATATATATATATATATATATATATATATATATACATATATATTATCTATTTATATATATATACATATATATATAAATAGATAATATATATAAAATATTTAATATGTATATTCATTCAATTCATTTTCATAAGTTATGTATATCAAATAACAATAAATATTAAATATAACAACTTTTAATTTAATTAATTAAATTGTATATTTTCTTCTTCCAAGCCAGTGGGTGTAATTGCATTCCTTTGTACCCCGCTGCCGACGACCATGGATATCAAACTTAATTTGTTCGACAAATCAAAATTTGTCGCCAAGTGTCAAAATCAGTTGAAGTGATCTCGTAAATTGCAATAAACTAGTTCCGCAAACTAGTTTTTAATAAACCAGTTCCATAACAAGTTTGGCAAAAATAAAACGAGAAAAGGAACTTGAACTAGTTCAAGTATCAAGGATATTTGTAGATTTAATAGTACGTCAAACACACCTAGATCGCAACCTTTTCGGAAACTCTTTAACGGAACACTTAATAAGGGAAATATTCTGGATCCCTGCTGTAAAATCACGCGAGTTATATCAACGGAGCAATGCCAGTAATGTAACAAAAATAATAAAATTTATTTCCACGATCATCCAACGGATATTCCGTCCGTTTTCGGCATCACCCACCGTTGATATAATCGTCGATAATCTATTCTCTCAAAGGACGGAATGTGTATTTTGACACCATGCATCCCTTGACACGATAGTCCTTAAGTTATTTTAACTAGGGATAGATTATATATTTTGACACCATCGATCCGCTGTTTGTTTATAATCTTTAACGTGGGACGTCGTTACAGATATACCTGAATGTGTATTGCGACATTATCTATTTGTTGATAACACTGCTACACTCCAACTAGAGAAAATTGAAACTTCAGTCTTATTTAAGAAATCAAATAGAAACGTTCAAACAGAAGTTGCTCTTGTTTTTTTTGTTTGTTTTATTTATAACCTAAGTTCTAAACGACAAGATTCAAACCACAAAATTGGCGCAGTCGACGGAGAAAAGCCCTGGACATTTAGTTTCTCACAAAATTTCAGCCCTCTAGGTTGTGCGAAATTATGTTAAAAAAGACATCAAAACGAGAAAACAACCACATTTCCACTCATCACACTCGTCACATGCGAAACGCGAGACATATTACACGCGAAATATTAAAAATTTCAGCTCTCTAGATCGTGTGAAAGGTGGTTTAAAAGGACATCAAAAAGTCGAAAATACAGCTAAAAATGGTTCAAGTCAAGTTAAATAAAAGTTTTTAAAAATATTCGGAGTGTTATTCGAAGTAAATGCAGTAATATAAAAATAAAAAATGAACACAAATCGATCAAAATATTACGATAGAAATCGTTCAATCAAAAATATAATTATAGAAACTAATAGGGAAGAAGCATTAACAAAGGCTACATCAAACAGCATTAACACGGTCGATATATTGGAAATTAAAAGGCAGCGGGAAGCAAAAATTGTGGAGCAGTAACTGGTGCAAAATTAAATGCAAAATCATACACAACAACAAGAAGCTTATTAAATCACGATATAATGTGATAAATCATTTTCGCCACCTCAAAACATTTCGCGGGAAAAGAGGATAATCTATTATCCTTAATAAAATCTGTCGAGAGGGTTTTAATTATCTGTGGCCAGAAGCGATCGTTGCACGAATTTGGAGTGCAAATTGCGATTGAAGATAAATTAACAGGAGATGCTGCAAGATGTGCTAGGCAGCAACAGCACGTTTTCATCAGTGCAAGTTACGAAATCTGTTTGCTGCGCATTTCGCAGCTAGCTCTACGCTTCCAGATTGTGCATTGCCGCCTCCTGCACCTCAGAGTATTGAACACTCTATGGGACAGATATTTTTTCGTACTCGTGCAGTTGCTAGAGTTTTAAATGATCTTAACACATACAAATCCGCTGGTCCAGATGGTATTTCTCCATTAGTTCTGAAGAGGTGTTCTTCCAAGCTGGCATTACCATTGCGTAAGCTTTTCCATCTATCCTACTCTTCTGGACTCTTCCCGAGAAGTTGGAAAACAGCATTTGTCCAGCCCATACCCAAAAAAGGCGAACCGTCGTCTCCTTCTTCGTACCGACCCATAGCACTTACATCCATTCTTTCCAAGGTCATGGAAACGCTGATCAATTATCAGCTTAAGAAATATCTTGAAACCAACGTAATCCTTAGTGACCGGCAGTATGGGTTTCGTGGGCAACGTTCTACTGGTGATTTGATGGTTTATCTCACCGAACAGTGGAACCGATCTTTGCATCATTTTGGAGAAAGCAAAGCTGTTGCACTCGATATTTCAAAGGCATTTGACAGAGTTTGGCATCAAGCTCTTTTCTCTAAAATGCGTGCTTATGGTGTCGATGATAAACTGCTTCAATGGATTAGAAGCTATCTTTTGGACCGCTCAATTCAAGTTGTTTTAGACGGTTTCAAATCTGAAATACACCACATAAATGCTGGCGTTCCCCAGGGCTCTGTTCTGTCCCCGACACTCTTCCTCATTTTTATTAATGATCTCTTATCTGTGACTTCTAATCCAATTCACTCTTTCGCTGACGACAGCACTCTCAGCTTCTCATATAAGTTTGAGGAACGTCCCTCCACCTCTGATGTGGAACTCAAACAACATCGTATGTTAAGCACGTTAAATTCTGACCTTGACAGCATAATACAATGGGGAGAAAACAATCGAGTAGAATTTAACGCTTCCAAAACCCAATGCTGTCTCCTGTCGTCCAAGCGAATCCTAAACCCCATGCCATTATCCATGAATGGCACTTGCATCAAGGAAACTGAAAAACTCGCAATTCTCGGTATGTGCGTTAACGACAAGCTTCGTTGGAATGACCACATATTTACCGTCGCTAAAAATGCTGCGAAATGTTTAGGTTTTCTAGCCCGGTGCAAGAAATATTTCACTCCCTCTGATCTGGCTACCATTTACAAGGCTTTTATTCGCCCAAAACTTGAGTACAATTGCCATATCTGGTCTGGTGCGCCTAAGACTACTTTGCATCAGCTAGATAGAATACAAAACCGCGCGATAAAACTTATCGGTGACGAAAATATAGCGAAATCGATTGATTCGCTTGAACACCGCAGGAACGTTTCTTGCTTGTCACTATTTTATCGCTTCTTCTACCAGCGGTGCTCAAGAGAAATAGCCAGCTGCATGCCACCTCTCCTTGAATTCAACCGCAATACTCGTGGCGCTCTAAATGCTCATCAGTTTACCCTTAAGCCCATCTTCGGACGTACAGTTAAATTCAGGGATTCGTTCTTCAGCCGTACAACTCGTATGTGGAATGCTCTGCCAAGCTCTGTCTTCCCACATCACTATGATCCACAGGCATTCAAAACACAAGCTCATAGACATCTCCTCTTTTCTCCTCCTCTTCCTTAACGCCCACGCTGTGCCAAGCATATAGCCGAGCATTATAAGGGTGCGAACCCCTTGAAGGGTGCGCGAATTATAAAAAAAAAAAAAAAAAAAATTAACGAAATTTACGAGTTCGATGACGCAAAACCGAATATACAGGGTGTATCCGTTAAGGTGGCAAATACTTAAAGGGATGATTCATTGGTTAATTTCGTGAAAAAAATCATATTGGTGGGGAGGGGGGGTCTTTTTTCACCCCCTGCGGTGTACGTAGCGTTTTAATGCGAAGAGATGTACTATTGACCTACATCACTTCACACCCTGTAACTCTTGAACGCTTCTAGCTACAAGGCCAGTGTTAGTCATTTTTGAAAGAAAATTTATAAGATCAAATAATAAACATTTTCTTAAATTCTTGAAACCGTTACCGAAATAAACGTCTTCAAAATCCAAAAATGTTTTTTCTTTTCTTAAATTTTATTTTCAAACGCGAATATTTCGAAAATCGCTCTCGGATAATTTTTTTTGACAAATGCAATAATAAAGCCTATTCAATTTTCTACAAATCCACTTCGAAATATTTATGCATTCGGTCAAAAGGAGCAGAGTTAAAAGTGAAAGTTTGTAAAATGAACGAAAACGTACTTTTGACCTTACATGACTTCACACCCTATAACTATTGAACCCTTCCAGACACAAGGTTACTATTAATCTTTTTTAAAATAATAGTACAAATTTTAAGATCAAACAATGTAAATTTTTTTAAATTATTTTAGCCATACCGATATAAAGGTCGTCAAATTCAAAACAACATTTTTTCAAATTATTTTTACCAACACGATTATTTCGAGAAATACTCTTGGATACATTTTTTGATAAATACAGTATTGAAGCCTGTTTAAATTCCTACAAATACATCGCAAAATATTAATGCATTCTGTCAACAAGAGCGAGATAGTGCGGGTTGTGTTACTACTACTACGCATAAGAAGGGTTTATGACGTCCTAGTGTTCCTGCAGCAACAGTGCATAAAATTACACGGGCAGTGGATGCACCCTTACCACTTCACTCTAGTGCATAGTCTGATTCAAAAGGACTTACCAAGAAAGAACTAATTTTGTGAGTCGATTTCACAACATCGAATGGACACATAAAATTGGTGGTCAAAATGGATACATGCAAATGGTTTCCATTCACAAAATTAGGTCCTTTTGTGTATGCCCTGTTAAAGCAGATTATGCACTGGAGTGAACTGGCAAGGGTACATCCGTTCCACGTGTAATTTTGTTGCACTCTTGCTACGGGAACACTGAGACGTCATGCAACTCTTCTTATACGTAATAGTAGTAAGACAACCCGCACTATCTCCCTCTTTTTGACTGAATGCACAAATATTTTGATATGGATTTGTAGGAGATTGAATAGGCTTTAATACTTAATTTGTCAAAAAAATGTATCCGATAGCATTTCTCGACTTAATCGTGTTTGTGAATCATCATCATCATATTTGTCTCTACGACCGGGGTCCGGTCCTGGCCTCCCGCAAAAAGTCTCTCCACCGGTCCCGATTTCGAGCCGATGTCATCCAGTTTGGCATCCCTAAACTCTGGGCGTCCTGGTCTACGCCATCCTTTCATCGTAGGCTTGGCCGGCCTCGCTGTCGTGTTCCATAAATCCTACCGCAAAGGACTTTCCGAGCAGAATCTTCTTCGCTCATGCGAGCTAGGTGTCCTGCCCACCCGAGCCTACCGAGCTTAATTTTCTTCACGATGTCGACATCGCGGTAACGCTCGTAGATCTCATCATTATAGAGTCTCCGGAATCGTCCTTCCTCGCATACGGGGCCAACAATTCTCCGTAAGACTTTTCTCTCGAACGCGGCTAAAAGGTCATAATGCTTTTTGCTAAGCACCCAAGTCTCTGATCCATATGTAAGTACTGTCATCTGTATGAGCATTGTCTTATATATCAGCAGCGTGGATGTCCTGGATTTGAAGAGTCTTGACAGACTATTTCTGGTTCCATGCTGTTATCGGCTGCTATAGTTGACCCGAGATAGTTAAAGGATTGCACTACTTCAAATTCGCGCTCCACTATTTGAATTGAGGGACCAATGTTGGATCTTCTACTCGCAGACGTGGCCACCATGTACTTTGTTTTGCTCTAATTTATGTGCAGCCCCAGATTTCGTACCGCCTGCATTATCTGGAGTAAAGCTTCTTGTACAGCTCATGGGTTTCTACCAACGATGTCAATGTCGTCTGCGTAAGCCAGTATCTGAATGGACTTATAGAGGATTGTTCCTCTCGCCGTTACGTCAGAGTCTCGTATCACTTTCTCCAACGCCAGAGGACGCAGGCCAGTCCATCCCCTTTTCGGAGCCCGTTATAGATGTTGAATGGGCTTGATAGTGATCCGGATATTTTTACTTGGCTTATAACATTGGTCATGGTCAACCTACAGAGTCGTGTCAGGTTATTTGAGATGCCGAATTCCCTCATGGCTTTATAAAGTTCTACTCTGGCTATGCTATCATAGGCGGCTTTAAAGGCTATAAAAAGATGGTGTAGTGAGTTTTGAAACTCTAGATATTTTTCCATCACCTGCCTAGGGGTGTAAATCTGATCAGTTGTTGATTTGCCTGGGATGAAGCCACACTGGTATGAACTAATGATGACTTTAGCGTATGGGGCTATCCTGTCTTGAAGGATAGAGGAGAAAATCTTATACGCGGTACTCAAAAACGTTATACCACGATAATTGCTGCATTTTGTGATATCTCCCTTCTTATGTATGGGGCACAGGATGCCTCTTCGCCAGTCTTCTGGCATAACTTCTTTTTCCCATACTTGCACTATTATTTCATGAATTGCTTGGTGTAATGTGGGGCCTCCTATTTTTATCAGTTCCGCTGGGATCCCATCAGATCCCGGGGCCTTATTATTTTTGGGCCGATTTATTGCTCTGTTAACTTCGACTATGCTTGGTGGCGGCAGCATAGTATGATCTTCAGTCATTGGTGGAGCCTCCAATTCCTCAGCTGGCCATTTAGCAACTCATGAAAGTGCTCTTCCCATCGCTCTAAGATGCCTTTAAGATCTGTGATCAGATTACCCTCTTTGCCTTGCAGTATGTGCAACAATGCGTATATTGCGTCATACCGCGGACCCTTTGGTAGAACTTCCGCGCCTGGTGCGGTCCTTGCTCTCTGTACTGTTCCAGTTCACGGACGAGATTCTTCTCCCAGGCTGCTTTCTTTCGCCGGTGAACTGTTTTTTCATATCTTCTGAGCTCTTTATATTCATCTTCGCGTGCCCGCGTTCTATGAGATTGTTGCATTGCACGGTACGCAACATTCTTACTTTCAGTCGCTAGCTTACATTCGTCATCGAACCAGTCGTTTCGATCTCTACGACTACTGTCTAAGATGGAGTCAGCAGTACTAATGACAGTATTCTTAAGGCGTGTCCATTTCTCTTCTACGCCCGACATCTCAGCCCCAGGACTTACTCTCCCTGCATTTAGGGCGAGTCCTATCGCTTGACCGTAGTTGTTTCTGGTCTCTTCATTGCGAAGGGCAGCCGTGTTGACTCGATTCGCGGATGCAGTCTTTCGTGATGATGCAATCCGCGCTCGGAGCACCATACCAACAAGATAGTGGTCCGAGTCGACGTTGGTACCTCGGTACGTTCGTACCGTCATCAGGTTCGGGTTGTGGCGGCGGTCTATCAACACGTGGTCTATCTGGTTGCGAGTGGCTCCATCGGGAGATAATCAGGTGGCTTTGTGGATATATTTACGCGCAAACCTTGTACTCGCAACGACCAAATTATTGCTTGCTGCAATCTCTATGACTCGTTGTCCATTGTCATTAGTGTTCTCGTGTAAGCTATGGGTACCAATGTACTGCCTGAATGATTTTTACATCATACTGAGGGCAGGCATGGAGTTCCCGTTCGACTGATTCAAAGAATTCTTCTTTTTCATCATCTGGGGAATCCTCTGTAGGTGCGTGAACGTTTATAAGCCTTATGTTTTTTAATTTGCCCCGAACGCGAAGGGTGCATAGCCGTTCATTTACTGCATTAAAGCCGATAACGGTGGGTTTCATTCTTTTGCTGACTAGAAACCCCACCCCGAGCACATGATGTCTTGCATGACAGCTGTAATAAATATCATATTCTGATTTTTGTAAGACACCATTCCCTGTCCACCGCATCTCCTGAATTGCTGTTAAGTCAGCATTATATTTGGACAGGGTATCGGCTAGCTGCTGTGCAGCTCGAGCTCTATACAGTGAGCGTACGTTCCATGAATACAATTATTTAAAAAAAAAAATTTAAGTTTGAAGGCCTTCATATCGCTATCGCGTAAATAATTTAAAAAAATGTGGATTGTTTGATCTTAAAAATGTACTCTTCTTTCAAAAAAGATTTATAGTAACCTTGTATCTGGAAGGGTTCAAGAGTTATATGGTTTGAAGTCATGTAAGGTCAAAAGTACGTCTTCGTTCATCTTAGAAACTTTCACTTTTAACCCTGCTCCTGTTGACCGAATGCATAAATATTGTGATGTGGATTTGTAGAAAATTGAATAGGCTTTCTTACTGCATTTGTCAAAAAAAAATTATCCGAGAGCGATTTTCGAAATATTCGCGTTTGAAAATAAAATTTAAGAAAAGAAAAAACATTTTTGGATTTTGACGACGTTTATATCGGTAACGGTTTCAAGAATTAAAAAAATTGTTTATTATTTGATCTTACAAATTTAATTTTTTTCAAAAATGACCAACAGTGGCCTTGTAGCTAGGAGCGTTCAAGAGTTACAGGGTGTGAAGTGATGTAAGATCAAAAGTACATCTCTTAGCATTAAAACGTTACGTACACCGCAGGGGGTGAAAATAGACTCCCCCTCCCATACGATTTTTTTCACGAAATTAACCAAGGAATCATCCCTTTAAGTATTTGCCACCTTAACGGATACACCCTGTAAAGTATAGAGCAGAAAATGTGGATAGAAATCTAAAATACATTTTATTAGAAAATATAGATGGACATTTTAGAAAACATTTAAATGAAAATTTCACTTTGATAGCAATTTATAATAATTATTTTAAATTAAAACATCTTGATGACAGCAGAGCTTTTAACATAAGAAAACTAATCAAAATAGTAATAACAATAATTTATATATGAATAGGAAAAAAAGTTCAGTACCTTTTCGCCTCTGTTTGTCAATCGATTTTCTTTTTTTTTTCTTTTTTTTGGTAGCTATTGACGAGCTTTAGTGTTACCATAAAAAAAAACAGAACGGTTTTTATTATCATTCCTCGAATCCAGCCGCCACATTCATTGTTGACGAAGTTGTTGTGGTTGTCCATTTTGGTATTAATTATAACTACTTTTAAGTAGCTTTAGCTTGATTTTTAATTGAAATTGAAATTTTGATTAATATCAATAAATCAGGGCTTTTTAATTGTGATTAACTGTTATTTTATTAAATTTGTGGCTACCGAATAGTGACATTTTGTCAACCGTTGGTGATATAATTTTATCAAGTATAGATGATGGGGGGACAAGCGTAGAAAAACTGGTGACAGTAGCTGATAGGTGTAGCGAAAATGTTCGATATGAGCAGGTCAACATGGTATCTGAAAGTAGAGGTAAACCTTATAGCGAGAGTAGTGAGATAAATGAATTGAAAGGGCAAATTTCTGAATTATGTAGAAAAGTCGAGCAATTATCTTCTAATGATAGTCGTTCTCGTAGTAGGTCGAATTTTAACTCTCCTCATTCTAGACAATCGCGTTCTAAAACACCACAAGCAGAGCGTATGTGTTGGTACCATAGAAGATTCGCAGCAAAAGCGACCAAATGCGTAGCTCCTTGCTGTTACAATCAGACGGCTACAAAAAACGATTAAGCAAGATACAGTTTCTGGCTTCTGTTTCTTGTTCATAAAAAAGCCGTTTAAATATTTTTGACAATTTATCAAAGAGAAATTATTTAATAGATACGGGTAGTGATGTATCTGTATTACCATGGAAACGGGAAAGTCTTTCACGTCAACAGCTAGTATTGTATGCAGCGAATAACAGTCCTATTTACACTTACGGTGAGAAAATCGTAAATCTTGATCTTAAGCTAAAACGTGCTTTTTCATGGAGCTTCATTTTAGCTAATGTTGACCATACTATATTGGGTGCAGATTTTTTACAACATTTTGGGTTGCTTGTGGATATCAAGAATAAACGCTTAATTGACCCTTTGACTTCATTAAAAGCTGAGGCGCAGGTCACATCAATAGTTGTTCATAGTATTTCTACTATATCGTACATTAAAACTGAATATAACCAGTTATTATTGTCATATAAGGAAATAACTCAACCGCGAAGTAAATCTGGTAGTGCACTCCATAATGTAAAACATCACATTATCACAAATGGTAATCCTGTGTTTTCAAAACCTAGACGGCTTAATCCACCGAAGTTGGCTATCGCTAAAAAGGAATTTGCATTTATGATGGAAAACGGTATTTGTAGACCATCAAAAAGTTGTTGGGCAAGTCCACTACATTTAGTTAAAAAAAGTAATGGAGAGTGGAGGCCTTGCGGGGACTACCGCAAATTAAATAGTGTCACTACCCCAGACAGGTATCCCATTCCTCATATCCAAGATTTGAATAACTTAACTTAAGGGCAAGAAAATATTTTCAGTCATAAATTTGGTAAGAGCTTACCACCAAATACCTGTAGCGGAAGAAGATGTGGAAAAAACTGCCATAACTACTCCTTTCGGGTTGTTTGAATTTGTTAAAATGACGTTTGGAATGAGAAATGCAGCACAAACTTTCCAAAGATTTATAAATAACATTTTTGTAGGCAATGATAGTGTGTACCCGTATATTGACGATCTTCTCGTAGCGTCAGAAGATGAAGAGTCTCACAAGAAACATCTTGAAAAAGTGTTTGAAACATTGCGTCAAAACGGTTTGGTTATAAATCAAGAAAAATGTAAATTTGGACAAAGCAGTGTTATTTTTTTGGGGCATTCAATTGATAAAGATGGAATCCGACCTTTGCCAACCAAAGTCTCTGCGATCATGGATTTCCCTGAACCATCAGAAGTTCGTGGTTTGAAACGCTTCTTGGCAACGTTGAATTTTTACCATAGGTTCATACCAAAGGCGGCAGAGATACAGTTACCATTGCTTTCGTTTATTAAAGAGATGGCGCAGGCCCAAGCCAATGATGTCGAAGTTAAAGGTTTATTAGACAAAACAATGGAATCTAACTTAAACTTGAAAGTTATTCACATCCCAGAATTTGGTATCGAATTAGTTTGCGATGAGTTAAATGGTAAAATTCGCCCGTACGTGCCGTTGAATTTCAGGAAACTAATATTTGATAATTTGCATAGTTTATCACATCCAGGAATTAAAGCGACAGTAAAGCTGGTGTCATCCCGTTTTGTATGGCTCTCGGTAAGGAAAGATGTAAATAGGTGGGCAAAATCGTGTTTGCAACGTCAAAAGTCGAAGGTGTCAAGGCACACTAAATCAGGAGTCAAAAAATACGACCTAATTAGTGATAGATTTAAACACATAAATATTGATATTGTGGGGCCTTTACCCATCTTGAATGGTTATTCTTACTGTTTGACTTGCATTGATAGGTATTCAAGGTGGGTCGAAGCATTTCCAATGATGGATATAAGTGCAGAAACCGTGGCACACACATTAATTCATGGTCGGATAGCTCGTTTTGGTGTACCTCTCAGAATCACTTCTGACCAAGGACGTCAATTTGAGAGTTCCTTATTTCGGGAATTACAAACATTGCTCGGAATAAAGCATGTTCGTACTACACCTTATCATCGGTTAATTGAACGTAGGCATAGAGAAATGAAGGCAGCAATAAAGTGCTATGAAACAAGAAATTGGTATTCAGTATTACCGTTTATCTTGCTCGGAATGCGATCAATAGTTTGCCCAGAATTGCAAGCCAGTTCAGCGGAACTTGAGTATGGCTCAAACATTGCGATACCGGGTGATTTGATCGTTCCGATGAAGAAATTTGTTCCTGAAACAGAATTGGTTAGTAAATTAAAAAATAGCATGTCTAAGCTTCAACCGCTCCCTACTCATCATCACAGCAAAACAACTATCTTTGTTCATAAAGATCTTGGAACTTGTTCACATGTCTTTGTTCGGAATGATGCCGTGAAAACACCGCTTCAACCACCGTATGACGGACCATTCGAGGTGGTAAAGCGATTTGAAAAATATTTTATTGTTAAATTCAAAAACAGAGAAGCCGCCATATCATTAGATAGGTTAAAACCAGCTTTCATCTTAAATGATGATCTTGATGAGGCACCCAATGTTTCAGTATCCAATGGATGCGATGATTTGCCTGTTCAAGCCCTTTTTGCTAAGGAGGATGGGGGCACTTTACAGAGGTCGGCCAGCAAAGACGATGCAGTTCCTGAGGTTATCACGAGAACAGGTCGTCGTGTGAAATTTCCTTCGCGATATTTAGAATAAAGTTTAAATTGAGTCCTATTGGTTTTCTAAAGGGGGAGTAGTGTGGCTACCTAATATTTGTAAATCGTCCTAAGCCATGTTAATACAGTTGCAGTGGTGTCTAGTTTATGTGAACATGGTTAGCTATTTTAAATATTCGTTTTTAGTTATTACGATGAATGATGGCAACACTGTGGGCGACTGACGAATAAAACAAAACTAACGAACTGGATAACGAGTTCGGTAGCGTCATTGTCTTTAAGTTGGAATAATTTGAAAGATTCAATTTTTTTAATCTGTTAGTTTTCCTTTCGTGTAGAGTTCACAAAAGATTATTTCTTTCTCGATTTTTATTAATCTTATCATTATCAAAAAATTGTAAAATATAAAATATTCATATCCGATATAAATGTAATATAAATATTAATCTAAATAAAAATAGATTTTCAATAATTGATTTCTATAAATATATTTTTTATTTAATTATAATGGTACTGAACTCTTTTGTATTGTAAGTACATATAAAAGTTTATGGTCTCAGATATGCAATGAACGAATGTATAAGAGATGCTCAAATTTTGACCACCGGGCGAACACTAGTAAAAATAAATACAACCAAAACTATTATAACGGAAAAAATTAACAACAACATTTCAATTCAGAAAACTAAAAAAAAATTCAGAACAAAAAAAAAAAAATCAGTCAAATGTAGGGAAATTCAATAATAACGGTCAAATCCAACAGCAAAATTTAAATCCTGATTTTTGCAATAATACAATCAACTCTTATAATAATCAAAGCAGGTATTTAAAAAAAATATAACTATTCATCTCGAAGTAAGGTAATTATATTAGTCAAAATCGGAGCAATTTAATTATTCTAACCGAACTTGAAAATTTAAGAAAAAACAATTATTTTCAAAATACAGAAGAGATTAGATACCCAGACCCAGAACCAATGGATGTTTTAATCATTGAAGAAAAAAGACAAAAAAAAACAACCCATAAAATTTGAAGAACATCGGGCTAATTTTTAAAAAATTTACATGGACACCACACGGGTCTCACTCTATCACTCCAACAAATTTACAAAAAGTTATATCCATCAGTGATACACATGTGTTAAAAATTTGAAGAAAATCGAGCTAATTTAAAAAAAAAATTAAATGGGCACCCCTCGGGCCTCAGGGCCCGTTCACTACAAAAACTTTACAAAAAAAATTTGTCCATCGGAGATACAGAGGTGTATAAAATTTTAAGAAAATCGGGTTAATTTTTAAAAAAAAAAATTGGGGCCCAATGACCCCGGGGCCCGGGGTCTCCAAATTTTTTACAAAAAGTGTTGTCTATCAGAGATACATGCGTATATAAAATTTGAAGAAAATCGGGTTATTCTTTTAAAAAAATGTTATGAGGTCCCACGAACCCGGGGCCCGGGGACCCCAAAATTTTAACAAAAAGTGTTGCCTATCAGAGATACACATGTGTATAAAATTTAAACGAAATCGGGTTAATTTTTTAATAAAAATTTTAAGGGGCCCCTCTCCCCCATAAATTCTTCAAAATTTTTACAAAAATGTATGTCCATCGGAGATACACATGTGTATAAAATTTAAAGAAATTCAGGTTAGTTTTTAAAATTTTTATACGGGCACCCCTCGGCACTGAGGCCGAAGCCCAAAATTTTAATAGAAAGTGTTGTCTTCGGAAATACACATGTGAGCAAAATTTCAATAAAATCGGGAAATTTGGGAAGTGGGTTGATCCCAAGATTTCAAGACATACAGACCAACCGACCGACCGACAGACGTGCCACGGGCAAGCGAAGTTATATAGAGAATTTAAAAAAACAACCCATAAAAATTCAAATTTTTCATGTAGATTCCCTAATAGGAGATGGGTGTGTTTTTTTTAAAAAAATTGATCGGGTCCCACGAACCCGGGGTCCGGGGTCTCCAAAAATTTTACAAAAAGTGTTGTCTATCTGAGATACACGCGTATATAAAATTTGAAGAAAATCGGGTTAATTTTTATAAAAAAAATTTATGGGGTCCCACGAACCCGGGGCCCGGGGTCTCCAAAATTTTTAAAAAAAAGTGTTGTCCATCATGGATGAAGTGTATAAAATTTGAAGAAAATCGAATACAATTTTGTAAAATATTTGTATGGGAGCCCCCCGACCCCGTGGCCCGTCCTCAAATTTTAATAGAAAGAGTTGTCTCCGGAAATACACATGTGTGCAAAATTTAAATAAAATCGGGCTTTGGGAAGTGGGTTGCTAAGCGCATAACTCGAGAACGGCTCAACCAATTCGGCTAATTTTTTTTCGTATGTTCCTTAAGTTCCACGGAATGTTTTTAATTAAAAAAAAAAAAAAATTGTCGGTTTGTTCAACCGAAGAGAAGTTGACGATTCTATAGTTTATGGCCGAGTTTCCCAAAGTGTGCTCTGCGAGGGTTGACCAAGTGCTCTGCAGACAGAAAGGAAAAAAATGTAAAATCCACAAGATCATTTATGTTTTCGCGCCTGCAATTTCTTTGAATGTCGTCACATTTTTTTCAAATGTGTTTTCTTCTTCTGCCGGTTAGAATCTATCTGAAATCCATTTTCAGTTGTTGTCGCACAACCAGGCTGTATCCGCAACTCTGTTCTGCTTCCCAACATGAGAGAGGTATGTTTATACTCATGCAAACACATTTTGTATCTTCTTGTAACTGACATAGTTGTAGCCGCAACGGCGTTATAAAGGTCCCTTCTCGACACTTCTGTCTGTGAATACATCTCAAGATGCGAAGTTCTTAGTAAAAGTCATCATCGAGCGCTCAACACGAGCACACGCAGATCACGCATCATATCGTCAAGCTACCTGCTACCGATTGAAAAAAAAACCAAAAGCGAGCATTTCGCTACCTGCTACTTTTTATTTTTTATTATTTCACTAATTATTTTTTAATTTCAGAAATATTTTTCTTTCACTTCATATATATTTTCAGAAAAGATCTTCCTTTCGATCAGCCCTTTAAAATGGGGAAAAAAGCAAAAAGGAAGAAAAAGTAAACGAGGTCTTATCCTTAATTAAGGAACAAGTAACCAACCATGGTGGGGGTTTCCTCTTGTCGTTGTACCGAAGGCTGGATGAAGTGAACCAGCTGTGCGATTCAGCGACTTCAGATGAGGAAACCATGAGCGTTGTCGAGGAATCGGATACTGAAGTGCCCGAATCCAGCAGTGGTGGAGAGGATAACTCCAACGACGAAGACAGTCGCAAGGCTTGGTCTTCTCCCGAAATCATGCCCGCAAAGACAAGAAAAAGGAGGTTGTCTGGAAATTCCAGACCATCATCACCACCAACATCATCTTCTCCTGGAGTGGCTGCTGTTGATAAAAAAATTGCTGTTGATAAAACAGCTTTACCAAAAGAGTCCCAAAAGGTCTCAAATAAGAAGGCACCACCACCAGTCGCTCCATCAAGCCAAAAGTCCCAAACTACGGAACAACAGCAAAACCTTTTGCCATCCCGCCAATAGTCTGCTTCAGACTAAACGTAGCTGAACTCTCAAAGTTCACGAAGAGCGCCAACATTAGTTGCAGAATTCGCAACATCAACAGCAACAAATCAGTCGTTACGGCCATGAACAGAGATGGCCATCAGCTAATTCGGTCTTTCATACAATCGGGAAAGACTGAATTTAACACTTATACTGCAAAGGAGGACAGGAAAGAAATGTTGGTCCTAAAAGGTATTCACCACTCCTTTGATGCTGAAGATGTCAAGGAAGCGTTGACGACAGAGGGTGTCCCTGTACTAGTGGTGAAACCCTTCAAATCTCAAAGGACTGACAAGAAATTTAATCATTTCATTGTCGAGCTAGAGAAGAACTGCGATAAAGCGGCAGTTTGCTCAAAAACCCTCCTTTTGAACCAGTTGGTGCATTGGGAAAAACTAAAATCGGCGGGCATTACTCAATGCAGAAACTGCCAAAAATTTGGACATGTCGCAAGTAATTGCGGCATGAAATACAGATGCGTCAAGTGCAAAGATGAGCACTTGCCTGGCCAATGCCCAAGAAATGCAGACAATATAAAAGACGACAACGTTTTCTGCACAAACTGCCAGAAAAATGGACATCCTTTATCTTCTTCTTCATTCTTCTCTTTCTCAAACTATAAAGGATGTCCAAAATATAAGGAAAAGATGGCTGAAAAGCTTAAAACCGCACAAATGAAGAAGGAACAACATAAATTCGCCCAGATGTCTGCTTCAAAAGCCATAGTAAAGGGAGTAAGTTTTGCTAGTATAGCTGCTATGGGGACTTCCAGCAAGCCAGCAACGATCAGCAAGCCTCTAACAAGCAGTCATGCAGCATCAAACAGCAAACCAATAAAAAAGCCAGCCGTTAAACCTGTACCATCTACCGAAAAAACCAACATCTTCGACAATACGGAAAGGCTATTTGGAGCTGACCTCTTTACAATTTTACAGAAGGCAAGAGAAGTCGTGCCTGCTAATTATAGCAGTCTTGATGACAGGTCCAAAACAACCGTTTTGGGTCGACTTATTTGTGAATTATGTTCACAATAAGCAGGATAAGTATATTCTCATATAATGTGAATTCCATTTATTCGTTAGCTAGGCGTATCACACTAACATTATTTATTAAAACTAATAAACCTGACATTCTTCTTTTACAGGAAACAAATCTCACTGGGAGATATCCGTTCAGTCCAGATGGATACAATATCCACAGGGTCGACAAAGGCAGTGCACGCTCTGGGACGGCGGTCCTTATCAGGAACACTATGGCACGCGAAAAGGTGCAAATCAGTGGTCTACGTAGCATGGAAGCAACAGCTGTCAGCATTAAAGTCAACGAAGTGGAGACCTTGCTGGTGATATCGGTGTACAATCACTGTAACGCAACGAGGGAAGACATCCAACGGGATTTGCAAACTGTCTGCAACACCTCCTCTAGACACACATACTGTGTTGTTGGAGGTGATTTTAATGCTAGACATACTCGATGTCAGGACGAAGTGTGCAATCACAAAGGAAGGGCCATTACAGACTGGATGGACTCAAATCCGCATCAGCACACGATGGCTATAGTTTCACAGCCCCGGAAGACGTACCCTCGGACACCGTCAACTCTAAATTTCTTTCTGGCAACCACAAATTTCTTAAATATTCTCCCAGAATTAAGAAATTATTCCTGCTTGGCGCATGATAGCGACTCGGATCATATGGCCATAGAGCTTCGAGTGAGGCTGAACCAGCGAATTGTGCAAGTCACCCCAACACCTGAACTTCACATCAACTTTAAGAAAATAAACTGGAACCGGTTTAGATCAGAAGTTGAAGCTGAACTTCCTATTCCAGCGGCTTGCAGAAATCTGGAGAATACAGAAATTGATGATGCTATCAGAAACTTTGAGATTACAGTAAATTCAGCCAATAATCGGCAGAAAACAATTCGCACTAGCAGGGATCGCTTCCAACACTTGCCTGAGCATATACAGGCCATATATGCTCACAAGCAACGGCTTAGGAAACACCTTCAGAGAATCTTCAATAGGACACTTAACACAGTCAACGACGAATACCTGTCTGTACTTTCGCAACTGCGTTGTACATGTGTCGTCAAGCTGTGCGGAGGTTTCAGGAAGATGAACTGACCAAACGACTCCAGGACATCAAACCAGGCCCTGATGCTTTTAGGAAGCTGAACTCTCTGGTTGGAAAGCGTATTTCCATTCCAGAGATTATCACCATTGAAGATCGAACAGTATCCAGCGCTGCTGAGAAAGCGGAAGCCTTTGCCTGCCATTTTGAAAGGAGCTTTACGGACCGACCACCAACGCATCTTCCAGATTTCTTGGAAGAGGTTGAAAGTCTTGTGGAAGACACCACTTCTCCAGGAAATACTATAGTGCAGTTCAGTGAAGAAAATCGCGCCAACGCACCCGTAGACGTCGATATGTTTACCGGAACAGCTGTTGTCAATGATTTGATTATGAGTGGAAACTCAAAAAAATCATCAGGCACAGATGGGATTTCTAACTTTTTGCTTAAAAAGTTACCGGGTATGGCAATTTTGATGTTAACCATCATTTTCAACAATTGCCTAAACAATGGCTACTTTCCGGACAACTGGAAGGTGGCCAAGGTAGTAACAGTACCCAAGAAAACTGACCGCTCCAGCGTAACTGGTTACCGTCCAATAGCTCTACTGTGTTGTATCAGTAAAGTATTGGAATCATTGATCCGTAAAAAGATCAATACGTTTTGTACGGAAAGAAATCTTATTCCTTCCTTTCAGTACGGTTTCTGAGAGAAGCAATCTACGCTGCACCCTCTGCTGAAGCTTCACAGTGACGTCACTCGAGGACTGAACGTCAAAAGTAGTACAGTGGCCTGTTTGCTAGACATCGAAAAAGCTTTCGATAGTGTCTGGATAAACGGGCTACTGTACAAGCTTATTAGTTTTGGTTTCCCCAATTATATTGTAAAAATTATATTGTAAAAATAATTAAAAATTTTCTTTTTAACAGGGTCTTCTTTGTACAGGTGTACGACCGCCCATCGACAAGGAAAAAGATCAAAGCCGGAGTTCCTCAAGGTTCCAGACTTGGACCAGTCCTGTATAGCATCTTCACGGCGGATCAACCCACAAATACAGCCGGAACAAGGACTATGCTCTTCGCGGATGACTCCATAACGTATGCAGTTTCCCGCTCTCCCGAGATAGCTGCCCGAAGAGTGGAGGAACACCTCAGAAATCTTTGGGACTACTACCTGAAGTGGGGACTAAAGATCAACGCCAATAAAACGGAACTCATCTGCTTCCGAGTACCAGCAACCGAAACAAGGATAAGAAAAATCGCAAGCCGGTGCAGAGCCTTAAAAATCAACCTTCCGGATAACACAACAATAAACACCAAGTCAGAGACTAAGTACCTGGGAATCAACTTTACTGAGAGGCTCAAGTTTAACTCTCACATCGACAAAACAATGAAAAAAGCGAACTACGCTCTTCATTTGGTGCACCCGCTACTTAAAAGACGAAACGGTCTGTCCAACAACACCAGGCTGCTTATCTACAAGCAACTCATCAGGCCAGTGATAACCTATGGCTACCCCATATGGTTCACCGTCTCACCAACAACGATGAAGAAGATCTCCCTATTTGAAAGGAAGGTACTAAGGATCTGTACAGGACTCTGGAGGGTGACAAACAGCTATAAGTTTGTGTCGACTACAAAACTTTACGAAGCAGCAGGTCTGCTGCCAATAACTGACCACTTGTTCCGAATGGCGAGGAAAATCATCGACGCATTGGAAACACATCCAAGTCCTGAGATGCAAGGACTGCGAATCGAGGAAATCAAGCCAAGTCACCGGTACATACACATAAGAGGATTCACTGATGCTAGATTCGATGACATCTTTAACAATCAAGAAGTCTCCTTCTACGAGAAGGCGGGCAACCAATATTACAGAGGCTGAAGTTCGCCCTGTTTATACGCCGCTTTATATTTTTCATTCTTATTTTATTTTAAAATTATTGTTTAAAATTTAATTACCTTAAAAATAAACATGTGGTAGATTAAGTAGTAAAAAATATTGTTTAAAAATAAACAATACCAAAAAAAAGACAATCTAAATACGTCGGGCCCCTATTGATGAGCCGACACATATTAATATTAGTTATAAGTTTAGTTTTAAATCAAAATTGTATATTACTTTAATGTTTAATAAAAATATCTTAATCTTAATCTGAAGTTCTTAGTTAATGCAGAAAAGGGCTACGCATTGTCGATTGCCTGCAAAACAGAAACATTCGCCAACACAGCCATATGATCTTAAGACCCATTTGATTTTGTATGCGAATAGAATCCGTGCCATACGTAGTAATACTCATAGTTCAGCAAGACGTTTTTCATAAAATATTTACATACCTAGTTCTTTTAAGTTCATCTATGAATAGGATTTAATACCTTTTATTTTTGTATGGAAACGATCGTCGTAAAAACAAGACATCTCTTCGTTGTGTTAAAATTGTGAATAATACAATGGATCGCTGGTTAAAGTCTGGATCCTTAAAAGGAACAGTAAAATTCTCCGATATTGCATCGAAAATAGCTCCTGAAGATAGCAGTTAGGAGGTAAACTATTGTGCTAGCATTGCTGTTGTGGATGAGTGCGCAATAGAAACAGCGAGTTCAGAACTTTCTGAAATGTTGGACAGTTTTTCTAGTACTAGTTCTATGAAGTCAACGTGGCAAAAACACGTGAATCTTGAATTTTGCGAGGCCAGTACAATGTTTCCAGAAAAAATGAGGCGTCATTTTGAGGGGCTTCACCCGGAATGCAAGTCTAAGCCTACAGATTTCTTTAAAAGAAAGTACGGTGAGCTAACAAAATCTCAAAAAATTATAACACCACAGTTAATGAAAAAGCTTTAATGGCATCATACTTAGTCAGCTTCCGAGTTGCTCAAACAAGTGAAGCTCATACAATCGCTGAAAATTTAATTAAGCCATGTGTTAATGACATTCTTTTCACGTTACCAATATCTATCGCTAGAATGAAGCAAAAGGCCAAGTTATGTTCTAGAAATCATTATGTTCTTCATCGCCATGCTCTTGCTATGAGCAAAATGTCTTTTTTCCTTAAAGAAGTCCTGGACGAAAGCTTAAAAATAATAAACTTTATTAAATCACGACCTAAGAACGCAAGGCTATTCAAAGTGATGTGCGATGACATGTATGTAGATGGCATATGTTTTGCTACTTCACGCAGAAGTAATTTGGCTTTCTCCGGGCAAAGCTTTGATTCGGCTCTTCGAAATGAGTGCTGAAGTAAGAACGTTTTTTAGTAGATGAAGACTTGGCTTTGGGTGAGAGGTAATGCAATGAGCGATGGCTTTTAGTGTTAGCGTATCTCGATTTTTGGGAAAAATCAATTAAAAATCGAAATCTGTACAGCTTCCCAATGATCAAAGAGTTTAAAGAGGAGATAGATTCTGATATTCTCGATAATATTTTAAGTGAGTTTCACAATCACCTGCTGAGTTTGGTAGAAGATTTCCAAACCTGCTGGCTTCTCTAATAAGCTACCTAAAATATTATATTTATGTATATATGAATTACATTTTTATTTTTATTTTAAACATTTTTGTTGCTTTTTTTTGCTTTAAGGAAAAATAAATTTTATTTTGGTATCAACTTATTAAAAAAAAGTATGGTTAAAATTATCGGGCTGAAAAAAAGTGCTCCGCTGTAAATTTTTTTTCTTAAAAGTGTTCCACGACCAAAAAAGATTGGGAAACGCTGGTTTATGGATGGGTAAGTTGGTTAGTTATTGGGGTGTAAGTGGGCGTGGCGTCAGTGGGTGTGAGGTCAGTGGGTGGTGGGTCAGTGTGTATGTGGTCAATGGGTGGGTGGTCAGTGGGCAGGATGTCAGTGGGTGTGAGTTCAGTAGGCGGTGGGTCAGTGTGTTTGAGGTCAATGGGTGGGTGGTCAATGGGTGGGAGGTCAGTGGGCGGGAGGTCAGTGAGTGTGAGGTCAGTGTGTGTGAGTTCAGTGGGCGGTGGGTCAGTGTGTATGAGGTCAATGGGTGGGTGGTCAGTGGGATGGGGCAGCCGGGAAACGCGGGTGTAAGTGGGCGTGGCGTCAGTGGGCAGGTAGCAAAGCGCCCGCGAACAGCTAGTATCAAATAAAATTATCACCCGAATACCTATAGAAAGTGGAAAGTAGTTAATTTTTCTGGTAGAAAATATGCTGCTATTATAGATGTAAATTTTCGAAAACCTCTTAATGCTATAGTGGATTTGGAAAACGACCGCTGGATTATAAATAAAAAAGAAACGGTAGAAAAACTCCCTATAATCCAAATAAAATTTGCACTTTAGACGCTTGTTATATAGAAAGTATAATTTTAAAGCATTTAAATAAAGAGGAAAACGGTGAAATTCGACATTTACTTAAAGATTACCAGCATTTTTTTTTAAAAAGAAGGTGATGTCCTAACAGCAACTGATCAAATACAACACGAAATTATAGCAACTATAGTTACTCCAATTTATTATAAAACTTAAAAATACCCACAAATTCATGAAAACGAAATAGAAATACAAATTTCAGAAATGTAATCATCATCATCATATTTGGCTCTACAACCGGGTTCCGGTCCTGACCGTCCGCAAAAAGTCTCTCCACCGGTCCCGATTTCGAGACGATGTCATCCAGTTTGGCATCCCTAAACTCTGGGCCTCGCTGTCGTGTTCCATAAATCCTACCGCAAAGGACTTTCCGAGCAGAATCCTCTTCGCTCATGCGAGCTAGGTGTCCTGCCCACCCGAGCCTACCGAGCTTAATTTTCTTCACGATGTCGACATCACGGTAACGCTCGTAGATCTCATCATTATAGAGTCTCCGGAATCGTCCTTCCTCGCATACGGGGCCAACAATTCTCCGTAAGACTTTTCTCTCGAACGCGGCGAAGAGGTCATAATGCTTTTTGCTAAGCACCCAAGTCTCTGATCCATATGTAAGTACTGTCATCTGTATGACCATTGTCTTATATATCAGCAGCGTGGATGTCCTGGATTTGAAGAGTCTTGACAGACTATAGTAGGCTTAGTTGGCTTTAAGCAACCTTGCGCGTATTTCTGGTTCCATGCTGTTATCGGCTGCTATAGTTGACCCGAGATAGTTAAAGGATTGTACTACTTCAAATTCGCGCTCCACTATTTGAATTGAGGGACCAATGTTGGATCCTCTACTCGCAGACGTGGCCACCATGTACTTTGTTTTGCTCTAATTTATGTGCAGCCCCAGATTTCGTGCCACCTGCATTATCTGGAGTAAAGCTTCCTGTACAGCTCATGGGTTTCTACCAACGATGTCAATGTCGTCTGCGTAAGCCAGTATCTGAATGGACTTATAGAGGATTGTTCCTCTCGCCGTTACGTCAGAGTCTCGGATCACTTTCTCCAACGCCAGGTTGAAGAGGACGCAGGCCAGTCCATCCCCTTGTCGGAGCCCGTTATAGATGTTGAATGGGCTTGATAATGATCCGGATATTTTTACTTGGCTTATAACATTGGTCATGGTCAACCTACAGAGTCGTGTCAGTTTATTTGAGATGCCGAATTCCCTCATGGCTTTATAAAGTTCTACTCTGGCTATGCTATGCTATGCTAAGTCTATAAAAAGATGGTGTAGTGAGTTTTGAAACTCTAGATATTTTTCCATCACCTGCCTAGGGGTGTAAATCTGATCAGTTGTTGATTTGCCTGGGATTAAGCCACACTGGTATGGACCAATGATGACTTTAGCGTATGGGGCTATCCTGTCTTGAAGGATAGAGGAGACAATCTTATACGCGGTACTCAACAACGTTATACCACGATAATTGCTGCATTTTGTGATATCTCCCTTCTTTTGTATGGGGCACAGGATGCCTCTTCGCCAGTCATCTGGCATAGCTTCTACTACCCATACTTGCACTATTATTTCATGAATTGCTAGGTGTAATGTGGGGCCTCCTATTTTTATCAGTTCCGCTGGGATCCCATCAGATCCCGGGGCCTTATTATTTTGGAGCCGATTTATCGCTCTGCTAACTTCGTCTATGTTTGGTGGCGGCAGCATAGTATGATCTTCGGTCATTGGTGGAGCCTACGATTCCTCAGTTAGCTGGCCATTTAGCAACTCATGAAAGTGCTCTTCCCATCGCTCTAAGATGCCTTTAAGATCGGCATTCAGATTACCCTCTTTGTCCTGGCAGTATGTGCAACGCGGTGTATATTGCGTCATACCGCGGACTCTTTGGTAAAACTTTCGCGCCTAGTGCGGTCCTCGCTCTCTATACTGTTCTAGTTCACGGACGAGATTCGTCTCCCAGGCTGCTTTCTTTCGTCGGTGAACTGTTTTTTCATATTTTCTAAATCTTTATATTCATCTTCGCGTGCCCGCGTTTTATGAGATTGTTGCATTGCTTGGCACGCAACATTCTTACGTTCAGTCGCTAGCTTATATTCGTCATCGAACCAGTCGTTCCGATCTCTACGACTACTGCCTAAGTCAGCAGTACTAATGACAGTATTCTTAAGGCGTGTCCATTTCTCTTCTACGCCCGGCATCTCAGCCCCAGGACTTACTCTCCCTGCATTAAGGGCGTGTCCTATCGCTTGACCGTAGTTGTTTCTGGTCTCTTCATTGCGAAGGGCAGCCGTATTGACTCGAATCTGATTCGCGGATGCAGTCTTTCGTGATGATACAATCTGCGCTCGGAGCACCATACCAACAAGATAGTGGTCCGTACCGTCATCAGGTTCGGGTTGTGGCGGCGGTCTATCAACACGTGGTCTATCTGGTTGCGAGTGGCTTCATCGGGGGATACCCTGGTGGCTTTGTGGATATTTTTACGCGCCAACCTTGTACTCGCAACGACCAAATTATTGCTTGCTGACATCTCTATGACTCGTTGTCCATTGTCATTAGTGTTCTCGTGTAAGCTATGGATGCCAATGTACTGCCTGAATACTGGCTCCCTACCTATTTTAGCATTCATATCCCCAGAATTCTTCTTTTCCATCATCTGAGTAATCCTCTGTAGGTGCGTGAACGTTTATGAGGCTTATGTTTTTAAGCTTGCCACGCACGCGAAGCGTGCATAGCCGTTCATTTACTGCATTAAAGTTGATAACGGTTGGTTTCATTCTTTTGCTGAATAGAAACCCCACTCCGAGCATATGATGTTTGCATAACAGAAATGTAATACAAGGCAATAATAAAGAGAGAAATTAACCTTTTAATAGTCCACTGTGGGTTCTAGAAAAAATACTCTACAACTCTATGATACAAAAATGGAGAATTGTTATAGATTACAGGAAACTGAACGATATTGCTACAAACGATAAAAAAGATTTCTGTGAAACCCAAGGACAGAAAGTAGACGGCTTTTTCTTGCGAATGTCTTACAAACATCCGAAAGTAATAACTTGTCACGGAAATTCGCCATTCGGATACATCATTAAATTGTATGTCCCTTCCATTTATGTGTAAAAATTTACACTTAAAAAACCTAAAAAAAATTACAAATTAACTGTCGCGGCGAATATTATTATTAACCAATCCACGAATTCTACAGTATCCAAACTATAATAACAAGTTCAAACTATTCACTGATTCTAGTAATTTTGCATTTGGAGCGGTGCTGACACAAGATGGTCACCCTATTTGTTTCGCCTCAAGAACATTAAACGATCACAAAAAAAAGAGCTCCTAGCGATAAGCTCCCAGATAAAACATACGGACTACGAAATACTGTAGTGCGTATCTTTTTTGAAGAGAATTTGAATTATATCACCAAGCAATAAAATGGCTCTATGCTTAAAATGCTGGAAGAGATATAAATCCAAGATTCATGGTTCAAATCCAAATTCATTGCGATTGATCGGGAAATTACTGACGGCTCAAAACTTGATTTGAGCCAGTAGCGCAACAATCAAGTTCGTGATGTAGTGCTTGCTTTACCCCCTGTAGTGGTCCCCGGACAATTCTAATATATGTAGGCGAAAATTGCAACTGCGAACGGTCTAGCGTTTCTAGTCTAGGTAACGTCGGTTAGCACCCTGCGGTACCCGCTACTGAAAGCGATACAACGCATGGGATAAGTAATGATCGAATAATCGAATGACGAATTTTAGCTATAGTACCCGGACTAAGATTGGTTTCTGGAATGTGAGGACGCTCCTTGACTCAGGGAGTGAAGGACCTCAAAATGCCAGATTTCTTCAACTGGAACGTGAGTTTATTCGATATAATTTGGACATACTGGGAGTGAGTGAAGTATGATGGTTCTGCTGCTAACGCCAACAGCACGCAGAGGCCTAATTTACTGGCACCCACATGGTAATAGGATCTTATCGGCCAGATTTCAGACTAGAGAACAGCGCGTCACGATCATACAGTGTTACGCCCTAACGAATCCTTCGACTGAGGATGAAAAGGACAACTTTTACAAATAACTAAGCGCTGTATTCAACGCAACGCCGAACGGAGATATCGTCATCGTGATGGGGGACTTGAATGTCAAGGTTGGCAACGACAATGAAGAACTCAAACATGTGATTGGGAAGCACGGCCTCGGTGGTGAAAGATTTGTTGATTTCTACAACACCAACAAACATGGAGGCACCATGTTTTAGCATAAGAACTGCCATCAGGTCAGCTGGGTTTCAAATGAAAGGCAATCATTATCCAACCAAATCGACCATGTGGCGATCAGCCGACAACCATCCAGGAACATTGGAAGGCTGTGAAAAATATTTTCACATCTGGAGCGGAAAGTATTGTTGGTAGAAGCCAGGCAAGGCACAGCACGTGGCTTATCCAAGATACCTGGAGGCAGATTGAAGAACGTAAGCTACTCAAACCTCGTATTGTAGATATCCCAGCAGCAGCGAGGATCGATCTAGAGTCCCTGTATCGAAGCAAAATGAGAGAAGTGCAGCGTAGTGTAAGACGTGACAAACGTAATTATATTAACAACCTGGCCTCAGAAGCAGAGGAAGCAGTGAGCAGGTGCGATAGCAGAATCGTTTACAGAATCACCAAAGAGCTGACAGGCGGTCACCGCTCTAGCCAATATCCGGTGAAAGGCCTAGATGGTGCCGTACTCGTTTCAGATGAGGATCAGCTCAAGCGATGGAAGGAAGATTTCTCTACGGTCCTTAACCGTGTAGTCGCTAACGATATGCACCCAAATCAAACGGAGCTGCCGGAATTCCCACCTCAACTCCCAGTAGAGATGAGATCGCTACCGCGATCAACGCACTAAAGAACAACAAGTCGGTAGGACTAGATGGTATACCCGCAAAGCTTCTACGTACCGCTCCAACGACATCAGCAGAACTTTTATATCCTCTTGTAGAGAGAGCTTGGGAGGCAGAAAGTTTCCCCGACGAAGGGAAGAAGGGAATGATTGTCAAGCCCCCTAAAAAAGGTAGTCTTATGGAGTGCAAAAACTGGAAAGGCATTTGCGTTCTTCCTGCAGTTGCAAAGGTAATAGCCAAAGTAGTACTTGAGCTAATTAAGGAACATCTGGAAGATACACTTGATGCCGAACAAGCAGTTTTCCGCACTGGATGCTTCTGTGTAGACCACATAAACACCCTGCGGATCATTATTGAGCAGTGCGTTGAATTCCGGTCACCACTGCACCTGCTGTACATCGATTTTGAGAAGGCGTTTGACTGGCTCGCCTTGCAAGAGAGGTATGCCTGATAAACTAATAACTATTATTAAAGCAACCTAACCTGGCTCTAAATGTCATATGCTGCATAGAGAAAAGCTGTCAGAGGAATTCGAGATCCTATGTGTGGTACGACAAGGTTACATTCTATCGCAGGTATAAAATAACTATAATATTCGCGTAGTGTCAACGTCAATTTAACTTTATGTTTCTTTCTCGCACGGCTATTGTCTAAATTCACTTTAGGTATATTTTCCAGTGTTACCATAATGCTATAGATAATATTTCCATGCAGATATAAAATAACTATAACATTCGCGTAGTGTCAATCTCTGGTTAACCACAACTTGAGTATAACTATAGTCGGCCCGCAGGGCTATAGTCTAAATCTGCTTTTAAATGTACCTTTGTGGTGAACAGTAGTAGATATTTTATCAATTTTATACACCGCGCCCGTTTTTACTGAATGTACTGAAATATTTACTGAAATACTTTTTTTATGTAGTTGCTTTAAGAATTTGTCTTTTTATTTATAAATATATGTACAAATAAAAATATTGTTTTGTTTTTTTATTAACTAGCTGACCCGACAGACGTTGTCCTGTCCCACTTTCAATAAATTTGTTTGTGATCGTTTTGTGAACTTGTGAAAAGCTATTTGTTTTGCGATATCGCGTCACAGTATTAGTCACATCATTGTGTTACATTTTTTAACACAACACTTAACTCACACCCACTGACCTCACATCCACTGACCTTCCGCCCACTGACCACCCACCCATTGACCTCATACACACTGACCCACCACCCACTGAACTCACACCCACTGACCTCACACCCACTTACGCCACGCCCACTTACACCCGCATTTCCCGGCTGCCCCATCCCACTGACCCCTGCCCACTGACCTCCCGCCAACTGACGCCACGCCCACTTACACCCGCGTTTCCCGGCTGCCCCATCCCGGCTGCCCCATCCCGCTGACCCCCACCCGCTGACCACCCGCCCACTGACCACCCACCCATTGAACTCATACACACTGACCCACCAGCAACTAAACTCACATCCACTGACCTCACACCCACTGACGCCACGCCCACTAACACCCGCGTTTCCCGGCTGCCCCATCCCGCTGACCACCGCCCACTGACGCCACGCTCACTTACACCCCAATAACTAATCAACTTACCAATAGAAAACTATAGAATCGACGTGAATTTGAGCCAAATCTATCAATAAAAAAGAATTTTCCCGAAAAAAGACAAAAAAAGACACCAGCGCCACCTATTGGGTCCAAATTTTGTCAACGACTTTGTTTAATTTAAATATTATATGGTTTGAGTTTGAGCCGAATCGTTCCATAAATAAGAATTTTCAGAAAAAAAACGATACCAGCGCCACCTAACGGATGTTTAAATAGTTATTATGCTATTCCTGGCGGAGACAAATCCAGCAAAACAAAAATCATAAAAATCGGTCCAGCCGTTCTCGAGTTATAAATGGTGTAACTAACCCGACTTTGTTTTATATATATATATAGATTTTATTGCTTTTAAAATTATTTGTCAATTTTCTATAAATATTAATTAAATATGTATCTATTTTGACTTTGTAAAGTAAATAAAAAGGTTTTATTGCATCTACATATGCCTTGAAATAAATAAATAAAACAAAATACTTGGTTATATAAGGCATCTTAAAATGTGTATCATTTTGATAGACCGCGCCTTTCTATGTTGTTTTAACCCCGCGCCTAACGAAAGGTTAAGTCACGCAAAATCAGATCTAATGTTCTAATGCTTTCGACGGATGACTATTGAGTTAAAAAGTGGTATCACGCACAGAGACTGCGGTTAAGAATTCAGCAGCTGCACAGCTTGAGCTGCACAAAAACAACTGCGCAGTCAATTTTTAAATTCTCTATATAAACTTCGCTTGCCCGCGGCACGTCAGTTTGTCGGTCGGTCGGTTTGTCGTGGACTCTTGCGACTCAAGCCACTTCCCAAAGCCCGATTTTATTGAAATTTTACACACATGTGTATTTCCGGAGACAACACTTTCTATTAAAATTTGGGGTGCCCTTATCAAATATTTAACAATTAACTTAAAATTTCTTTCAATTTTATACACATGTGTATCTCCGATGGACAACACTTTTTGTAAAACATTTTGGAGACCCCTGGCCCCGGGGTCGTGGGGCTCCAAATTTAAAAAAAAATTAACCCGATTTTCTTCAAATTTTATATACGTCTGTATCTCCGAAGGACAACACTTT
Organism: Nephrocerus scutellatus; assembly: GCA_947095585.1. NCBI lineage: Eukaryota > Metazoa > Arthropoda > Insecta > Diptera > Pipunculidae > Nephrocerus > Nephrocerus scutellatus. The sequence goes on along the minus strand of OX352763.1, from coordinate 86,173,220 downwards.
TTGTAAAAGTTTTGGAGACCCCGGGCCCCAGGATTATGGGGCCCCAAAATTTTTTTTAAAAAAATAACCCGATTTTTTTCAAATGTTATATACATGGTTATCTCCGATGGACAAAACTTATTGCAAAAATTGTAGAGGCGCGGGCCCCGGGGTTCCATAAAAATTTAAACAAAAATTATCCCGATTTTCTTCCAATTTTAAATAACGATGATGGACAACGTTTTTGTAAATTTTTATTAAATTACAATTTTTATGTAAATTCTCTAATAGGAGATAATGTTAATTATCTCGTTAGATAAGTGAAAATATTATTTGAATCTTCTGGTACCTCAACCAGAAGATCTTCAAAGATCATATGATTTTTAACTACGGCACTTGAACCGAGTTAGACTTGTGTATGTGTTGGTTTAAACAACGGTACTTCAACCGAGTTCAACGTAGAAATGAGTTGTTAGAACAACGGCACTTTAACCAAGTTCAATCGTAGAAATGAAATAAAAGACTTATTCGTCTGCTATACTCATTACAACTAATATTATTTGACAAATTAACATGCTTATATACTAAAACAACGTCAGAAATTTATAATGCTAAATATAAAAAATGCAACTTAGGAACTATTTCGTGACAAGCATTAAAATACATGACAGAATGCAAAATACATTGTGTAACAAGAAGACACAACGCATACCAGACTATTCGCAAGGCAGCACTTCCAAAAAATGTGTTGCACTTTAAGCATTTGCCATTGCACATACTCGGCGCATCCACCTGTGACCGTGAAATAGAGATTCTAACTACAAGAACTCGTTGATCGTAGTTTTACTGCGGTGCCCAAAATCTGGTAATATGAATTGTGTCAACTGTTTTGCTGAATACATGTCTAGAGGAGTTTAAACATTCTCTTGACTTGATGTGGTAGTTCTATGAGTTCGTGCGTCTTGACGAGCTCCTGCAAGGCCATTAGTTCCTGTAGTTGTGTTTTGTATTGATCAACCGTTCCAAATACGGATGGATATGGTCTTAGTGGTGATATTTCTGATAGCTTGCCGAAACTTGAGTAGGAGGTGGCGATGCTGCTTGGATAGACATGGTGCCCTTGTATAGTGATGACATCTTGTTTTACCACACAATGTGGCTCCAATTGCAGTAACCCAGAACCGTCTAGGTCGAGTTGAGACATTTCGCTACCACAGATTACGTTGGCACTTGATTTTGATTTCATAGCGTAGATCCATTTGTTTTGGGTGATTCAATTGGATCCATACTGGGCTATTTGCCACTTCTCTAATTTCGCAGTTTTGTTGCGTAAGATTGTTGAATAGATGAATTTCACAGGAACAAAATTCAGCGCTGTGTGACGCTGTACATAGATATGCTTTCTTCACTAATTTGCAAGCTGCTAACTCAGATTCTGACAGCGGAGAGTAATAATCTCTGGCTGCGTTGATTGCCATCGTGCATGGATTGATCGCCAAAAGTGTTCTGTTTGCCATAGTTGGTATTGGGATTACCTTGTAGAGATTAAACTGATCTTGGTTTATGAGAGGCAAGGTAATTTTGAAGATAACGTGGTTGCTGCTAATTCCTCCCTTTACAGACATCAGTTTATAGACCTTCAGAAGATCTTCCTGGTCCGCAGGTAGCTGTTTTGATACTGGAAGATGTTGCTTTTTTTAATAATTCTTGCCTGAGTCGTGATGGAGAAAGCAGCAACGGATGAAGCTTGCCATGGTGTCTATCTGCCAAGGCATCGAGCATTGATGATTGGATTCGGAATAGATTGGATGACATGATCATCATTTGAAGAGCGAGCGATGTGAAAAGCTGGAAGATTTTTATCTCATGAATTCCTAATTCGTTGTCTATGGCTCTGTTAATTAGTGAATTAACTCGATTGACTTGAATTTTTTCTCTGTCGCCTGTAGATCTCGTTTCATGATGTTTAATGTTGAGTCAATTATCGAGGTTTGATTTGCGTAAATTATCTTTAAATAATTTTCATTTTCCTGAACTGTGGTAATCGTCAGAGACATTTGTTCTGCATATTCTGAATCCAGCACTCCAAAAAGCGCATTTGCAACGTGTCCGATGATATTAACATCGCCTCTTTTTGTTCTGGTTAAAAACAGGCTGTTGTCTAGTCGAAGTTCCCCCTGAGTGTGCTAGAATGTATTGATGGTTTCACTGCACATCTCCCTTTGCTGCATCTGTTGGCATAAATGACGTAATGCATATGCACCATTGACGAAAGTTTCCATCTCTGTCCAAAAGGTTTTAGATCGTAATATATTATTAGGTCCCATTTTGTTATGATAAAGTTTACTGCTCTTATATTGTCGAAGTGTATGCCAGGATGTGGACTCAGATTTTTTACCCTGATGGGATTACTGAGAGCCACTGGAGCCATTGGTAGCATCAATAAGGCGGTAAGTATTGTTGTGATTAGGGCTCCATGAGACAAGTTTAATTTCTTGTGTGACTGTTTTGAGTCATCATTGATGCTTGGTTTTTTCTTCTCTTCTTTTATTTTTGCTGGGATATGTTCATTGTCATCTTTTTGTTTTGGGTCGTCCTGTTTATTGCCGATTTCTGTTGTTGCTGATGATTTAGTATCAACCGGCAGAGGTGCCAAACGATGAATGGCTTGTCTTATAACTCCCATCATCGCCCGGATAGGTGTTAATGATTCGACTAAGCAGACATTTCATAATAGGTAGATTGTCGTCCTTTATACCAACCATCGTGTCTGGTTTGGCGTTTTGGCACTGTTCCTTCCACTTGTACCTGCATTGAAGTTCGTTAAAATATTTTCTTGACCACCCATTTCAAAAGTCCTGTTTGATTTGTTGTATCCGTTTCCATCGCTTTAATAGACTGATATTTGCTGGTTGGCTCACTTGATCAACTTGAGCTGTCAGTGGCTCACCAATTAAGAAGTGTCCCGGTGTAAGGGCAGCTAAATCTGCTGGATCTTCTGACATAGGCGTAATTGGTCGAGAGTTCAGGATGGATTCGATTTCTATGATGGACGTTTCTAACTCATACGTAAGAGAAGCAGTTGAAACACTTCTAAGTAGCAGATGTTTGTCTGACTTTACTGCGGCTTCCCACAGCACTCCGAAGTGTGGTGCTCTTAGTGAAATTGTATGGAATGTTATTCTTTTGTCCCTACAAATTTTCGATATTTGAGTTCGAGCTCGTTCAGAATATACAGCTTCCTCAAGATCCACGATCTGATTACGTGCTCCTACAAAATTGGTAGCATTGTCGCTCTATACATTTTGATAATGCGCTCTTCAGCCAATGAAACATTTTAAGGCGCCGATGAAGGTGTTAGTCGTCAAGTCACTAGCAAGTTCCATGTGGACAGCCTTTGTCGCAATACAGCAGAATATGGCAATGTACGCCTTTTGGGGCCTCTTACCTCTTATTTTATAATGGATGCAGATGGGTCCACAAAAATCTACTCCTGAGTTAATGAATGGGTTTGCTGGATCTCTTGTGGATGGCAAGTTGCCCAGGATTTGAGAAAATAGCTTTGGTTTGGCCCTTGCGCACTTAAGACAATGCTGAACAACTGATCGTGTTATTAGTTTTCCTTTTAATGGCCAAAATCTCTGCTTCAAATGAGTTAGCGTTGTTTGTGGTCCAATTTAGTGATTGCTGTTGGCGTATGGCAGAAGCATTTGGTGTTTGGCATCATATGTTAGATTAGATGATTGAATCCGACCCGGATTATTCCGTTGTTATCTAGGCACGGTGATAACACTTTGATCGTACTGCTATTGCTGACTTCTCCGTGCTTTTTTAGCTGTGCACTCACATCTTAGAAATCTACCTCTTGCATGGTCCGTACTACGGTAAACAGGGCGTCATCCAATTCTCTTGATGTGAGAAGTATTTGGGTGGCACGAGCTTCAGTGCGCCTTTTGGTGTTGTTGGTGAATCGTTTTATGTAACCGACAATGTGGAGTAGCCTCTTAAAGCTATTTCTATGATTAATTTTATACAACCATGTTCAAAGACGTGACGAGGAACACGAACGTTGTCAAGTAATTTCAGGCTGTTACGGAATGATGTCCATTTGCTGTGCAATTTCATTGGAAGAGCTTCATCCCATTGAAATTTAAGTTCCCAGAGATTTTGGGCAAATATTTTTGCCGTGACCACTACTGGAGCCATGAGTCCAAGTGGATCGAACAAACAAGCCAGATCTGAGCTAACGATCCGTTTCGTGACACGGTCGTTGTTATTCCAATTTGCCCGTTAGCAGAAGTGGTCGGTTTTAGGTAGCCAAGATAAACCCAAAATTTTGATAGCATTTTCTGCCCTTGAATCGAAATTTAGATCTAATTCTTTATCTTCTAGCGAAATTCATTCCAACAGTTGTGGATGATTTGCACACCATTTTCGCAAGTTGAATCCAGCTCCCTTTAGAATCATATTTAGTTGTCGTTGTATTTCCTTAGCGCTTGCAAGACTATCAGATCCTGTCATTCCGTCATCTACGTAAAAAATTGTTAGCACCGTCTGTGATCCGAGTGGATGACTGTCCTAATTGTGGCCAGGTATGGCGCAGATCTGGTTCCCTATGTAACTGTTGATAGCTGATAACATCGCAGGGTTTCCTGCGGGCGGTTTATACACAGGATCAGTTGATATTTTTCGTCTTCTGGCTGGATAAGAATTTGCCGGTACATCTTTTCAATGTCAGTGGTGAACAGGTCACTTTGCACAGTCGGCTCTGTATACAGTAGGTCGTTGAAAGAATAATCGGTGGAAGTTGTGCTTCATGCAGCGAAGACTACTCGTAGTTTAGTCAAGCTGCTGTCGGGCTTTAGGACACTGTGGTGTGGAAGAAAATAGTGGGGTGATGGAAGGTTATGTAATTTTAGTTCCTTCATGTGGCCCAGTGCGAGGTACTCCTCCATAAAATTAGAATATTGAGACCTTAGCAGCTGATCTTTGGAAAACCTTTTTTCCATAGCAACAAACCGAATGATGGTAGTGCTACAATAAAGCGGTCCCTTTTGTCCCTCTTAACTGACAGGTTAAAATGAAGTTCACATTGCTTCTCGGCAAAGTTGCATTGGCTTCTAGTGGGCCTACTTATTCCAATTTCTAAAATTTTTCAATTAACTGACTGGTTTTCATTTCATCAGTGACACAGTTAATACCACAAGTTGCTGATTTTAATTGACCAATTCCAGCCCTTCCCATGACTATCCATCCAAAAACTGTGTTTTGTAGCGTAGGTAGATTGTCAGCTAGATTAATCTGACCAATTGACATGAATTGCGAATAGAGTTCAGCTCTTAGTAATATGTCAATTTTTCCTGGTGCATTAAACTGTGGATCAGCAAGCTTGATGTTTTTGGGAATAGGCCATTTATCAATAGCAAGAGTCTGCGATGGTTGTGGCGGAACGATTTGAGGTAGAATAAAGGCTTCCATCCTTGTGCCGAATCCATTTAGTTTGGAGAATAGCTTGACGTTTATTCTTCGAGTTGATTCTCGCTTCGTTCCATTATTATATTAACTTGAGAACCAGAGTCTAAAAGATCACGGCATTCCAGTTGGTAGCCTTCGTTGGTTACCAGCTTTACTATTGCAGTGCCAAACAGTGTATAACTACGGTATTTTTGGTCATCGCAGGCTGCTAATGTCATTGACGTACCTTGTGGTTTTACAGCTCTAACAGTTTCTTCCTTCTGTTTACAGTCCGACTGTAGGTGTAACATGGTGTTGTAACGTTTCTACTCGGGTGACGCTCGCCGATCTACCCAGGGTTCTTCCCCTCTTCTACCGTGTTACAAATTGTTTTTATTTTTCCTTATAAATAATAATTCGTTTTGTTGGTATGTGGGTTTTGTTTTTATTATTTCTTTTCTTTTCTTCTCTTCTTGAGATTTAATACTATGTTACAGTTTTTCAAATGCTTAAACTAAGAATAACTATTTATTTATACCTATATATATACATAAACCTACGTATAGAGGTATTTGCCTTTATAGGTGATTGGCGCATCCAATACCCTATACCACAGTCGGACTTCTCAGTCGACTGAAATGAACTGGCTATAGTGGGGAAACATGGACTGAAGTCACTTATTCCCATCTATATGCGATGTGTACAGACCAAAATGGGCTTTAATGAGGAAGAGGCGATTAAATCCACTTACTTCCCGGTCAATAGAATGCGGCGCAAGTAAGAAAAAGCGATAAAATCCACTTATTTCTTACAAGCCCACGAGGAATTTCGGCTTAGCATACCATCAGTGACGAAAAGGCGATTAAATCCACTGATTTCGCACTGCGGGTATGGCTTGTCGATCTCCAGCCGGGGTGCAATATCTTAGTAAGAGAAGGCGATTAAATCCATTTATCTCTTACTAAAAGTATATTTCTCTGATTATACTGAATTTTCGGTCCCTATGTCTTTAATAAAAAATAAAGGCTTGTTGAGAATTATATTTATATTCGAAATCAAAAAGTAACTTCTAATAATCTTTGACTGATTATTTATTGTTTAATTAATAATGATATTCTATGAGAATACACCCTTTTCTCCATTGTTTATAACAATTTCAAGCCTTCTCCTTTATTATAAAGACATAGGGCCGAGTGGTTATTTTACTACAGGTGGTATATAAATTAAAAAAATCCGAGTCAATGCCGGGGTAGGCAACTAGAGATTTCTAGCTCATAGCTCTCCTATGGCGCTATTGACTCACTGGAGTAACCCAAGAATATATCTTAATATCAAGGTCTAGTAGTATGCCTGTTGAATGCATTATTCTGCCGCATACTTACTACGTTGATATTCCTAAATGGTTACTCAAGAAATTATTTTGAAAATTTATACGTTTGTATGTACGTATGTATATATTTTGCCCGGCGCCATGAAATTCATATGGGATTTTTGCGCACATAATATAACGGGTGTTTTTTGGGAGGTTTGTTTTTCCGATAGATGTCGTTTTATTTTATGACAGTTGTTTTGACAGCTCAAAGTGGCATTTCTACTCAGTATTGTTTGGCAAATCATAATGAAAAAAAAAAAAAAAAATGACATTTGTGAAAAATAGTCGTGGTAGCCATATGCCAGAAATTGTGTTTAAATGTTAAATGCCAAAAAATTATCTACCAAATAAAAAAAAATTTTGGTCATTTCATAATTTTATATGTGTTTTATTCAAAAAAAAAAAAAAAAAAAACACCCGTTAGATATAACGTGTTTTTTTAAGAGGTTGCCGATTTTTTTTTTTGAATAAAACACATATAAAATTATGAAATGACCAAAATTTTTTTTTATTTGGTAGATAATTTTTTGGCATTTAACATTTAAACACAATTTCTGGCATATGGCTACCACGACTATTTTTCACAAATGTCATTTTTTTTTTTTTTTTTTTTTTTTTTTTTTTTTTTTTCATAATGATTTGCCAAACAATACTGAGTAGAAATGCCACTTTGAGCTGTCAAAACAACTGTCATAAAATAAAACGACATCTATCGGAAAAACAAACCTCCCAAAAAAACACCCTTTATATCTATATATTTTTGAATATAATTTTACTAGCCGTATGGTTGTGGCGTAGTTGCTGGCAGGCAACTTCGTTACATTCCCCCCCTACTTCGGGGAAGAAACGAAAATACTAGGGGGTATAAGTAATATATATTAATATATGTACATAGTGGATGTATATAAAAGAAATTCTCTAATTCTAATTGAGTTTTCGTTGGCTATATATATACATAGTGGATAAGTAATTCTAATTGTGTTTTCGTTGGCTATATATATACATAGTGGATGTATACAAAAATTCTCTAGTATAACTAAATCTAATCGTTTCTCATATTTTATGGTTTAATGATAGTTATAATTTCTATTTTATTTTTATTTTTCCTTATAAATAATAATTCGTTTTGTTGGTATTTGGGTTTTGTTTTTATTATTTCTTTTCTTTTCTTCTCTTCTTGAGATTTAATACTATGTTACAGTTTTTCGAATGCTTAAACTAAGAATAACTATTTATTTATACCTATATATATATACATAAACCTACGTATAGAGGTATTTGCATATATAGGTGATTGGCGCATCCAATACCCTATACCACAGTCGGACTTCTCAGTCGACTGAAATGAACTGGCTATAGTGGGGAAACATGGACTGAAGTCACTTATTCCCATCTATATGCGATGTGTACAGACCAAAATGGGCTTTAATGAGGAAGAGGCGATTAAATCCACTTACTTCCCGGTCAATAGAATGCGGCGCAAGTAAGAAAAAGCGATAAAATCCACTTATTTCTTACAAGCCCACGAGGAATTTCGGCTTAGCATACCATCAGTGACGAAAAGGCGATTAAATCCACTGATTTCGCACTGCGGGTATGGCTTGTCGATCTCCAGCCGGGGTGCAATATCTTAGTAAGAGAAGGTGATTAAATCCATTTATCTCTTACTAAAAGTATATTTCTCTGATTATACTGAAATTTCGGTCCTTATGTCTTTAATAAAAAATAAAGGCTTGTTGAAAATTATATTTATATTCGAAATCAAAAAGTAACTTCTAATAATCTTTGACTGATTATTTATTGTTTAATTAATAATGATATTCTATGAGAATACACCCTTTTCTCCATTGTTTATAACAATTTCAAGCCTTCTCCTTTATTATAAAGACATAGGGCCGAGTGGTTATTTTACTACAGGTGGTATATAAATTAAAAAAATCCGAGTCAATGCCGGGGTAGGCAACTAGAGATTTCTAGCTCATAGCTCTCCTATGGCGCTATTGACTCACTGGAGTAACCCAAGAATATATCTTAATATCAAGGTCTAGTAGTATGCCTGTTGAATGCATTATTCTGCCGCATACTTACTACGTTGATATTCCTAAATGGTTACTCAAGAAATTATTTTGAAAATTTATACGTTTGTATGTACGTATGTATATATTTTGCCCGGCGCCATGAAATTCATATGGGATTTTTGCGCACATAATATATATCTATATATTTTTGAATATAATTTTACTAGCCGTATGGTTGTGGCGTAGTTGCTGGCAGGCAACTTCGTTACATTCCCCCCCTACTTCGGGGAAGAAACGAAAATACTAGGGGGTATAAGTAATATATATTAATATATGTACATAGTGGATGTATATAAAAGAAATTCTCTAATTCTAATTGTGTTTTCGTTGGCTATATATATACATAGTGGATAAGTAATTCTAATTGTGTTTTCGTTGGCTATATATATACATAGTGGATGTATACAAAAATTCTCTAGTATAACTAAATCTAATCGTTTCTCATATTTTATGGTTTAATGATAGTTATAATTTCTATTTTATTTTTATTTTTCCTTATAAATAATAATTCGTTTTGTTGGTATTTGGGTTTTGTTTTTATTATTTCTTTTCTTTTCTTCTCTTCTTGAGATTTAATACTATGTTACAGTTTTTCAAATGCTTAAACTAAGAATAACTATTTATTTATACCTATATATATATACATAAACCTACGTATAGAGGTATTTGCCTATATAGGTGATTGGCGCATCCAATACCCTATACCACAGTCGGACTTCTCAGTCGACTGAAATGAACTGGCTATAGTGGGGAAACATGGACTGAAGTCACTTATTCCCATCTATATGCGATGTGTACAGACCAAAATGGGCTTTAATGAGGAAGAGGCGATTAAATCCACTTACTTCCCGGTCAATAGAATGCGGCGCAAGGAAGAAAAAGCGATAAAATCCACTTATTTCTTACAAGCCCACGAGGAATTTCGGCTTAGCATACCATCAGTGACGAAAAGGCGATTAAATCCACTGATTTCGCACTGCGGGTATGGCTTGTCGATCTCCAGCCGGGGTGCAATATCTTAGTAAGAGAAGGCGATTAAATCCATTTATCTCTTACTAAAAGTATATTTCTCTGATTATACTGAATTTTCGGTCCCTATGTCTTTAATAAAAAATAAAGGCTTGTTGAGAATTATATTTATATTCGAAATCAAAAAGTAACTTCTAATAATCTTTGACTGATTATTTATTGTTTAATTAATAATGATATTCTATGAGAATACACCCTTTTCTCCATTGTTTATAACAATTTCAAGCCTTCTCCTTTATTATAAAGACATAGGGCCGAGTGGTTATTTTACTACAGGTGGTATATAAATTAAAAAAATCCGAGTCAATGCCGGGGTAGGCAACTAGAGATTTCTAGCTCATAGCTCTCCTATGGCGCTATTGACTCACTGGAGTAACCCAAGAATATATCTTAATATCAAGGTCTAGTAGTATGCCTGTTGAATGCATTATTCTGCCGCATACTTACTACGTTGATATTCCTAAATGGTTACTCAAGAAATTATTTTGAAAATTTATACGTTTGTATGTACGTATGTATATATTTTGCCCGGCGCCATGAAATTCATATGGGATTTTTGCGCACATAATGTATATCTATATATTTTTGAATATAATTTTACTAGCCGTATGGTTGTGGCGTAGTTGCTGGCAGGCAACTTCGTTACATTCCCCCCCTACTTCGGGGAAGAAACGAAAATACTAGGGGGTATAAGTAATATATATTAATATATGTACATAGTGGATGTATATAAAAGAAATTCTCTAATTCTAATTGTGTTTTCGTTGGCTATATATATACATAGTGGATAAGTAATTCTAATTGTGTTTTCGTTGGCTATATATATACATAGTGGATGTATACAAAAATTCTCTAGTATAACTAAATCTAATCGTTTCTCATATTTTATGGTTTAATGATATTTATAATCTAATTTGCTCGGTCGGTGTGGTCATTCTCTTTTATGGGATTACCTTTATTTATCGTGCCAGTCACAAAATAAAGAATCTTTATTTGCTTAATGCTAGGTTTGTTTTTTTCTTTTCTATCCAGATTTATATATATTTTTTTTATATATTTTTTATTTTATTTTTTGTTTTCTCTTCCTGGTGTTTCATTTATTATTTTATTTTATTTGCTTTTGTTATGCAGGGTGATTTCCTGGTGGTCTTCCGTCTTGAGAATGAAGTACTGCATCGTCGGCAATTTGTTTCCCGTATAAGTGTCATGGGGGGCCGGTCAATCTGAACCGTCGCGGACGTTTATTTCTGCTCTGGTATGGTCTCGTTGGCCTCATCTTCACCCCTTCCAGAGCTCGGTGATCGAAATTCTTGCTTTTGGCCACGATCTCAAACGTCGTCAGGAGTATTTCCTCCTCTTGTGGTTCCATCGGGGTGTCTTTTTTTTTTTTTTTTTCATAATGATTTGCCAAACAATACTGAGTAGAAATGCCACTTTGAGCTGTCAAAACAACTGTCATAAAATAAAACGACATCTATCGGAAAAACAAACCTCCCAAAAAAACACCCTTTATATCTATATATTTTTGAATATAATTTTACTAGCCGTATGGTTGTGGCGTAGTTGCTGGCAGGCAACTTCGTTACATTCCCCCCCTACTTCGGGGAAGAAACGAAAATACTAGGGGGTATAAGTAATATATATTAATATATGTACATAGTGGATGTATATAAAAGAAATTCTCTAATTCTAATTGAGTTTTCGTTGGCTATATATATACATAGTGGATAAGTAATTCTAATTGTGTTTTCGTTGGCTATATATATACATAGTGGATGTATACAAAAATTCTCTAGTATAACTAAATCTAATCGTTTCTCATATTTTATGGTTTAATGATAGTTATAATTTCTATTTTATTTTTATTTTTCCTTATAAATAATAATTCGTTTTGTTGGTATTTGGGTTTTGTTTTTATTATTTCTTTTCTTTTCTTCTCTTCTTGAGATTTAATACTATGTTACAGTTTTTCGAATGCTTAAACTAAGAATAACTATTTATTTATACCTATATATATATACATAAACCTACGTATAGAGGTATTTGCATATATAGGTGATTGGCGCATCCAATACCCTATACCACAGTCGGACTTCTCAGTCGACTGAAATGAACTGGCTATAGTGGGGAAACATGGACTGAAGTCACTTATTCCCATCTATATGCGATGTGTACAGACCAAAATGGGCTTTAATGAGGAAGAGGCGATTAAATCCACTTACTTCCCGGTCAATAGAATGCGGCGCAAGTAAGAAAAAGCGATAAAATCCACTTATTTCTTACAAGCCCACGAGGAATTTCGGCTTAGCATACCATCAGTGACGAAAAGGCGATTAAATCCACTGATTTCGCACTGCGGGTATGGCTTGTCGATCTCCAGCCGGGGTGCAATATCTTAGTAAGAGAAGGTGATTAAATCCATTTATCTCTTACTAAAAGTATATTTCTCTGATTATACTGAAATTTCGGTCCTTATGTCTTTAATAAAAAATAAAGGCTTGTTGAAAATTATATTTATATTCGAAATCAAAAAGTAACTTCTAATAATCTTTGACTGATTATTTATTGTTTAATTAATAATGATATTCTATGAGAATACACCCTTTTCTCCATTGTTTATAACAATTTCAAGCCTTCTCCTTTATTATAAAGACATAGGGCCGAGTGGTTATTTTACTACAGGTGGTATATAAATTAAAAAAATCCGAGTCAATGCCGGGGTAGGCAACTAGAGATTTCTAGCTCATAGCTCTCCTATGGCGCTATTGACTCACTGGAGTAACCCAAGAATATATCTTAATATCAAGGTCTAGTAGTATGCCTGTTGAATGCATTATTCTGCCGCATACTTACTACGTTGATATTCCTAAATGGTTACTCAAGAAATTATTTTGAAAATTTATACGTTTGTATGTACGTATGTATATATTTTGCCCGGCGCCATGAAATTCATATGGGATTTTTGCGCACATAATATATATCTATATATTTTTGAATATAATTTTACTAGCCGTATGGTTGTGGCGTAGTTGCTGGCAGGCAACTTCGTTACATTCCCCCCCTACTTCGGGGAAGAAACGAAAATACTAGGGGGTATAAGTAATATATATTAATATATGTACATAGTGGATGTATATAAAAGAAATTCTCTAATTCTAATTGTGTTTTCGTTGGCTATATATATACATAGTGGATAAGTAATTCTAATTGTGTTTTCGTTGGCTATATATATACATAGTGGATGTATACAAAAATTCTCTAGTATAACTAAATCTAATCGTTTCTCATATTTTATGGTTTAATGATAGTTATAATTTCTATTTTATTTTTATTTTTCCTTATAAATAATAATTCGTTTTGTTGGTATTTGGGTTTTGTTTTTATTATTTCTTTTCTTTTCTTCTCTTCTTGAGATTTAATACTATGTTACAGTTTTTCAAATGCTTAAACTAAGAATAACTATTTATTTATACCTATATATATATACATAAACCTACGTATAGAGGTATTTGCCTATATAGGTGATTGGCGCATCCAATACCCTATACCACAGTCGGACTTCTCAGTCGACTGAAATGAACTGGCTATAGTGGGGAAACATGGACTGAAGTCACTTATTCCCATCTATATGCGATGTGTACAGACCAAAATGGGCTTTAATGAGGAAGAGGCGATTAAATCCACTTACTTCCCGGTCAATAGAATGCGGCGCAAGGAAGAAAAAGCGATAAAATCCACTTATTTCTTACAAGCCCACGAGGAATTTCGGCTTAGCATACCATCAGTGACGAAAAGGCGATTAAATCCACTGATTTCGCACTGCGGGTATGGCTTGTCGATCTCCAGCCGGGGTGCAATATCTTAGTAAGAGAAGGCGATTAAATCCATTTATCTCTTACTAAAAGTATATTTCTCTGATTATACTGAATTTTCGGTCCCTATGTCTTTAATAAAAAATAAAGGCTTGTTGAGAATTATATTTATATTCGAAATCAAAAAGTAACTTCTAATAATCTTTGACTGATTATTTATTGTTTAATTAATAATGATATTCTATGAGAATACACCCTTTTCTCCATTGTTTATAACAATTTCAAGCCTTCTCCTTTATTATAAAGACATAGGGCCGAGTGGTTATTTTACTACAGGTGGTATATAAATTAAAAAAATCCGAGTCAATGCCGGGGTAGGCAACTAGAGATTTCTAGCTCATAGCTCTCCTATGGCGCTATTGACTCACTGGAGTAACCCAAGAATATATCTTAATATCAAGGTCTAGTAGTATGCCTGTTGAATGCATTATTCTGCCGCATACTTACTACGTTGATATTCCTAAATGGTTACTCAAGAAATTATTTTGAAAATTTATACGTTTGTATGTACGTATGTATATATTTTGCCCGGCGCCATGAAATTCATATGGGATTTTTGCGCACATAATGTATATCTATATATTTTTGAATATAATTTTACTAGCCGTATGGTTGTGGCGTAGTTGCTGGCAGGCAACTTCGTTACATTCCCCCCCTACTTCGGGGAAGAAACGAAAATACTAGGGGGTATAAGTAATATATATTAATATATGTACATAGTGGATGTATATAAAAGAAATTCTCTAATTCTAATTGTGTTTTCGTTGGCTATATATATACATAGTGGATAAGTAATTCTAATTGTGTTTTCGTTGGCTATATATATACATAGTGGATGTATACAAAAATTCTCTAGTATAACTAAATCTAATCGTTTCTCATATTTTATGGTTTAATGATATTTATAATCTAATTTGCTCGGTCGGTGTGGTCATTCTCTTTTATGGGATTACCTTTATTTATCGTGCCAGTCACAAAATAAAGAATCTTTATTTGCTTAATGCTAGGTTTGTTTTTTTCTTTTCTATCCAGATTTATATATATTTTTTTTATATATTTTTTTTTTTATTTTTTGTTTTCTCTTCCTGGTGTTTCATTTATTATTTTATTTTATTTGCTTTTGTTATGCAGGGTGATTTCCTGGTGGTCTTCCGTCTTGAGAATGAAGTACTGCATCGTCGGCAATTTGTTTCCCGTATAAGTGTCATGGGGGGCCGGTCAATCTGAACCGTCGCGAACGTTTATTTCTGCTCTGGTATGGTCTCGTTGGCCTCATCTTCACCCCTTCCAGAGCTCGGTGATCGAAATTCTTGCTTTTGGCCACGATCTCAAACGTCGTCAGGAGTATTTCCTCCTCTTGTGGTTCCATCGGGGTGTCTTTTTTTTTTTTTTATAATTCGCTCACGCTTCAAGGGGTTCGCACCTTATAATGCTCGGCTATATGCTTTGCTCAGCGTGGGCGTTAAGGAAGATGAGGAGAAAAGAGGAGATGTCTATGAGCTTGTGTTTTGAATGCCCGTGGATCATAGTGAGGTGGGAAGTCAGAGCTTGGCAGAGCATTCCACATACGTGTTGTACGGTTGAAGAACGAATCCCTGTATTTAACTGTACGTCCGAAGATGGGCTTGAGGGTAAACTGATGAGCATTTAGAGCGCCACGAGTATTGCGGTTGAATTCAAGGAGAGGTGGCATGCAGCTGGCTATTTCTCTTGAGCACCGCTGGTAGAAGAAGCGATAAGACAGTGACAAGCAAGAAACGTTCCTGCGGTGTTCAAGCGAATCTATTGATTTCGCTATATTTTCGTCACCGATAAGTTTTATCGCGCGGTTTTGTATTCTATCTAGCTGATGCAAAGTAGTCTTAGGCGCACCAGACCAGATATGGAAATTGTACTCAAGTTTTGGGCGAATAAAAGCCTTATATATGGTAGCCAGATCAGAGGGAGTGAAATATTTCTTGCACCGGGCTAGAAAACCTAAGCATTTTGCAGCGTTTTTGGCGACGGTAAATATGTGGTCATTCCAACGAAGCTTGTCGTTAACGCACATACCGAGAATTGCGAGATTTTCAGTTTCCTCGATGAAAGTGCCATTCATGGATAACGACATGGGGTTGATTCGCTTGGACGACAGGAGACAGCATTGGGTTTTGGAAGGGTTAAATTCTACTCGATTGATTTCTCCCCATTGTATTATGCTGTCAAGGTCAGAATTTAACGTGCTTAACATACGAAGTTGTTTGAGTTCCACATCAGAGGTGGAGGGACGTTCCTCAAACTTATATGAAAAGCTAAGAGTGCTGTCGTCGGCGACAGTCAAATGTCTTTGAAATATCGAGTGCAACAGCTTTGCTTTCTCCGAAATGATGCAAAGATCGGTTCCACTGTTCGGTGAGATATACCATCAAATCACCAGTAGAACGTTGCCCACGAAATCCATACTGCCGGTCACAAGTATTTCGTTGGTTTCAAGATATTTCTTAAGTTGATAATTGATCAGCGTTTTCATGACCTTGGAAAGAATGGATGTAAGTGCTATGGGTTGGTACGAAGAAGGAGACGACGGCTCGCCTTTTTTGGGTATGGGCTGGACAAATGCTGTTTTCCAACTTCTCGGGAAGAGTCCAGAAGAATAGGATAGATGGAAAAGCGTACGCAATGTTCATGCCAGCTTGGAAGAACACCTCTTCAGAACTAATGGAGAAATACCATCTGGCCCAGCGGGTTTGTGTGTGTTGAGATCATTCAAAACTATAGCAACTGCACGAGTACGAATAAATATCTGTCCCATAGAGTGTTCAATACTCTGAGGTGCAGGAGGCGGCAATGCACAATCTGGAAGCGTAGAACTAGCTGCGAAATGCGCAGGAAACAGATTGGCTTTGTCTATAGAGCTGACAACTGGAATGTCATTATAAATGAGCGTTGGAATCGACGAAGAGGCTGTATTTTTGATTCTTTTCACGAAGGACCAAAAATTTTTACTACCTTTGGGACATTGTAGTATTTTTTGCCTTAATTTTCGGTCGTAGGCGAATTTGATTCGCCGAAGATGGGCATTGCAATCATTTCTTGCTCGTTTAAACTTTTTTCTGTTTACCTCGGTAGGGTTTGCTTTGTAAAACCGAAAGCATACCTCTCTAATCCTAGAAGCCTCTTTACAGCTCAAGTCATACAATCCATCTTCCTTTGATTTGATAGATTTATTCCTGAAAGGGATAAACTTTCTCATACCAATAAGAATGATGTTTGTGATTGCATCAGCGGCGGCATCCATGTTGCTATCACGAAAAAATAGCGACCAGTTAGTTCTCCCAAAGAAGTTGTTAAGGCCGTCCCAATTGGCTTTCTCGTATTGCCATACTATTTTTTTGGGAGTTTTTTCCTAACTCTAACTACGTGGTTTATTAACGAGAAATTAGCTGATACTATACAATGGTCTGACGAGCCTAGAGGCGATAATACAGTGACGGAGTAATTATCAGGACGAGAGGTAAGGAACAAGTCAAGGGTGTCAGCGGAATGATATGCAATGTCAGGTATTCAGGTAGGCTCATTTACAAGCTGAGTAAGGTGATTGAACTCAACACACCTTCCTTCGGGTGTTATCTGGCCAGAATGGCGAAGCCACCAAGAATTGTGTACATTGAAATCGCCCGCAATAACGATTTCATGTTTTTTATCAATTCTTAAGATTGAATCAGACAGTGCATCAAACTCACTCTGAGTTGAAACACTGTCTAAGTTGGGGCTTCTGTAAAGGAAACAGTAGTAGATGTTGCGCTCTTGTACCTTAACTTTGAGCCAAATGAAATTGAATTCCGGTTTGAAACTTTGGCTAAATTGAGGATTGAATTGAGTCCGCGTCGAGAGAAAAAAAATGGCACCAAGCTATACCCAGGCAGATTAAATTCGGAAGCATCAGAATTATCCAACACCTGGGTTTCACTTAGTGCCAAAATTACTGGCCTACCCAGGGTTCTTCCCCTCTTCTACCGTGTTACAAATTGTTTTTATTTTTCCTTATAAATAATAATTCGTTTTGTTGGTATTTGGGTTTTGTTTTTATTATTTCTTTTCTTTTCTTCTCTTCTTGAGATTTAATACTATGTTACAGTTTTTCAAATGCTTAAACTAAGAATAACTATTTATTTATACCTATATATATATACATAAACCTACGTATAGAGGTATTTGCCTATATAGGTGATTGGCGCATCCAATACCCTATACCACAGTCAGACTTCTCAGTCGACTGAAATGAACTGGCTATAGTGGGGAAACATGGACTGAAGTCACTTATTCCCATCTATATGCGATGTGTACAGACCAAAATGGGCTTTAATGAGGAAGAGGCGATTAAATCCACTTACTTCCCGGTCAATAGAATGCGGCGCAAGTAAGAAAAAGCGATAAAATCCACTTATTTCTTACAAGCCCACGAGGAATTTCGGCTTAGCATTCCATCAGTGACGAAAAGGCGATTAAATCCACTGATTTCGCACTGCGGGTATGGCTTGTCGATCTCCAGCCGGGGTGCAATATCTTAGTAAGAGAAGGCGATTAAATCCATTTATCTCTTACTAAAAGTATATTTCTCTGATTATACTGAATTTTCGGTCCCTATGTCTTTAATAAAAAATAAAGGCTTGTTGAGAATTATATTTATATTCGAAATCAAAAAGTAACTTCTAATAATCTTTGACTGATTATTTATTGTTTAATTAATAATGATATTCTATGAGAATACACCCTTTTCTCCATTGTTTATAACAATTTCAAGCCTTCTCCTTTATTATAAAGACATAGGGCCGAGTGGTTATTTTACTACAGGTGGTATATAAATTAAAAAAATCCGAGTCAATGCCGGGGTAGGCAACTAGAGATTTCTAGCTCATAGCTCACCTATGGCGCTATTGACTCACTGGAGTAACCCAAGAATATATCTTAATATCAAGGTCTAGTAGTATGCCTGTTGAATGCATTATTCTGCCGCATACTTACTACGTTGATATTCCTAAATGGTTACTCAAGAAATTATTTTGAAAATTTATACGTTTGTATGTACGTATGTATATATTTTGCCCGGCGCCATGAAATTCATATGGGATTTTTGCGCACATAATATATATCTATATATTTTTGAATATAATTTTACTAGCCGTATGGTTGTGGCGTAGTTGCTGGCAGGCAACTTCGTTACATTCCCCCCCTACTTCGGGGAAGAAACGAAAATACTAGGGGGTATAAGTAATATATATTAATATATGTACATACTGGATGTATATAAAAGAAATTCTCTAATTCTAATTGTGTTTTCGTTGGCTATATATATACATAGTGGATAAGTAATTCTAATTGGGTTTTCGTTGGCTATATATATACATAGTGGATGTATACAAAAATTCTCTAGTATAACTAAATCTAATCGTTTCTCATATTTTATGGTTTAATGATATTTATAATCTAATTTGCTCGGTCGGTGTGGTCATTCTCTTTTATGGGATTACCTTTATTTATCGTGCCAGTCACAAAATAAAGAATCTTTATTTGCTTAATGCTAGGTTTGTTTTCTTCTTTTCTATCCAGATTTATATATATTTTTTTTTATATATTTTTTTTTTATTTTTTGTTTTCTCTTCCTGGTGTTTCATTTATTATTTTATTTTATTTGCTTTTGTTATGCAGGGTGATTTCCTGGTGGTCTTCCGTCTTGAGAATGAAGTACTGCATCGTCGGCAATTTGTTTTCCGTATAAGTGTCATGGGGGGCCGGTCAATCTGAACCGTCGCGGACGTTTATTTCTGCTCTGGTATGGTCTCGTTGGCCTCATCTTCACCCCTTCCAGAGCTCGGTGATCGAAATTCTTGCTTTTGGCCACGATCTCAAACGTCGTCAGGAGTATTTCCTCCTCTTGTGGTTCCATCGGGGTGTCTTTTTTTTTTTTTTTTATAATTCGCTCACGCTTCAAGGGGTTCGCACCTTATAATGCTCGGCTATATGCTTTGCTCAGCGTGGGCGTTAAGGAAGATGAGGAGAAAAGAGGAGATGTCTATGAGCTTGTGTTTTGAATGCCCGTGGATCATAGTGAGGTGGGAAGTCAGAGCTTGGCAGAGCATTCCACATACGTGTTGTACGGTTGAAGAACGAATCCCTGTATTTAACTGTACGTCCGAAGATGGGCTTGAGGGTAAACTGATGAGCATTTAGAGCATTGCGGAGTATTGCGGTTGAATTCAAGGAGAGGTGGCATGCAGCTGGCTATTTCTCTTGAGCACCGCTGGTAGAAGAAGCGATAAGACAGTGACAAGCAAGAAACGTTCCTGCGGTGTTCAAGCGAATCTATTGATTTCGCTATATTTTCGTCACCGATAAGTTTTATCGCGCGGTTTTGTATTCTATCTAGCTGATGCAAAGTAGTCTTAGGCGCACCAGACCAGATATGGAAATTGTACTCAAGTTTTGGGCGAATAAAAGCCTTATAAAGGGTGATCAATTTAGAGGTATCGGATTTTAAATTGAAATAAAACAACAAACATTCAAATTGATTGGGCAATCTTTTTTATTTTAGTTTAGAATCATTTATGACATTTATTTTTTAAAGATAATCCCTTTCAAATGTTGGCCGCAACTGCGCCGTAGTTCGGCCATCCGAAAACACTAATTTTGAACGACTCGCTCGAGGACTTCGGTCGGTATCTCGCGAATAACTTGAGTGATGTTGGCTTCCAATGCCTCAATCGTAGCTGGTTTATCCACAAAACATTTAGACTTTACATAGCCCCACAAAAAAAAGTCCAAAGGTGTGATATCACACGATCTTGGTGGCCAATCCACCGGTCCGAAACGAGAGATCAAATGCTCACCGAAACAAGGACGCAGTAAATCCATTGTGTCACGGGCTGTATGGGATGTAGCGCCGTCTTGTTGGAACCAAATGTCGTGGAGAACACGGACTTCAATTTATGGCATCAAAAAGTCATTGATCATGGCGCCATTCACGGTTACATTGCCGCCAGCCTCGTCTTTGAAGAAATATGGGCTGATGATTCCTCCAGCCCATAGGCCGCACCAAACGGTAGTTTTCAATGGATGTAATGGCAGTTCGTGAATGGCTTCGGGTTGCTCTTTAGCCCAAATATGGCAATTTTGCTTATTGACGAAGCCATTAAGCCAAAAATGGGCCTCATCGCTGAACACCATAAGTAGGCCTGAGCGCGCGATGAACACTTTTCACATAGCGTCGTTTTTCGTCATACAAATTGCACGATTTGTAAACGTTGTTGAGGCGTTAGTCTTTCCATGATGAAATGTCAATGAATACTGAATAAAATTATGTATTTAGTTTGACAGTAGTCATGCGTGACATGTCAAAAAAATCCTATTGGAAAAAGTACCTCCAATCTGATCACCCTTTATATGGTAGCCAGATCAGAGGGAGTGAAATATTTCTTGCACCGGGCTAGAAAACCTAAGCATTTCGCAGCGTTTTTGGCGACGGTAAATATGTGGTCATTCCAACGAAGCTTGTCGTTAACGCACATACCGAGAATTGCGAGATTTTCAGTTTCCTCGATGAAAGTGCCATTCATGGATAATGACATGGGGTTGATTCGCTTGGACGACAGGAGACAGCATTGGGTTTTGGAAGGGTTAAATTCTACTCGATTGATTTCTCCCCATTGTATTATGCTGTCAAGGTCAGAATTTAACGTGCTTAACATACGAAGTTGTTTGAGTTCCACATCAGAGGTGGAGGGACGTTCCTCAAACTTATATGAAAAGCTAAGAGTGCTGTCGTCGGCGACAGTCAAATGCCTTTGAAATATCGAGTGCAACAGCTTTGCTTTCTCCGAAATGATGCAAAGATCGGTTCCACTGTTCGGTGAGATATACCATCAAATCACCAGTAGAACGTTGCCCACGAAATCCATACTGCCGGTCACTAAGTATTTCGTTGGTTTCAAGATATTTCTTAAGTTGATAATTGATCAGCGTTTTCATGACCTTGGAAAGAATGGATGTAAGTGCTATGGGTTGGTACGAAGAAGGAGACGACGGCTCGCCTTTTTTGGGTATGGGCTGGACAAATGCTGTTTTCCAACTTCTCGGGAAGAGTCCAGAAGAATAGGATAGATGGAAAAGCGTACGCAATGTTAATGCCAGCTTGGAAGAACACCTCTTCAGAACTAATGGAGAAATACCATCTGGCCCAGCGGGTTTGTGTGTGTTGAGATCATTCAAAACTATAGCAACTGCACGAGTACGAATAAATATCTGTCCCATAGAGTGTTCAATACTCTGAGGTGCAGGAGGCGGCAATGCACAATCTGGAAGCGTAGAGCTAGCTGCGAAATGCGCAGGAAACAGATTGGCTTTGTCTATAGAGCTGACAACTGGAATGTCATTATAAATGAGCGTTGGAATCGACGAAGAGGCTGTATTTTTGATTCTTTTCACGAAGGACCAAAAATTTTTACTACCTTTGGGACATTGTAGTATTTTTTGCCTTAATTTTCGGTCGTAGGCGAATTTGATTCGCCGAAGATGGGCATTGCAATCATTTCTTGCTCGTTTAAACTTTTTTCTGTTTACCTCGGTAGGGTTTGCTTTGTAAAACCGAAAGCATACCTCTCTAATCCTAGAAGCCTCTTTACAGCTCAAGTCATACAATCCATCTTCCTTTGATTTGATAGATTTATTCCTGAAAGGGATAAACTTTCTCATACCAATAAGAATGATGTTTGTGATTGCATCAGCGGCGGCATCCATGTTGCTATTACGAAAAAATAGCGACCAGTTAGTTCTCCCAAAGAAGTTGTTAAGGCCGTCCCAATTGGCTTTCTCGTATTGCCATACTATTTTTTTGGGAGTTTTTTCCTAACTCTAACTACGTGGTTTATTAACGAGAAATTAGCTGATACTATACAATGGTCTGACGAGCCTAGAGGCGATAATACAGTGACGGAGTAATTATCAGGACGAGAGGTAAGGAACAAGTCAAGGGTGTCAGCGGAATGATATGCAATGTCAGGTATTCGGGTAGGCTCATTTACAAGCTGAGTAAGGTGATTGAACTCAACACACCTTCCTTCGGGTGTTATCTGGCCAGAATGGCGAAGCCACCAAGAATTGTGTACATTGAAATCGCCCGCAATAACGATTTCATGTTTTTTATCAATTCTTAAGATTGAATCAGACAGTGCATCAAACTCACTCTGAGTTGAAACACTGTCTAAGTTGGGGCTTCTGTAAAGGAAACAGTAGTAGATGTTGCGCTCTTGTACCTTAACTTTGAGCCAAATGAAATTGAATTCCGGTTTGAAACTTTGGCTAAATTGAGGATTGAATTGAGTCCGCGTCGAGAGAAAAAAAATGGCACCAAGCTATACCCAGGCAGATTAAATTCGGAAGCATCAGAATTATCCAACACCTGTGTTTCACTTAGTGCCAAAATTACTGGCCTGTGGACATGTACATGGTTAAACATAGAAAAAGAATTCGTTATCAGCCCACGTATGTTGCTGAGATCCACACAGAAAACACACATACTACAAAAAACGAACACACAAAACACAACTTACCTTTAAACCGTATTGAGAAGAGTATGTCTCTAAGTGGATTATCAACACAAATTGTCGCCAGTGTTATGCCTTTACGACAAAATGAGTTAAATCATCAAAAGAAACAAACATTCACAATCCGTTATATAATTACAAAAGAATTAGATTATCACATTGTGTATGCAAGCAAACCTTAGAGTTGGGGGGGGGGAATATAATTACTGATTGGACGTGGATTGAGGATTTGGTGGTGACGGGGACTGGTCTTATGGGTAGGTTGTTAGTTTCAGGGAATGTTGCGGGGAGTTGCCTTCGTGAAGCCGTGGGGGTGTGTGCTACACGTCGTTTGGTTGCAGTCCGGGCGATGGTTGTTGTAGGTTGCCTCATTGTCTTACCGTTTCCATCCTGTAGTGCGGCCCGGGATGTCGTGGGGCGCTCGACCGTGATGGGCCGTTGCAAGCAAATAGGTAAGGGGCTTGCGGCACTTCCTGCATCCCTCGGGGCGACCTCACAGAGCCGGTTTAGCTTATTGCTTGTCAATGGACTGTTTGGCGGTGGTGGCCTCTTTTTCCACTTCATCTCCCTTAACGCTTGTTGCGAAGTCTTTTTGGGTGGAGGAGCCATAGGTGGTCGTGGCCTGGTACGGCGATGGGCTCCACGCACCGGTGGTTCGTCTGTAAATTTGGTGACGTGTTCGCTATCAGACATCTCGTTGACGACTGGTACTTCTTTATTGACTATACCCACGGTCTGAGTTATTTCCCCCTGCAGCGTTTCAGATATTTCCTTGCAGTCTATTACGTGAGCTGTGAGGGTTTTCTTGTTATCCCCTTCCAAGATAAATACGACGGGGGAGATTCTCTTCTGTACTCGGTAAGGTCCGATGTACCGCGGGGCCAATTTGGCGGCAAATTGCTGAGCGGCCGAGGAGAGTGGTCGATGATGATAATACACCATTTCTCATACTGCAGGTGTCCACGGGCGGCGTCGGAGGTCGTAGTACCTCTTCTGGGTTCCAAATGCTTTTGCGAGACTCAGCCGGACTAAGGCGAATAACCTGTTACTTCGTTTCGGCTAGTGTTTATAGTTAACATTAGCTCTGATAGATGCTCGTCCCATCTGCGATGGACGGTCTTCACATATTGCGCGATCATGGTCTTGATGACGCGGTTCATCCTTTCAGTTGGGTTGGCTTGCGGCGTATATGGCGGCGTAAACCTTTGCTTATTTGTAATTGCGCGAGCAGATTTTGGAACTGTCTACTTCTGTATTGCGTACCGTTGTCAGTAATTAACAATTTTGGGCAGCCATACCGGCTAAGTATCCGTTCCCTGAATCCTCTTATAAACGCTGGGGTTGGGGCATCGTGCAAAGCCATGACTTCTGCATATTTCGAAAACTTGTCGTAGAAAACGAGTGTCATCGTGTTTCCCTTAGTGGAACGTGGCAGTGGTCCTACAAAGTCGGAGCATACAATTTCCCATGGATGGTTAGCGGCAGTCATATACATTTTTCCAGCGGGTTTGCAAGTTGGTACCTTGTATTCTATGCACGTAGGGCATCTCCGGACAAATCGCGCAACGTCGTGAAATATTCCCGGCCAATAGTAGGTACCCACAATCCGGGCAATAGTTTTTGCTATTCCCATGTGGCCTGCGGTCCAATCTGTGTGATTTTCTTCCATGACTTGTTGACGCAAATCTTCCATGCAGATTGAGCGGTTTCGGTGTAACAGGTTGGGTTATAGATGTGTCTGTATAGGGTTTTGTCAAGGACCTGATATTCGGGGTTGTCCTCTGGTTTCGTGGTGACTGCCTGGATCTTGGAGGCATACCACGAACAGGTTTCAGTAACAGGTAATAATATTTGTATTTGGGGCTCCTCGGTGGGGTGTCTAGACAAGACGTCTGCAACAGTATTGGATGACCCCTTTAGATAACGAATCTCGAAGTCATGTTGTTGTAACTCTATGGCCCAGCGCGCCAGTCGTCCAGATGGGTTATCGATGCTATGTAGCCATCTCAGCGAGTGTTGATCAGTCTGTACAAGGAAATGATACCCTTCTAGGTATGGTCTCATTTTCCGTATACTACCGCCAAACACTCCCTTTCGGTGACTGAGTAATTTCGCTCAGCGTCTGTAAGCGTTCGACTAGCGTATGCGATCACTCGACCCTGGTTGTTTATTATCTGCCAGAGTACCGCTCCAAGTCCATCGGCGCTAGCGTCCGTTTGCAGGACGAAAATCAGGGTAAGGCAAGAACTGGTGCCTTGGTTAGGTTCGTTTTCAACGTTTCAAATGCTTCCTTTTGGGCTTCTCCCCACGACCACTTCTGGTTTTTTTTAATAGTTTGGTTAGAGGTGCAGTAATGGTCGAAAAGTTTGGGACGAAGCGTCGATACCATGATGCGATTCCAATTATGCGACGAAGTTCCTTTATGTTTCGCGGGGGTACCAGCGGTTTAAGTGCTTCAATTTTGTCGGGATCTGTGTGAATACCACTCTGATTGACCTTGTGTCCAAGATATCGCATTTCTGCCTTGCCGAACTCACACTTCTCAGCATTGATCTTAAGTCTGGCCGATTTCAAGCGTTTAAATACCTCGGTTAGAGCAGCCATATGCTCTGCGAAGGTGCTTTCGATGACAATAATATCATCCAAGTAGGCGAACGCGTACGGTTCCAATTCCGGACTGATAATTCTGTCGAGCAGTATTTGAAAAGTAGCAGGGGCTGAGTGTAACCCAAACGGCATGACTTTCCACTGGTAGAGTCCTCGACCAGGAACGGTGAACGCGGTATATTGTCGACTTTGCTTAAGAAATGTATTTGGCTCCTTTGAGCTTGTCGAGTATGTGGTTAATCTGTGGTAGCGGATATGCATCTTTGATTGAGATTTCGCTTAATTGTCGATAATCAACGCATAGCCTCCAGGTACCTTGCTTCTTCTTGACCAACACGAAGGGTGAGCTATATGGACTGTTGGATGATTCTATTTTCCCTTCTGACAATAAATGTTCGATCTCTTCGTTAATAATCGCTTGCATTGCGGGGTTTCTTGGCATGTATCGCGGTTTGAACGGCCGCTGGTGTTTAAGTCGAATCTCATGCTCGGTAACACTGGTGGGCCCTTTAACTTTTTCAAACTGTGGCAATTCGATTGCCAGGAGTTTGTCCAATTGCTGCCTGTCAGAAGTCTTTGGATTACTGGTTGACTAGGTTCGGTTCGTGCTATTATTGTATTTTTTCCTTGGTTAATGGTGAAACCCGTGGGCGCCATGGCTCAGTGGTAATGCACATGGCTGCTGCGCAGGAGGTTCAGGTTCGAATCCCAGCAACACCAAAAGTATTTTTCACGGTGTCCCACCTCTCGCGAATGGGTGACAAACGTTCCGAGAGTAATTATAATACCTTGTCACGGAAAACTTCTCAATTCGCCGTTCGGATCCGGCCTTAAATTGTAGGTCCCTTCCATTTGTGTCCAAACAATTAACATGTGCAGCACAAATGGTCGCGAGAAGTAAGGCCTTGGACCGCAATGATCTGTCGCGCCAAATATTATTAATGGTGAAACCAAATTTCGATAGAAAGTCGGTTCCTATTAGGAACTTGGCCATAAGTTCTGGTATGAAGACAAGCTCTTGGGTGTATGTTTGGCCTTCACATTTCAATTGAATCATATATGCCTGATGAGCGGTGACTGTAGATTTGTTGGCTAAGGCGAAAGTCATATCTAGCGGTCTTACTCGTACTTGGTTGGTTATACAGACTTGCTGTATCATTTTTCCGATGCATGATTTCCCTGCCCCAGTATCGATGACGGCATTATATTGTTTATTGTAACATTCAATTGGTAATGTGTATGAGGCGTGACTGAGAACAGTCGGGTCCGGGACGTCTAATGCCTCATGGGATTGGACGGCCCGCTGTCGTTTCCCGGTCTACATTGACCGTTGCGGTGCTGTATACCATATACGCCGCAGTATGAACAGAACAGTGGTCGTGCCTGTTGGCATTTCTTTCGAACATGCCCTGGTTGACCGCACTTCCAACAATGGGTTTTCCATTTATATGCGCTTGTGGGTGGTGTACCAATGGTGGGTATCTGGTCGTTGATCTGGCTGGTATGCTGTGGATATGTTACATCGTTGGCCACGATAGGGTATGTGACATTACTGGCATGATGCGGATATGTTACATCGTTGGTCTGTGGTATTGGTGCGAAGATTGGTCGAGCTGACTGGATGGTCGTCTGGTATGGAACGGGCACTTGCTGGGGTGCTGGTGGACTATAATATGTGTTTGGTACAACTGCTGGACGAAACGGTGGTGCAATGGGGCGTAGTGGTACTTGCCGATTCGACATCTGCGTAGGCCGCGACGAATGTTGTTCGGTCGTCAAATACTCGCCTGACAAGTTTGGAGTTGTTGCTAGAAACTCAACGGCAAAACTGAAACTGAAGTTGAAGTCCTCGATGAGGGCGGTGAGTTCTGATTAATTTGTGAACTCTCGGCGTTTAATGTAATGCCGGTATTCAGGGCGCAAGTTATCATAAATTCGCTGCAGCTTCTCGTCGGTCATGAGGGGAGTATGCCACCTCATCAGGGCCTGAATCGCAGTGATGAAATCCTTCCCCTTTTCTTTATTACCCTGTGTTCGATTTCGAATGCAGTCTAGTAGTTGTGAATAGAACCGTGCCACACACTAGCGCGTTCCCTTTTAGTAATTCGGGTAGCGTGTGTACAATTCGGTGTCGAGACACAACTGGTAACAATCAGCCAGTTCTTCCACGCATTCCAAAAATTCTAGTGGGTTGTTTGTACCCCCGTCGTACCTTACATTCCATTTCCTAACTTTGTTTGTTTTTTTTGTTTGTTGCTGCTGGTTCCCCAGTCCGCAGGTCTTCACAAGATTTGAACTTCTTTTATTCGGCTGCTAATTTCTTTCGTAGTTCATCTACGGTTCCTGTCTGGTCTATGCCACGACGTTCCAGTTCGCTGATTAGTTCTTCTTTTCTCAAAGAGTACACCCCAGATGCACTCAGTCCAGTGTCTGTGGTTGCCATTGCCAAAAAAGGAGGTTTGTTGCTCGGGTCTGAATTTGGACACACCACGGTTGGTGCCCAGACTATGTCAGTGGTGACGCTTTCACCAATATCAGCAACCTTTTCCCTTTGGTAGTTGGCCCGGTAGATATCTCTTTCGTAAATAATAAAATTTTTCTCTGCTGCTACTATTCTAATCGTTGCCTTAGAATGATGCCGGTTCTAATCTCATATTTATTTTGTGGTGCGACCGTTTTTGTCGTCTGCTTACATTACCGTTGGTTTTAAATTTTCTGGTGATGCGACTATTGTAGTCGTCGACTTATGTTAAAACGGGCTCTAAATATATTTCTGTTGGTGCGACCATTCGTGTCGTCTGCTTAAAGTTATTGCGACCATTCGTGTCGTCGGCTTATATTAAAATTATATAATTATGTTTATAAATATATATTTTTCCTCGTCGGTGATGTGACTATTCTAATATAGTCCCTGCTCGGGCGCCAAATTTGTAACGTCCCTGTTTATATTAGAGTTATACTTTTATAATTTCTTGGTTTTTGTGGTGGTGGGGGGGTGACTATTTTAATATAGTCCCTGTTTGGGTGCCAAATTTGTAACGTTTCTACTCGGGTGACGCTCGCCGGTCTACCCAGGGTTCTTCTCCTCTTCTACCGTGTTACAAATTGTTTTTATTTTTCCCTATAAATAATAATTCGTTTTGTTGGTATTTGGGTTTTGTTTTTATTATTTCTTTTCTTCTCTTCTTGAGATTTAATACTATGTTACAGTTTTTCAAATGCTTAAACTAAGAATAACTACTTATTTATACCTATGTATATATATACCTAAGCCTACGTATAGAGGTATTTGCCTATATAGGTGATTGGCGCATCCAATACCCTATACCACAGTCGGACTTCTCAGTCGACTGAAATGAACTGGCTTTAGTGGGGAAACATAGACTGAAGTCACTTATTCCCCGCTATATGCTATGTGTACAGGCCAAAATGGGCTTTAATGAGGAAGAGGCGATTAACTCCACTTACTTCCTATTAAGTGCAATGCCGGTCAATAGAATGCGGCGCAAGTAAGAAAAAGCGATTAAATCCACTTATTTCTTACAAGCCCACGAGGAATTTCGGCTTAGCATACCATCAGTGACGAAAAGGCGATTAAATCCACTTATTTCGCAATGCGGGTATTGCTTGTCGATCTCCAGCCGACGAAAACAATATATTCGTTGAACACCGCAGGAACGTTTCCTTCATGTCGTTGTTTTATCGCTTCTTCTGCCAGCGGTGTTCAAGAGAAATAGCCAGTTTCATGCCACCTCTCCTTGAATTCGATCGCTCTGAATGCGATCATTTTAACCCTCAAGCCCATCTTCGGAAGTAAAGTTAAGTCACCCGTAAAACACGTATATGGAATGCTCTGCCAAGATCCGTCTCTCCACATCACTATGATCCATAGGCCTTCAAAACACAAGCTCACAGGCATCTCTTTTCTCCTGCTTGTCCTTAACGACAAAGCTGTGCCAAGCATATAGCCAAGCTTTATAAGGGTGCGAACCCCTTTACGTTTGCGCAAATTATAAGAAAAAACATGGGTGCCCGAGCCTTTACTGCTTCCATAAAAAAAATGCGTGTCAATATCATAATTCGTAATTA
Organism: Nephrocerus scutellatus; assembly: GCA_947095585.1. Classification (NCBI taxonomy): domain Eukaryota; kingdom Metazoa; phylum Arthropoda; class Insecta; order Diptera; family Pipunculidae; genus Nephrocerus; species Nephrocerus scutellatus. The sequence goes on along the minus strand of OX352763.1, from coordinate 86,143,162 downwards.
ATTTCGGATATTCACCATTGCAATTACGTGGTAAGAGCCCAAGCTCAGGGAACACTAACTTTTTAAAGATGTACATAACTTTCCGGCAGATTCAAACGTAAATCCATGTATTTTCAATTAATCACGAAAGTTTCTTTTATTTACTTTCATTTCTTATGCAAACTAGAGGAGAGCTGGCTCTGACATGAAGGCTTTTAGTATCGATTCTGCAATTTGTGTTTAACTTTGCCTGTATATATATTGAAAGCTGTAGTTGCGTTTCAGATATATACATTTATATTACTAGTTTTATTAAATACAATAAAAATAGTATCGAATATAAACAGTAGACAGTAAGATTGTGTGCTTGTTTACATTTTAAAATATCTTTCATATTAATAAATAACTAATTTAACATAACATACTTAAGTAAAGCATTAATAAGAGTGACCGTTTTTCAAGTTGTAGTTATTGTAAGCTGCGAAATGTTTACTATAATTATTATGAACCTCAGACAATGGAACCGAATGCGCCATGGACTTACACGACAACTGCCTATGGTTGTTTGTATCCTGAAATTTTGTGTAGAATTGCTCGATTATCAGTAATAATTATTTTATTACTATTTGTCTAAACCGCGTTTACTGTTTAAGCTATAAGTTACCTTTGGTTGAATGGGAAAACAACACCACAAAATAAATGCCACAAATGCCACCAATGTTCCAACAAGAAGAATGAAATCCTCAATAGTCTATAAAAAAACACGCAAGGTTTCTGTTTTGATTAAATACCGAGGAAAAAATAATGTACATATCAAATACCGGCTCTTCTCCCAACAAGACATGATTTACTAGATAGGCAAAGTCATCAAATGGAGTCATCCTTTGAACTAAAACTTCTAGAGCTATGTATGTTTACTTGCCGTTTTAATATTTATATTCTCAGTATTAATATCGATGAATTCTTATAAATTGATTGGCTTTCATTTTCATTGACATTTGTGAATAGAGATTTCCGTTTTATATATTTATAAAACCAAAACTATGGTAATATGATTAAAAAAAATATTTTCATACAATAATAGCCGTATTTTAAGGCCGAGGAACAACAACAATTGCACTGTCGAATTCCTTCTTTGGAATTGTGAAAACCTGCTATTTAGCTGGTTTTGGCTGGTTTTGACATTCGAATTCCGAACTCGCTCGGCAATCAAATGCAGCTAATAACTACTTCAATTTACTTTATCATTGGTCTGTTTTAATTCTAACGTCGTTTTTTTATGTCAGGTTTTTTTTTAATGTGGTGCATATTGATTTTTTGGCTTTCAAGTTGTTCGTTTTTTCTAAAAAAAAACAATCTACGATAGATCGTATTTCCCCTCTAACAGATCTTGATATTTTGAAGATTTACACCTCTTTTCATTAACTACATCAACATCATATGCAACAAAACAATGTAAGCAAAAGATTCTAGTGTTTATTTTTTAGAGAAATTATCTGAACTCGGGCGCAAGTTTCTAAACCAAACAAAAAAACGACATTAGAATTTGAGACCAAAAAAATCAATCTGCGCCTAATTTTTTAAAAATTAAAACGACAATAAAACATTCTTATTGTAATACTGCACTAGCACTGGAGTGGGATTATGCACAAAAGACAGGAAGCGAGTTTTGGTTAGATTTCTCGCCTTTTTGTTTTGTCCGACAGTTTTTTTAGCGATTATGCACACAACGACAAAAGTAAAAGGCGAGAAAATTGAGAAACTATGGATTTAGCTGCCATATTGTGCTTTTGTTGTTGTTTGAAATTGGATGACATTTTATGTTGTGATATTGTGTTGTGAATTTGAGAATAATAAAAATATTTACATAAAGTAAAATTTAAAAATGAATAATTTGCCAATTACGGTTTTTTTTAATAAAAAAAATAATATGAGAATAATCCGGTCTCGCCTTAGGGACGAATTAAACCCTTTTGACATCGACGATACATGGCATACAATTTTAATCGTATACACATATGTATGTTATTTATTTATATATTTAATTAAGTACATAATTTTATACAAAGATTCCAGGAACTTTACCGACTACCGAAAGGTTTATTAATTAATTTAATAAATAGTATGAAAGAATATTTTCCAATTGTCAATTGTGTCCCTTGAGCCGACTTGAATCCCCCGTTAATGAATTCAAAATTTTCCTCCATTAAATTTATCATAGTTCTTTTTTTATTGTTTAGTAATTCTTTCCATTTTTGTGAAATAATATATAATACATATATGCATACTGAAATAGTAATTGAAAATATGATAAATTAAATAAAAATAAAAATGTATATTAGCACTATTATCTTACCGACAATCAATTCAAATAACACATTTTTCCAGGGACTGGGATTATGCACACGGCGAGTTGCCTTTTTTGAGCGACTTTTAGCTAAAGGCGAGAAATAGCGATTATGCACTAGGCGAGTAGACACTCGCTCTCGCCTTTTTTTTCCATGTATAATGTATAGTGAGAAGTAGAGCGAGAAGTTTTTTGTTTTGTTTTTCGAAATAAACGTTTTTTTATAAACGTAAATTTTATTTGAATTGGTTGTCGGTAAGATAATAGTGATAATATACATTTTTATTTTTATTTAATTTATCATATTTATAATTTCTATTTCAGTATGCATATATGTATTATATATTATTTCACAAAAATGGAAAGAATTACTAAACAACAAAAAAGAACTATGATAAATTTAATGGAGGAAAATTTTGAATTCATTAACGGGAGGTTCAAGTCGGCTCAAGGGACACAATTGGCAATTGGAAAATATTCTTTCATACTATTTATTAAATTAATTAATAAACCTTTCGGTAGTCGGTAACGTTCCTGGAATTTTTGGATAAAATATTGACTTAATTAAATATATAAATAAATAACATACATTTGTGTATACTATTAAAATTATATACCTTGTATCGTCGATGTCAAAAGGGTTTAATTCGTCCCTAAGGCGAGACCGGATTATTCTCATATAATTTTTTTATAAAAAAAAACCGCAATTGGCAAATTATCCATTTTTAAATTTTAATTTATGTAAATATTTTTATTATTTTCAAATTCACAACACAATATAACAAAATAAAATGTCATCCAATTTCAAACAACAACAAAAGCACAATATGACAGCTAAATTCATAGTTGCTCAATTTTCTCCCCTTTTACTTTTGTCGTTTTGTGCAGAATCGCGTAAAAAACTGTCGGACAAAACAAAAAGGCGAGAAATCAGACCAAAACTCGCTTCTCGCCTTTTGGGCATAATCCCACTCCTGGCTGGTATATTAGGCGTATTTTAGCTGTATTTTATTTGGAATCCGAATAAGGAATTCGAATGTCAAACCAGCCAAAACCAACCAAACAGCAGGTTTTCAAATTCCAAAGAAGGAATTGGACAGTGCAATTGTTGTTGTAATTACTTATTCCTCGGCAAATAAAAGCGTGCTGGTTTTCCCATTCTAATTCCCTATTCCTCGGAAAATAAAATACGCCTAAAATACATCTATTGTCAGACAGTCGATAAATAACGGATCAAATGTTATTTGACAACTTATTTTACTTCTAAATTGGGTAGGTTCAGTTGAGTTAAGAATTGTATAAATTTAAAGAAGTTTTAGAGGTGTTCACATTTTTTATATAACAGTGCACCGATAGGAGTGATTTTGGAAAGTGACATCCAATTTGTTTAATACATATCTCTTGCTGGCTTACAAATTATTTAAAATATATTTTCTTATGTGCCATTAATTCGTTTTACGTATAATACCTTACACAAATTTTTCTTTTTGTTTTTACGGGGGAATTTGACAGTTTGACAGCGTAATCAGCGCATTTTTAGCCATGATTTTCGAGTCGAACATGCCATAAGAAATACAATAGCTTTCCTTACTTTTTGTACTATTAGTAAAAGATTAAATAAATTATAACTGCTGTATGCTCGCAACGGCAATGTGATGATCTAATTATTTAGCAATCATATAACGGATTGTGTTTGTTTCTTCTGGTGATTAGACTCATTTTGTAGTGAAGGTATAACACTGGCGACAATTTGTGTCAATAATCCATTGTGATGAGACATCCACTTCTCAATTCGGTTTAAGGAAGCGGTTAGTTGTGTTTTGTGTGTTTGTCTTTGTATGTGTAGTTTCAGAGTGGATCTTAGCAATATACGTGGGCTGAGATCGATTTTTTTTTGCTGTGTACGTCGTAGTTGCAGTTGAGCATTTCTGGAACTGAGTGAGACCCAGATATTTGATAATTCCGATACCTCGGAATTAAATCCCCCTGGTTATAGCTTGGTGCCATTATGTCGCGTTTTACCTTTTGCCTCAATTCAGCTAATGTACCAATCCGGAAATTAGTTTCATTTAATTTGGTACAAGAGCGCAACATCCACTACTGTTTCCTTTTCAGGAACCCCAACTTAGACAGTGTATCAACTCAGAGCGAGTTTGATGCCTTGTCTGATTCAATTTTAAGAATTATCACAAAACATCGTAAAAATGAAACCGTTATTGCGGGCGATTTCAGTGTGCACAATTATGAGTCGCTTCGCCATTCTGGTCAGACAACACCCGAAGGAAGGTGTGTTGAGATATTCTCAGAATTTAATCACCTCAATCAGCTTGATATGGAGCCTACACGAATACCTGACATTAAAGTTATGTTGAGAGTCCAATATCAGGCCTAAGTACTTGAATGAATTCACAACATCAATTGAAATGCAAAATTTATCGCATACTGAGTCATTACATAACAGAGAATGATATAAATGTGGGGTATATTCTGCAACAGAAAAACCCACATTGAAATACATAACTTTCAACTTGGAGCTCAAAATCATGTTGTGAACGTAAAACCATTTTTAAGGCTCGCAAGATCATGATCAATCAATGATTTTATACCGTCAATATTTGAGCTCGAATAAATTAAAGCCATATCGTCTGCAAATGCAACTATTTCACCTCTGAAATCAAGACTAAAAATAGAATTACTATAAATAAGGAAAAGTAGAGGTCCTAGAACCGACCCCTGTGGTACACCAACATTTACCATTTGTTCACTACTAAATACATCGTTTATACGTGCAGTTTGCATTCTGTTAAAAAGGTACGATTTAATTAGCCTTAATGCTACTCCTCTAACCCCAATATGGGACAGTTTAGATAGTAACAATTTATGATTTACAGTATCAAAAGCTTTTGAAATGTCGATAAAAAGGGATGCCGCCCTAAGATTATCATTTAAAAAATTATGCAAAGGAGTCAAAAAGTAAATAAGTGCCTTTTCTGTTGATGAATTTTTTATAAATCCAAACTGCCTGCTATCAAGAAACTTAATCTTTCCTAGATAGTCTACTAGCCTAACTTTAACAAGCTTTTCAAGAATTTTTGAGAATGAGCTCAGGAGGGTAATTGGGCGATAGTTAGTGAGTTCCTTTTTATTTCCATTTTTGAAGAGAGGTATAACCTCTATTAAGTCTATCTTGAAATACACCTGTAGTTAAGCAGAGGTTAAAAATGAAAGTTAGGATATGAGCTAAATAAATAATAGAATTTTTAATTGTTAAATTAGATATTCCGTCAACTCCACAGGAACTACTTATTTTTAGTTTTTTGACAATAGATATAATTTCGTTTTCAGAAGTTGTGGAGGCAAAATAATTGAAGATAAGTATAAACATAAAATTACTTGAGTGCTTCATTATCGTAAATATCTTACTTAATTGTAGAAACATTAAGTTCAAACCCATATTTTTAAGACGAAATTGACAATCCCGCTGACGATGAAGCACTTCCACTCGGAATTGCCAAATCTCTCTCTGAAGAATTCTCCATACTAAGATTGATGCGGTGAATATCGTTAAAAGACATGATGTGATAAATTTTGGTTTCAGCCGATTTCCGTAAGTATTAATTGTTGTTTTTGCACCATAAAAATTTATAACTAAATTCGTTTTTAATGATTTTAGCTGCATTATACAGTTTTGATTGGAACTTAGTAAAGTGTTGCAGTAGATTTGATGGTATATCTCACAGAAGAGTGGAACCGGCCTTGGCATCAATTTGGTGAAAGCAAAGGTGATTTTTGTGAGACAGAGTTTGGCATCAAGCTCTTTTTTATAAAATGATTTCTTATGGGACGATAATAAACTGATTCATTGGATTAAAAACCATCTTTTGGACTTTTGGACCGCTCTATTCAAGTTGTTTTGATTGGTTTTAAGTCTAACGTACATCACTTAAATACTGGCGTTCCTCATGGCTCTGTTTTGTCCCCTGTACTCTTTCTCATTTTTATTAATGATCCCTTATCTGTAACTTCTAATCCTTTTCACTCTTTTGCTGACGACATCACTCTCGGTTTTTTTGTTTTTTTTTTATATATAGAGACTTATTGTCACGGCAATAAGTTGGGCAAAGCCCTATATTAAAATTCAAAATAAAATAAAAATCGAAGGAATGTGATTTACAATATATCACATTCCTCACGTTTTTAGCCGGTTTCAATTTATTTTCTCAGAATTCTCTCTGATTCATTGAAAAAGCAATGCGAAAAAACGAACACGAAACTAAAATGACGCGAGTCCAAATGCTTTAATCAATAGATCATGGTCAGGGAAAACTACAAAAAACCTTGACGAAGAAAATATTACAATTTATAAAAGTAATGTAAAAAATACTGAAATATATATTTTATATTAATAACCAACTTAAGAATACTTCATCCATCATCCTTCAGGAAGTTGTTAACGGCTAATTTGAATGCCTGCATATTATAAGATTCGGGAAACACGCGCTCGACCAACTGATTCCACATCGAAGAGACTCTCTGAAAAAAGGAGAATTTAAAGTGTTGGGTTCTACATGAGAACGGTTTTAATGCAAATCTATGTTGATTGGACCTTAAACGAGTGTTTACGTTAATGATAAAAGGACCTGGAACTAGAGAATGGGTTTCTAAAGAACATCTACCGTTGTAAAATTTGTAGAAAATAGATAAAGCTCCTACATTTCGTCTGTGCTCCAAAGTATCAAGAGACGAAGTAATGGTTACATCATTTATCAAACGAACACCATCAAGATGAACCAAATGCGATCTTGGAGCCCCACCCAACACATATGAATTAAATTCTAAAATTGGTCTAACATAAGATTTATATAATCTTATGAAGCCCAAACATTGGCTAGCTCTTTTTGAAATTTCATAAATATGATCCTTCCAGGAAAGATCACTTGAAACTTTCAAACCTAACATCTTAAGTGAATCTGATCTTGCAATAGTGGCACCGTTAATTACTGGTGGAACGTAATGTTGAATTGCCTTTTCAGAAAAAAGACTGGAATTTGTTTGGGTTAAATTCTACCCTATTAGATCTGCCCCAATTAAGAATGACTTGAATGTTCGACAGAATTGTCGAATTCATTAATTCGCGCGAATCAATCAAGCAAGAATTGCATTCTTTTTGACTGACAAACTCAATGGAAGCCGATAGTGTTGTATTATCAGCAACTGAATGGATATCACAGGTTGTAGAAGACAACAGGTCGTTGATATATATCAAGAAGGTCGTGGGCGACAAGGATGACCCTTGAGGCACGCCAGCATTGATCCCATGTGAAGCTGAAGATATACGATTTAATACAACTTTTATTTTACGGTTCCATAAATAATTCTCAATCCATGTAATGAGAGAGGAGTGTAAGTTCTGTGCACGAATCTTATTAATAAGACAATCATGCCAAACTCTATCAAAATCTTTAGAAATATCTAAGGAAACAACGCTTGATTCACCTAGGTTTTCAATGCTTCGCTCCAAACAATGAGTCATGCACTTCATTAGTTCACCTGAAGAGCGATTTTTACGAAATCCATACTGAAAATCGGATAAAAGAACACTCGAATCCAGATAGTTCATTAGTCTGAAATTAACGATAGATTCCATTACCTTAGATAGAAACGACAACAAAACAATTGTACGGTAGTTCGTAGGTGCCGATTTGTCACCTTTTTTCGGAACGGGTTGAATATTTGCTATTTTCCAAATTGATACTTCATTGAGAAATGAAACAATTTGCTAAGCGGTTTTGCCAAAGTATGATGACATCTTTTCAATACTAATGGCGGAATACCGTCTGGGCCAGTCGGTTTATTAAGGTCAAGTTCTTTAAGAATCTTTGAAACAACCCGTTTCCGGAAATAGATTTTAGACATTCGGGAGAATTGGAGGGCTTTGGTTAGTTAAAGGAAGGGTAGACGCACCAGCGAAATGAGAAGCTAAGAGGTTAGCTTTCTCAATATCAGTTCTATAATGAATACCATTATGAAATAAAGAAGGAATAGACGAAGTATTGTCTGTAAAGTTTCTTTTAACCAATGCAGCAAACGACCAAAAGCTTCGACTGTTTGAATCAGAATCCAAAATTTTTCGCATGCTATCTCGAATCTTAAGGTCATATATTATTTTAGACCTTTTCAATATTAATATAGCGTTTGATCTATTTCGAAACTTTACAAGGTTTTCTTCAGAAGTGCAATTAACGTAGTCCAAATGGGCTGCTTTTTTACACGCGAGTGCTGACCTGCAATTTTCGTTAAACCATTTATTCTTATGCGTATTGTTTTTTTTTTAAATGAAGGAATGCATTCGGGAGAATTGGAGGGCTTTGGTTAGTTAAAGGAAGGGTAGACGCACCAGCGAAATGAGAAGCTAAGAGGTTAGCTTTCTCAATATCAGTTCTATAATGAATACCATTATGAAATAAAGATGGAATAGATGAAGAATTTTCTGTAAAGTTTCTTTTAACCAATGCAGTAACGACAAAAAGCTTCGACTGTTTGAATCAGAATCCAAAGTTTTTCGCATGCTATCTCGAATCTTATTTTGTTTTTGACTTTCCAATATAGCGTTTGATCTGTTTCTAGCTATTCGAAACTTTACAAGGTTTTCTTCAGAAGTGCAATTAACGTAGTCCAAATGGGCTGCTTTTTTACACGCGACTGCTGACCTGCAATGTTCGTTAAACCATTTATTTTTATGAGTATTTTTCATTTTAAATGAAGAAGGAATGTAATTTTTCATTCCTAGCAAAATGGTTGACGTGATAAGTTAAGATGCGTCATCAGCATTATTGCTGGAAAAACAGGTTGACCAATCAAATGAGCTATAAAATTGGTTCAGGAGCTCCCAGTTAGCATTTTTATAGTGCCAGAGTAGCCTTTTACGAGTAGGCTCTAAAAGGGTTGGTGTTATTGAAAATTTGAATACTACCAAAGCATGGTCAGAAAGACCTAATGGAGCAGATACATCAATTGAATATTTGTCTGGCATAGTAGTTAAAAATAAATCTAAAAGGTGAGGTGATTGACCAGTAGTATCGGGATACCTAGTTGGCTTATCAACGAGTTGGGTGAGAAGATTAACATTTGAAAATAGTTCAGCTGTTTCACCAGATCGATCTCTACCATTCGAATAGGTCAACCATGAATCATTGTGGACATTAAAATCACCCAAGACTACCAATTCTGATGTTGGTAAGGATTGGTAAATCTTGTCTATAGTTTCAGATAAGTAATTAAACTCAATATTAGTGTTATCAGGTGACAAATTAGGATTACGATAAAGGGAACAAATAAACATAGAATGGTTTGAAACTACAATTCGAATTGAACATGGGATAACTATTTGGAATATTAAATTTAGGTACACTAAAACTGATGTCTTCACGTATAAATAAAATAACCCCACGATGTGGAACCAAACAGTCGACACGATAATATCCCGGACAATGAAAATCATTTGGGGTACCCATATAAGAGGCTTGCGTTTCACATAAACTTAGAACCGCAGGTTTAATCGCGTCAAGATGTACCACCTTTAATTAATTACCTTTAATGGCGCGAATATTTGTGAAATGAATTTCAAAATAAGAGTTCATTTTACAAAGTAAAAATACCGAACCCGTAAAGATGATGAAAATATACGTAAAATAAGATTAGAATATAATAAAAAATAACAACAATAAGAAGAATTTCTAAGAACCAACCCCTTAATAGTGAAAACGTTACTGATTCGTTTGTAGTACCAGGCCTAGCAAACAAAAAAGGCACACAAAGCTACTGAGACAGAAAGTCAATAAAAATTCTGCTTCTAAAAACTACTCAAATAAAATAAATTATTTAAAAAATTGAAAAACTTGAATAAAAATACTTTTTAACGTAACTGCTTTTTGTGTCAGAATCTTCGGTAACTTTACGAGATGAAGACTTTGTTTCTATGGTATTGCTGCCAGTAGTATCCAAGCTTGATGGACAATATCCGTGCAGAAGAATCTGTGATGGAGAGACACCATTGTCTGCTGTTAAACAATCACCGGATAACGCCTGTATCCGATGTTCGAGTTCAGCAATTTTTGACGCAAGGATTTTATTTGTCTTCTTTTGGTGACTCAGTGCAATGTTTTTGTCGTTTTGATTATCCAACAGCGCCAGAAACAGCGATTTTAAATTGGCGAATTGTTTCCGTTTTTTTTTTTCGAAGATATCAAAAAGTATTCTTGAATATTTTCAACACAACAATAAATAATGAATGGTATAAAACTCAATTTGAAATAAAAGAAAAAAGTTAATTTTTAATTAGAATGAAAAAAAGAAAAATATTTTCAATTATTTTTTAATAAAATTTATTAATTAATTTTTTTTACATTTTTGGCTTGCGTTTGACTCAAGGAACATACCTCCATTTCTCTTGTGGAACTCAAACAACAACGTATGTTAAGCACGTTAAATTCTGACCTAGACGGCATAATAAAATGGGGAGAAAACAATCGAGTAGTAACGCTTCCAAAACCCAATGCTGTCTCCTGCAGTCCAAGCGAATCCCAAATCCCATGCCATTATCAATGAATGGCACTTGTATCGAGGAAACTGGAAATCTCAAAATTCTCGATATGTGCGTTAAAAACAAGCTTCGTTAGAATGACCACATATTTCATCATCGTCATATTTGGCTCTACAATCAGGGTCCGGTCCTGGCCTCCCGCAAAAAGTCTCTCCACCAGTCCCGATTTCGAGCCGATGTCATCCAGTTTGGCATTCCTAAACTCTGGGCGCCTGGTCTACGCCATCCTTCCAGCGTAGGCTTGGCCGGCCTCGCTGTCACGTTCCATAAAACCTAGGTGTCCTGCCCATCGGAGCCGACCGAGCTTAATTTTCTTCACGATGTCGAAATCGCGGTAACGCTCGTAAATCTCATCATTATAGAGTCTCCGCAATCGTCCTTCCTCACATACGGGGCCAACAATTCTCCGTAAGACTTTTCTCTCGAACGCGGCTAAGAGGTCAGAATGCTTTTTGCTAAGCACCCAAGTCTCTGATGCGTATGTAAATACTGGTATGACCATTGTCTTATATATCAGCAGCTTGGATGTTATGGTTAAGTTCCTGGATTTGAAGAGTCTTGACAGACTATAGTAGGCTTTGTTGGCTTTAAGCAACCGTGCGCGTATTTCTGGTTCCATGCTGTTATCGGCTGCTATAGTTCACCCGAGATAGTTAAAGGATTGTACTACTTCAAATTCGCGCTCCACTATTTGAATTGAGGGACCAATATTCTACTCGCAGACGTGGCCACCATGTACTTTGTTTTGCTCTCATTTATGTGCAGCCCCAGATTTCATGCCGCCTGCTCTATCTGGATAAAAGCTTCTTGTACAGCTCTTCGGTTTCTACCAACGATGTCAATAGCGTATGCGTAAGCCTGTATCTGAATGGATTGTCCCTTTCGCCGTTACGTCAGAGTCTCGGATCACTTTCTTCAACGCCAGGTTGAAGAGGACGCAGGCCAGTTCATCCCCTTATCAGAGCCCGTTATAGATGTTAAATGGGCTTGATAGTGATCCGGATATTTTTACTTGGCTTATAACATTGGTCAGTCATTTGGGATGTCGAATTCTCTCATGGGTTTATTAAGTTCTACTCTGGCTATGCTATCATAGGCGGCTTTAAAGTCTATAAAAAGATAGTGTAGTGCGTTTTGAAACTCTAGACATTTTTCCATCACCTGCCTTAGGGTGTAAATCTGATCAGTTGTTGATTTGCCTGGGATGAAGCCACACTGGTATGGACCAATAATGACTTTAGCGTATGAATTCTGAGAAAATAAATTGAAACCGACTACAAACGTGAGGAATGTGATATATTGTAAATCACCTTCCTTCGATTTTTATTTAATTTTGAATTTAATAAAGGGCTTAGCCCAACTTATTGCCGTGACACAAGTCATTCAGGGAGTCCTCCCTTGGCAATAAGTCTCTATATATAAACAAAAAAAATGGGGCTCTCCTGTCTTGAAGGATAGAGGAGAAAATCTTATACGCGGTACTCAACAACGTTATACCACAATAAGTGCAGCATTTTGTGATATCTCCTTTTTTATGTATGGAACACAGGATGCCTCTTCGCCAGTCTTCTGGCATAGCTTTTTCTTTCCATATTTGGACTGTTATTTCATGATTTGCTTGGTGTAATGTGAAGCCTCCTATTTTTATCAGTTCCGCTGGGATCCCATCAGATCCAGGGGCCATATTATTTTTGAGACGATTTATCGCTCTGCTAACTTCGTCTATGCTTGGTGGCGGCAGCATAGTATGATCTTCGGTTATTGTTGGAGCCTCCAATTTCTCAGTTAGCTGGCTGGCTCATTTAGCAACTCATGAAAGTGCTCTTCCCATCGCTCTAAGATGCCTTTAATAACGGCGATCAGATTACCCTGTTTGTCCTTGCAGTATGTGCAACGCGGTGTATATTTCATCATACTTTTGCCGGTGAACTGTTTTTTCATATCTTCTGTGGTCTTTGTATTCATCTTCAAGTGCCCGCGTTCTATGAGATTGTTGCATTGCTCGGTGCGCAACATTCTTACGTTCAGTCGCTCGCTTGCATTCGTCATCGAACCAGTCGTTCCGATCTCTACGACTACTGCCTAAGATGGAGTCAGCAGTACTAATGACAGTATTTTTAAGGCGTCTCCATTTCTCTTCTACTTCTGACATCTTAGCCCCAGGACTTACTCTCCCAGCATTAAGGGCGAGTCCTATCGCTTTACCGTAGTTGTTCCTGGTCTCTTCGTTGCGAAGGGCAGCCGTGTTGACTCGAATCTGATTCGTTCGCGGATGCTGTCTTTCGGGATGATGCAATCCGCGCTTGGAGCACCATACCAACAAGATAGTGGTCCGAGTCGACGTTGGCACCTCGGTACGTTCGTACCGTCATCAGGTTCGGGTTGTGGCGGCGGTCTTTTAACACGTGGTCTATCTGCGAGTTGCTCTATCGGGAGATTTGTGGATTTTTTTATGCACAAACCTCGTACTCGCAACGACCAAATAATTGCACATATTTACTGTCGCCAAAAATGCTGCGAAATTTTTAGGTTTTTATCCCGGTGCAAGAAATATTTCACTCCTTCTGACCTGGCTACTATCTATAAAGCTTTTATTTGCCATAAACTTGAGTACAATTGTCATATCTCGTCTAGTGCGCATAAAACAAGTTAACATAAGCTAGATAGAATACAAAACCGCACGATAAAACTTATACATTGCGAAATTAATATATTCACTTGAACACCGCAGGAACGTTTTCTGCTTGTCACTGTCTTATCGCTTCTTCCACCAGCGGTGCTCAAAAGAAATAGCCAGCTGCATGCCACCTCTCCTTGAATTCAACCGCAATACTCGTGGTGCTCTAGATGCTTATCAGCTTACGCTAAAGCGCATCTTCGGACGTACAGTTAAGTTCACGGAATCGTTCTTCTGAAGTAAAACATGTATGTGGAATGATCTGCCAAGCTCTGTATTTCCACATCACTATGATCCACAGACATTTAAAAAATTCGTAGACATCTACTCTTTTCTCCTCCTTTTCCTCAACAGCCACGCTGTGTCGAACATATAGCCGAGCATTATAAGGATGCTAACACCTTTAAGCGTGCGCGAATTAAAAACAAAAAGAAACAATATAAAAATAACTGACAACGCAAACATAGATTAAAGTAATGTCGTTTTTTTCACTGAGCTCGAGCTTAGATTTTTTATCAGCAAATCGAACACGAAAAGCGAGAGTCTTTTGTTTACATTATTTTGCTGCAAGTGTGTGTAACGCGTAATTCTGAAACGTGATTTTCGGTTTTGGTTTTCTTCTTCACAAAACAGTTTCCGCAAAGTATATAATAATAAAATATATATGTAGGAATTGTGGGAAGTTCACTTCCTTCGTTCCTGGTATTATATCTTTAATCGTTATATCTTTTTGCATTCATTTATTAATCATAGTATCTCATTTCGTTAAATAAGATAATTGTTATCGTCATACGTTACGCAGTCACCGTCGTTCCTGAATCGCTGCGTCGTTCAATTGTCGACCAAATTATTTAACGTCGGATTTCTTCAGCGTAGAGCTGTCGATGTAGGTCAGTTGAATCACCACAGGGGTGATTGACAGCATAATGCTCGTATATAAGCGAGTCAACGTGGGTTGGTGTTATCAAAAAACGATGACACCAGCGAAGCTACTAGTCGCCGCAATTGGCTTAGACAGTATTGGATTACTGCTGACGGGACTTCTCAAGCTGTGGACGTGGTACCGACTGTTGCAAGCACTGCATATGTGGGACATGCTGTAAAGCCAAAGAGAACGGTGACTGCAGCAGAGACTGGGAGTTGGTTATATTTTATTTATATATTTTGTAATATTTTTTAAATCTCAACCGGGATTTCACCGGATAAATTTGGAAAATTTGTTTTTTTTTGTTTTTCTCTGGCGAATAGTAAAAATAGTGAACAGGGTAAAATGAAGCTAAGACGGTAAAGACAGTGAAGAGAGTAAAATAAAGATAAGAAGGCAAAGATAGCGAACAGAGTGAATTAAAGCTAAGAAGGTAAAGACAGTGAAGAAAGTAAGATAAAACAAAGAAGTTGGAGCGAAGTTAAGAAGATAAGTGAGGATAAGATATAGGAAAGTAAAGAGTGAATCCGTGCAGAGAATAGACGTGGCTATTGGGTAAAGTGAATGGACGATCTGCAGAAATTAACAGTCCGTCAGCTACAGGCGATTCTTAAGAGAAAAGGCCTCTCCTATCGATACAACATCAAAACTGACTTGTTGGATCGGGTTCGCAGAGCGTTAGGAGAAGAAAGTGTAAAGGTAGTGGACATATTAGGCGTGATAAGAGAAGAAGAAGACGAACTTTCTGACGCGAGCAACGATCAGCCCGAGACAAACGACCAAGACAAAGAAGTTCGCCAGCAAGCCGAAGAAGCCACGAGACTATGTACAAAAAACAACATCGTATTCCAGGACGTTGAAGAGTCGCTGGAACAATTCTCAGGAGAAGGAGGAAAGAACTGTGCCAAATGGATAAAAGAGTTTGAGGAAATTGCAACATCGTGTGAGTGGAATGATGTACAAAGATATCTCTACTCGCGTAGACTATTGAAGGGAGCTGTGAAATTGGCGGTAAAAGCGACGGAGGGAGTAACAGACTGGTCCAAACTGAAGACACTTTTAGCAAAGGAGTTCGGAAGGTAGACGTCAAGCATCGAAATACACAAAAGATTGGAGTCTAGCAAAAAAAAATTCTTCAGAGACCCTATTAGAATACCTGTACGCAATGTCGCAGATCCGTGGTGAAGGCAACGTTGATGAATTCTCCCTAATAGAGTACATAATAAATGGGATTCCGGACATGGTAAATAATAAAACAATATTATTCGAAGCCTCGAGGCTGCAGGAGCTAAAATCCAAGTTAGAAGTATAGCAGAGGATGCAACGACAGATGCCGAAACAACGAGTTGAGACCAATAGAACTATGATGACTGGTAAGTCAAGCTCTTCCCATGGCGGATACTCCGTTGCGACAAAATGATGTCACAAGTGTGGGGCTACGTCGCACTTGGCGTTGAACTGTCCCGATAGGGCTAAGGGGGCACGGTGTTTCCGATGCAACCAGTTCGGACACATCTCTTCCTAATGCCCGAACCAAAAAAAGGAAGACATTGATTATAGAGGTGTGCGCAAAGTCCAGCGAATTGACTCGGACGGTAATCATGTATCAATTAGTGTTGCGGAGAAACCCTACCAAGCATTCGTACCAAATCGTTCGTGGAGGAAATCGGGGGAGTCAAAGTGAATCAACCAGGAATGACTCTAATAGGATTTGGTAGCGCCCCCCGGAAAACAATGGGTTCCTGTCTTTTAGAAGTACGAATTGGTCCGAAAAGGCATTGGGTTCGGTTCCAAGTGGTTCCGGACAATTGGATCTCAGATCGGATATTGCTGGGAAGAGATTTTTTGCAGAATGTGGAACTGTTGAGAAGTCACGGAAGAATTAAGCACAGGAAGAAGATGGATGCGGAGAGGGTGGAACTAGCTAAGACCTATGATCTGGAGGAGAATGATGTTTTGAGCATCGGAGTAATTGACGACGAAGAGGACACAGATGGGAGCAGCCTGCGGTTTGGGAACGACAACTAAAGAACTGCCATCTACGACATTATTTCGACTTATTCCCCCAGAAGGCTAGACGACTAGCACTACCAGAAAAAAAACACGGTGCAAGCAAGTGGAGAAATGGTTGAAGAAAGGCATTTTCCAGCATAGTCGGTCAAACTTCGCCAGCCCCATTGTCCTGGTGAAAAAGAAGGACGGAAGTAATTGGTTGTGTGTTGATTACCGGAGATTAAATGCTAAGATTATCAAGGACCGGTATCCCTTGCCAGTAATGGAAGAGATACTAGAGAAGCTATACAAAGCAAAGGTGTTTACCACGGGTAACGGGTTTTTCACGTGAATGTGGCAGAGAGTAGCAGAAAGTATAACGCGTTCGTGACACCAGACGGGCAGTACGAATCCCTGAAGGTTCCTTTTGGGCTGTGCAACTCACCCGCAGTCTTTCAACGGTTCGTCAGTACAGTTTTTCGAGATTTGATAAGGCAAGAATACTTACTGTTGTATTTGGATGATGTGATTATCGCCGCGGAAAACGAGGAGGAGAACTTAGCAAAACTCGATGTCGTGTTGAGAGTAGCAGAGGAGAGCGGTTTGGTGATTAAGAGGGAAAGGTGAGATTTCCTGAGCAGATCTACAAAATTCCTTGGGCACGTGGTGAAGGACGGCAGTATAAAGCCTTGTATTCAATAGATAAGCGCAGTGAGGGATTTTCCGAGACCGACTAATGTGAAACAGGTGCAGAGTTTCCTAGGGCTAACGGGATTTTTCCATAAGTTTGTGCCTAATTATGCTGTTAATGCAAAACCACTCTCGACCTGACTAAGAAGGAGAGTGTTTTCGTTTTTGACTCAGACCAAATCGGTGCATTTGAATCCATAAAAGATTTACTGTGTAAGGAGCCCGTCCTTAAACTGTTTAATCCAATGCTCGAAACGAAGCAGCATACGGATGCTAGTATGGTAGGCTGAAAATAATTATACCAGCTATGAGCATGAAGTGTTAGCCATAGTGAAGTACATCAAGAATCTACGCGTATATTTGTTGGAAATGAAATTCAGGATCTACACGGACTGTATCCAGGTCACGATCAATAAAAATGAATTATGTCCATAGGTGGCTAGGTGGGCGATCATGTTGCAAGAGTACTCTTGTGAGGTTTTGCAACGGTCGGGGTCATCCATGCGTCATGCAGATACCCTGCAGAGCTGCTGATTGAGGATGGCATAATTGAGAGAGTTAAGAGAGTAAGGATGAATTTTGCCAATTAATCGTGGATATTCTCTCAGCAAGGAGAACTTACAAAGACTACGAAATGAGAAATTACCTGTTTTACAAGTTTGCAGAAGGTGCTCATTTGCTCGTGTTGCCTAGGTCTATGCAGAAGGAGATTTTGAGAGGCATTCACGGCAGAGGCCACATTGGCGCAAAGAAGATGGAGGCAATCTGAAAGCAGTATTACTTTATCACCAAAATCGGAAATTGTATTGACGCTGTAATATCCAACTGTGTTCCGTGCATACTGGCTGCTAGGAAAGACGGAAAAGCGGAGGGGTTCTTGCATCCTATCGAGAAAAGCGACGACACACTTACCAAGTGGATCATTTAGGTCCACTCCCTTCGACGAGCAAATTCTATAACTATCTATTTGTAGTGGTTGACGCTTTCACCAAGTTTGTCTGGATATATCCGGTAAAACCCACGAAGAGCAAGGAGATGGTTAAGAAAATGCAACAGCACTGCGAAGTCGTCGGAAGTCCAGCGCGCATAGCAACTGACAGAGGGGCAGCATTCACCGCTAACATTTTTAAGGAATTCTGCGAAAAAAACGGCATCCGTCACATCTTAACGACAACGGGAGTTCCACGCGGAAACAGATAAGTGGAGAGGATGAATCGCATCATAATAAAGGGTGTTTTTTTAGGAGGTTTGTTTTTCCGATAGATGTCGTTTTATTTTATGACAGTTGTTTTGACAGCTCAAAGTGGCATTTCTACTCAGTATTGTTTGGCAAATCATTATGAATAGGTTAACTGGCTAACAAAATCGGAAATTGTATTGACGCTGTAATATCCAACTGTGTTCCGTGCATACTGGCTGCTAGGAAAGACGGAAAAGCGGAGGGGTTCTTGCATCCTATCGAGAAAAGCGACGACACACTTACCAAGTGGATCATTTAGGTCCACTCCCTTCGACGAGCAAATTCTATAACTATCTATTTGTAGTGGTTGACGCTTTCACCAAGTTTGTCTGGATATATCCGGTAAAACCCACGAAGAGCAAGGAGATGGTTAAGAAAATGCAACAGCACTGCGAAGTCGTCGGAAGTCCAGCGCGCATAGCAACTGACAGAGGGGCAGCATTCACCGCTAACATTTTTAAGGAATTCTGCGAAAAAAACGGCATCCGTCACATCTTAACGAAAAACGGGAGTTCCACGCGGAAACAGATAAGTGGAGAGGATGAATCGCATCATAATAAAGGGTGTTTTTTTAGGAGGTTTGTTTTTCCGATAGATGTCGTTTTATTTTATGACAGTTGTTTTGACAGCTCAAAGTGGCATTTCTACTCAGTATTGTTTGGCAAATCATTATGAATAGGTTAACTCCAGAACAACGTTTTCAAATCGTGGAAATTTATTTTCAAAATCAGTGTTCAATTAAAAATGTTTATAGAGCACTTCGTGAATTTTATGGTGCACATAATCGTCCGTCAGAGACCACCATAAAGAACGTAATTACCAAATTTCGGTCTACATTCACTCTTTTGGATGCCAAGCCACCGACAAGAATGAGAAGAGTTCGTACAGAAGAAAATATTGCTGTCGTTGAGGCCAGTGTCGAAGAAAACGACAATTTATCGATTCGTCGTCGTGCTCAGCAAATTGGACTTTGTCCATCGACTTTATGGAAAATTTTACGTAAAGATTTGGGTTTGGTGCCATACAAAATTCAATTGGTGCAAGAATTAAAGCCACACGACCATCGTTTGCGCCGTGAATTCAGTGATTGGTCGTTAAATCAATTGAACGAAGATCCATTTTTTTGGGTTCCTGTCTTTTAGAAGTACGAATTGGTCCGAAAAGGCATTGGGTTCGGTTCCAAGTGGTTCCGGACAATTGGATCTCAGATCGGATATTGCTGGGAAGAGATTTTTTGCAGAATGTGGAACTGTTGAGAAGTCACGGAAGAATTAAGCACAGGAAGAAGATGGATGCGGAGAGGGTGGAACTAGCTAAGACCTATGATCTGGAGGAGAATGATGTTTTGAGCATCGGAGTAATTGACGACGAAGAGGACACAGATGGGAGCAGCCTGCGGTTTGGGAACGACAACTAAAGAACTGCCATCTACGACATTATTTCGACTTATTCCCCCAGAAGGCTAGACGACTAGCACTACCAGAAAAAAAACACGGTGCAAGCAAGTGGAGAAATGGTTGAAGAAAGGCATTTTCCAGCATAGTCGGTCAAACTTCGCCAGCCCCATTGTCCTGGTGAAAAAGAAGGACGGAAGTAATTGGTTGTGTGTTGATTACCGGAGATTAAATGCTAAGATTATCAAGGACCGGTATCCCTTGCCAGTAATGGAAGAGATACTAGAGAAGCTATACAAGGCAAAGGTGTTTACCACGGGTAACGGGTTTTTCACGTGAATGTGGCAGAGAGTAGCAGAAAGTATAACGCGTTCGTGACACCAGACGGGCAGTACGAATCCCTGAAGGTTCCTTTTGGGCTGTGCAACTCACCCGCAGTCTTTCAACGGTTCGTCAGTACAGTTTTTCGAGATTTGATAAGGCAAGAATACTTACTGTTGTATTTGGATGATGTGATTATCGCCGCGGAAAACGAGGAGGAGAACTTAGCAAAACTCGATGTCGTGTTGAGAGTAGCAGAGGAGAGCGGTTTGGTGATTAAGAGGGAAAGGTGAGATTTCCTGAGCAGATCTACAAAATTCCTTGGGCACGTGGTGAAGGACGGCAGTATAAAGCCTTGTATTCAATAGATAAGCGCAGTGAGGGATTTTCCGAGACCGACTAATGTGAAACAGGTGCAGAGTTTCCTAGGGCTAACGGGATTTTTCCATAAGTTTGTGCCTAATTATGCTGTTAATGCAAAACCACTCTCGACCTGACTAAGAAGGAGAGTGTGTTCGTTTTTGACTCAGACCAAATCGGTGCATTTGAATCCATAAAAGATTTACTGTGTAAGGAGCCCGTCCTTAAACTGTTTAATCCAATGCTCGAAACGAAGCAGCATACGGATGCTAGTATGGTAGGCTGAAAATAATTATACCAGCTATGAGCATGAAGTGTTAGCCATAGTGAAGTACATCAAGAATCTACGCGTATATTTGTTGGAAATGAAATTCAGGATCTACACGGACTGTATCCAGGTCACGATCAATAAAAATGAATTATGTCCATAGGTGGCTAGGTGGGCGATCATGTTGCAAGAGTACTCTTGTGAGGTTTTGCAACGGTCGGGGTCATCCATGCGTCATGCAGATACCCTGCAGAGCTGCTGATTGAGGATGGCATAATTGAGAGAGTTAAGAGAGTAAGGATGAATTTTGCCAATTAATCGTGGATATTCTCTCAGCAAGGAGAACTTACAAAGACTACGAAATGAGAAATTACCTGTTTTACAAGTTTGCAGAAGGTGCTCATTTGCTCGTGTTGCCTAGGTCTATGCAGAAGGAGATTTTGAGAGGCATTCACGGCAGAGGCCACATTGGCGCAAAGAAGATGGAGGCAATCTGAAAGCAGTATTACTTTATCACCAAAATCGGAAATTGTATTGACGCTGTAATATCCAACTGTGTTCCGTGCATACTGGCTGCTAGGAAAGACGGAAAAGCGGAGGGGTTCTTGCATCCTATCGAGAAAAGCGACGACACACTTACCAAGTGGATCATTTAGGTCCACTCCCTTCGACGAGCAAATTCTATAACTATCTATTTGTAGTGGTTGACGCTTTCACCAAGTTTGTCTGGATATATCCGGTAAAACCCACGAAGAGCAAGGAGATGGTTAAGAAAATGCAACAGCACTGCGAAGTCGTCGGAAGTCCAGCGCGCATAGCAACTGACAGAGGGGCAGCATTCACCGCTAACATTTTTAAGGAATTCTGCGAAAAAAACGGCATCCGTCACATCTTAACGACAACGGGAGTTCCACGCGGAAACAGATAAGTGGAGAGGATGAATCGCATCATAATAAAGGGTGTTTTTTTAGGAGGTTTGTTTTTCCGATAGATGTCGTTTTATTTTATGACAGTTGTTTTGACAGCTCAAAGTGGCATTTCTACTCAGTATTGTTTGGCAAATCATTATGAATAGGTTAACTCCAGAACAACGTTTTCAAATCGTGGAAATTTATTTTCAAAATCAGTGTTCAATTAAAAATGTTTATAGAGCACTTCGTGAATTTTATGGTGCACATAATCGTCCGTCAGAGACCACCATAAAGAACGTAATTACCAAATTTCGGTCTACATTCACTCTTTTGGATGCCAAGCCACCGACAAGAATGAGAAGAGTTCGTACAGAAGAAAATATTGCTGTCGTTGAGGCCAGTGTCGAAGAAAACGACAATTTATCGATTCGTCGTCGTGCTCAGCAAATTGGACTTTGTCCATCGACTTTATGGAAAATTTTACGTAAAGATTTGGGTTTGGTGCCATACAAAATTCAATTGGTGCAAGAATTAAAGCCACACGACCATCGTTTGCGCCGTGAATTCAGTGATTGGTCGTTAAATCAATTGAACGAAGATCCATTTTTTTACCGTAAAATTCTCTTCAGTGATGAGGCGCATTTTTTGTTAAATGGATACGTCAACAAACAAAATTGTCGCATTTGGAGCAAAGATAATCCACACGCCGTTCAAGAATTACCAATGCATCCTGATAAATGTACTGTTTGGTGCGGTCTATGGGCTGGTGGGATCATCGGTCCATATTTCTTTAAAAATGAGGAAGGACGACGCGTTACCGTGAATGGAAATCGATACAGAACCATGTTAAATGAGTTTTTGTTGTCAAATCTTGAAGATATGGATATGGATGAAATGTGGTTTCAACAAGATGGTGCCACTTGCCATACAGCACGTGAAACAATCGACTTATTGAAAGAAACTTTCAACGACAACATTATTTCGAGAAATGGTCCGGTGAATTGGCCTCCGCGTTCGTGCGATTTGACGCCATAGAAGATCTTACTAGGATGTCAGTGGAGGACCCTAAGAAGTGGTATAAACACGTCGCCCATGTTCAATACGTGATAAATTCGACGGTGTCACGGAGCACCAAGCGAAGCCCTTTTCAGCTTAGGTTTGGAATTATAATGAGACGAGAGGATGACAGTCAGTTACGAGAGTTGTTGGAGGAGGCGATATTGGACGACTTCGAGAATAGCCGGAATACGATGAGAAAAATAACTAAGCAAGAGATACAGAAGGTGCAGGAGGAGAATAATGACGTATTATCGCAAGAGGAAGGCACCCAGATGTTACCAGTTGCATGATCTGGTAGCTATCAAGAGGACGCAGTTTGTAGCTGGCCTTAAAATATACATCTAGTTTATGGGGCCGTACGAGGTAACCAGGTTCAGAGGAAATGATCGCTATGATGTCCGAAAGGTAGGAGAGCATGATGGACCAAACATAACCTCCACCTCTGCCGATTTCATGAAACCTTGGGTGTCTGATCCCGGAGAAGACTAAAACGAAGAGGAAAGTGATAGAGACGAAGACTTCGACTGAGGAGAGCCGAAAAATTCAAGGATGACCGGGCGTAGGAATTGGGGGAAGTTCACTTCCTTCGTTCCTGGTAAAATATCTTTAATCCTTACATATTTTTGCATTCTTTTATTAATCATAGTATCTCATTTCGTTAAATAAGGTAATTGTTATCGTCATACGTTACGCAGTCACCGTCGTTCCTGAATCGCTGCGTTGTTCAAATGTCGACCAAATTATTTAGCGTCGGATTTATTCAGCGTAGAGCTGTCGATGTAGGTCAGTTGAATCACCACAAGGGTGTTTCCAGATATGACCATGACGACTGTGTGACTGGTGGCAGACGGTGACTTACGAAAAACTAGTTGTTGGCTGACTCAGTTCGGACTTCTTTTAAAACATCTGGAACGATACAAATAAACAGATAATTTGCGGTTATTACCAAATAATACAACGGTGTGGCATATGGCGTGTGGCGTGTGTCAATCTATACATAAAAGTTTGTACCCGAAAAACAAAGTTTTTTTACATTTACTTGTTAATGTTTCAGAATGTTTAATTTTGTTGAGAATAACTTAAGATTGCTGTTTTCTATACAATATCATGAAAAAGACTTTTCGAATGTGACAGATAATGAAAGAGACCAAAAAAGGAATCTAAAAAGACAAAAGTATGAGCAGTGTTGCTAATTACAAATAATTTACTTCAACAAATATCGTTATCAGTCCTCAAATCTTTTTATTGTCGTTTTAACGCCGCAAAGTTTCATCCACGCTATGGATGGCACATTTTTGTGATATCAACAAAATCGCGAGCCATTCCGCCATTTATCTGTACATGCAGATAAAGTACTGCGAAATCACCATTAAGAGACTTTTAAAGTCAGGACTTGAACTCTATATACAAATTCCTCCACCGAGATCCCTTTTGTTGATACTACAAAACGTAAACTCCGACTTAATATAAGTGGTTATGACTATTAAACATAATAAAAAAATGACATAACAAAACAAGAATAACATAACAAAAAAAAATTACCTTATAACAGAAATAAATATTGGCACGACGAAATTTGCACCAATTAAGCAATTTTACAGTCAATTGTTGTGGTAAGGTAAGGTAAGGCGACTATTTTTATATTAATTGCAATGAGCAATTACTATAAACAGTTATCCTTCGAGCCTCGACAGTTTGTAATCATTTCCAAGCCATTCGTTTCTATCCTAGTTTAGGGTTGTAATAAACAGTCGCACACATAAAAGTAATACCTTACTTTCTCAACATTTAAAAGTAATAGTTTACTTTACCCACACTTAAGGAAACGTAATAGTTTACTTTACCAGCACTAGAAAGTAATACGGAGTTCACTTCAACATGGACCAACTTGGACGAGTTATCAATAACCTCCAAGATGTCTTCACTCAGCTGGAAGAGGTTAGAGTTAACCTCGTCAAATTGTTAATAGAAAAGCGTTCTTCAAAAACGCTTTAAAGCCTGTATGATAAGTCAAAAAACCTTTAGACTTCCATCGAGGCTTACTACTCTAATTTAGAATTCCTGCCAAAATTCGATGCAATATTCGATAAATTTAGAGAGTTGATCAAGAAAAACTCCCCCCAATTGTTGGATAAGGATATAAACGAGGAAAAAACTTGGAGATGCAGTTGACCCAACTAACGAGGGAATCAGCCATGCTCCTGAAGTCCCGACGGCCGCAAGTTCCAATCCTCAAACAGACGAAAGGTACAGCTCACCAGAGCATCTCCATCCGTAGCATCACCAAAATCAAAGTCAATGACTCCTGCTTCATCTGTATATAGTTGCAAAGCGGAGTCCAAGGTGGGAGACTCAGTATGCCCGTTTAATCATTATTTACATACGTTCAAGGAGTTGGGTTCATCTTACAAAATCCCGCGGCAGGGATGTGAGGTCAAGAATAAGTCAGTCCCCTACAGCAGCCACAGCAGTCCCAGTTAACTCAAAAAGTAGGTAATGCAACCGAAGCACTGCTACATGCTGTAGCGAAACTAGCGCTTGATTGAGAAACTGTATCGAAGGCAGACTTACCGCATGCAGAGGATATCAAAACCCAGAGGTGCACCTAAGAGAATATAGTGGTGATATCACGAAGAACCGTGAATTCAAGGAGCAGTTCGATTCACTGGTACTAAAAAGCCGAATGTCAAACATCGATCGCTTCACTCTGTCGAATCTCGGTGGGAAAGCATTGGAAGCAATTACCAATTTGGGCTTGACTGGAGACGACTATCCGATTGCCTGGTCACTTGGTCATTGGACCGAACGATTGACAATCCTAGGTATTAAGCAAAAGTAGAAATAGAGGCAATTCTAGTTCTACCCCGATGCCCAATAATTCTTGAGAATACAGGATCCATAATTTCATACATGCACTCACTAAAGGACGCAGGAAGCCATGCTACCTGACCACAAGATCTGCATCTATTGCTTAAGGCATCGTTTGACTTATCGGCCTCCTTACAAATCGAGAGAGTATTTAAAATGCAGAACCTGTCAAGGACCTTATATTACGGAAATGCATGCGCAACCAAATTCCATGCCTAACCTTCCATCGACGAGTAGTACTTACATGCGCAAAAATGAGTCCGATGCGTCTTCTAGTGTGCTTCTCCCTACAGCTATGAAGATGCTTTTAGTTAACGATGACAACGTTCCAACTAGTTGCTTGCTGGATCAGAGCAGTCAAGCCAATTAAATATCCGAAGATTTGGTGCAGAAGTTACGATTGTCTAAAAAATAAACAATTGACATTTGAGTAGGATGGGAGATCAATAATTCATAAACATAAAAGCCCTCGTAGTGAAACGTGTTACCGGAGCACTTCACATCATGCCCAGTCACATCGCCTGAAAAACCTCTTGCAGATATGGATTTTAACAAACCAGCACACATTGAAAAGACGATACGCTATATTGTTCCAATTCCTTGGAAAGTTGCCGCATCTAATTGGGAAATGCGTATAGGAATGCCGTAATATTTTATATTTAACAAGAAATACCTTGGGAACAAAACGAGAGTCACAAAAAAATATCAAACGAATTTATGGGAGACTATTTCACGACGCTTCACATGTCCTCATTTCCTGGTGCGAGGCAGCGAGACGATACCAGAAACGCTTACTACATCTCATGTGTCATCAACATCCGAAAAAATGCTATTACAACGAAGTTGAGGAACGTTTTTGACGTTAGCGCGCCATCGAGCAACGGAATTTTTCCAGCTGAAGACCAGATGAGGATCCATGGGTTGAATCATGCTTTTCCGGGATACGGATCCAAGAGCTGTGGCTACTTAAGTAGGACTGGGATGACCAGTTATATAAGAAAATATGAAAAAGGTTCAGCAAACCATTGGAAACTTTATCTCATCTCAGTGAGATTAGAATTTCCCGCTAAATCGACGTAGCCAAGAGCCTCCTAGTTCAGATCAGTAGATTTTGTGACGCCTCAGGCGCTGGATACACAGCAGTAATTTATAGTCGAGTAAAAATCTTAGCAGGTGGTCAACCATCAGCAGAATAGGGGAAATAATACAGAATACATCAGAATTGCAGGTGGTCGTAACTCTCTCTGATTGGTGGAAGTGCGATCAAACCTCCACGTGGTGGACGCCGGTAATTTTCCTCCAATACAGGAAAACTGAATGATCAGGCTAGTCCCTTCAAAGTAAGGTTGGCGTGAGGCCAATTACCTATTCCGTAAAAAACGTTTATTACGGAACCCCAAATCAGCCACGGATACACTGATGAACGACGACCACGGCAACGAAAACGGCTAAACGTTTTAAGAATTTTGTCATGGAACGTACGCTCGAGCTGCACCGCAGCTAGCCGATACTCTCTCTAAATACAATGCTGACCTAACAGCAATTCAGGAGATGCGGTGGACGGAGAATGCAAAAATGAATACAAAAATCATAATATAACATATATTACAGCTGTCATGCAAGACATCATGTGCTCGGGGTAGGGTTTCTGTTCAGTGAAAGAATTGGCTTTAAAGCAGTAAATGAATGAATTCGCGTGCGGGGCAGATTTGAAAAAATAAGCCTCATAAACATTAACGCACCTAGAGATGATTCGCCAGATGATGAAAAAGAAGAATTATTTGAATCAGGTGAACGAGAATTCCATGCCTGCCATTAGTATGATCATTCTTGGGATTCGAATGCAAAATAGGTAGGGAGACATTATTCAGGCATTGGCACCCATGGCTTACACGAGAACACTAATGACAATGGACAACGAGTCATATAGATGGCAGTAAGCAATAATTTGTTCGTTGCGAATACAAGATTTGCTCGTAAAAATATCCACAAAGCCACCTGGATATCTCCTGATGGAGCTACGTCAAACGATAGGACTCGCCCTTAATGCAGGGAGAGTAAGTCCTGGGGCTGAGATGTCGGGTGTAGAAGAAGGCCTTAAGAATATTGTCATTAGTGCTGCTGACTCCAACTTAGGCAGTAGTTGTGGAGATCGGAACGACTGCTTCAATAACGAATGTAAGCAATACAACAATCTCATAGAATACGGGCACGCGAAGATGAATTTAAAGACCTCAGAAGATATGAAGATATGAAGACTGAGGAGCTGGAGGCTGCACCAATGACCGAAGACCACACTATGCTGCCAACACCAATCAAAGAAGAAGCTAGTAGAGCGATAAGTCAGCTCAAAAATAATAAGGCTTCAGGATTAGAAGAGGCATCCTGTGACCCATACATTATAAAGGAGATATCACAACATGCAGAAATTATCGTGGTATAACGTTGTTGAATACCGCGTATAAGATTATGTCCTCTTTCCTTCAAGACAGGATAGCTCCATACGCTAATGTCATCATTACAAGTGTCGCTTCATTGCAGGTAAATCAACAACTGATCAGATTAACTCCCTTAGTCGAGTGATGAAAATAGTGTCAATAGTTTTAAAACTCACTACACCATCTTTTAATAGACTTTAAAGCCACCTATGATAGCATGGTCAGAGTAGAACTTTATAAAGCCATGATAGAATTCGGCATCCCAAATAAACTGATACGACAATGTAGGTTGACCATGACCAATGTTATAAGCCAAGAAAAAATATTCAGATCACCATCAAGCCCATTAAACTTCTATCCCTGGCAGGCACAACAGTGTAGAACTCGGTTGGGTCCCTGGTCACCAGGGTGCTGCAGGCAACGAACATGCAGATGAACTAACATGGGCTGGTTCAGAATCTGCGTTCTTATGACCGGAACCATATTGTGTTATTAGCTGGGCTACCACCACAGCGATGATTAATAATTGGGAAAGGAAACATCGTCTGGCACACTGGGATAATACCCCAGGGCTTACACAATCCAAACGGTTAATCAGGCCCTTTTCCTATAAGGAAATCCTTGATCTTGACAAGGATTGTTAAGATAGTAAATTGAAAAATGTTTGTTCTCTCTTCAACACACACTTCTGTTATGAGTCAGTCGATTAGCAACCGTCAAGCAGACAAATTGAAATACACGCTAAAGCGCACTGAAATATTGAAACAGTTTTTTTTATTTACTTCGGGACTTTGCTCAACAGGTTATGGGCCCAGAACGTTCTTAAGTTTCGACTAGTTGTTTCGGATTTATATCGAGGTGTGTGATTTATAAATAAATTCACTGGACTTTGATGAATGGTAAAATCATACGTTTTGCAAAAAGTGTAATTCGATTTCAATCGAGGTGCGTAATTTATAAATAAATTCGCTGGACTTTGATTAAGGGTAAAATCGTATGTTTTGCAAAAAAAAGTATAACTGTACAGCAAAATCGCGCAGCAATCGTCGTGTCGTGTTTTAGGCAAAATTTTAAGCAAAGTAACTGTACAGCAATAAAAATGGATTCGGAATTGTTGCGTGTGACAAAACTAACAGATCGCAGTCAGTGGATGCTGTTTTATAGCTATATAAAGGATCCCAGTGATGATATGGCTACACACGTTGCTAAATTGGAACATATTGTTCAACAATTGAATGATATGAAGGAACAAGTTTCGGATTCCATGGTGATCACAAACATTTTGATGACTTTACCGGAGGATTTTGCTCATTTTCATAGTGCATGGGAGCCCACTTCTGAAATTAAACGGACTTTGGGAAATTTAATGTCTCGGTTAATGGTTAAGGAATCTTCTTCTTCAAAAAGATGAAAAAGAGTCAAGTGAAGCATTGTTGGCAAAAAAGGGTGCGTACCGCAAAGCACACAAAAATAAACATGGTCAAAATTGCTGGGTAAATGCTTTAGGTGTCATAAGGTTGGGCATTGGAAAAATGAGTGTCCATTAAACAAGAGAGGTAATGGTAACGGTACCAAGGATATTCCAAGGGGTAATGCTCTAATTTGTCAAATCAATGAGACAGTTGTGATCAAGTTGAATGGTATCTCGATTCTGGAACTAGTGATCATATGACCAACATAAACATTCTTGCTATCAATAATAAAACATGGTAGCCCAAATATTTATCGAATGTTGTATACGTACTAGATTTACAAATAAACTTGTTTTCGCAAGGTCAAGCCTTGGACAAAGGTTGCCAACTTCAATCAAACAAAGAAAGATGTGAACTAATCAGAGAAGGTGCTGTAGTTGCAGTGGGAGTGAGACATAAAAAATTGTTCAAAATGTTGTTCAAAATAGGATCAAATGAAATGCGTACTGGCAAATTCAGCAATAAAACAGGAATCTCTGAAAATTTGGCATGAACGGTTAGCACATCAAAATATAAAACAGGTCAAGTTTTTTTTAAGTCAATGCAAATAAGTTATTGTAACGAGGTTTTCCAGCCGGGGTAGACCTCAGTGTGGCCAGGGTTCAAAAAAAAGGGGGCGTTACAATAAAAATTTGTTGTTTGGGTCTGGGAAAATTAAATTTGTCTCTTTATTCTTTTCAAAATTTCTTATGTTTGTTTCGATTACAAAATAATATCATTAGATTTACATTCATTAAGTAAAAAAAATGTAAAAGTAAAAGTACAAAGTACTTGTACCCTTTGTTCCTAGAGTTAGGGAAAAAACGGGTTAATGGTAGTGGCAAAGTAGTACTCTTGAGCGACTGTAGCTGAAAAAGAAGGTTTATTGATTAATAGTTGAAATACTTACTAACAAAAATACAAAGCGTGAAGTACTTCGTATTTTGAACTCTCGTGTGGGGTTTCGGAAATATCTTATAGCGTTTAGCGTGGTGGTAATAGCGAGGTAGTACTCTTGAACTATTAGTTGTGAACTCGGGAAGGAACTCGGGAAGAATAGGCCTTTTGGTTGAGCTGCGTGCTCCTTTTATACTGTTTCATGCGGCTTGGTTTTCCGTTGGTTTATCGTTTTTCTTTGTGTTCGTTTGTTGTTGTGACAAGATTTTCATATATCCAGACGCATGTATGCATGTTTGAATTATACATGTTCTCAATATGATGTTTTCCTCAACAACATGTTTGTTTTCATGTGTGATATACATGTTTCTTCTGCATTTCAACGTGTGTGTTTGTATTCACAATATCCATTTTGTCTAACTTTGGAATACGCATGTTGTTGTCTACATGCCCACTTGGTAATTTCTTGTCTATGGTGTCAGGTCATTGACACCATCAGCCGTTGCACAGTGTTTTGATTGTTGTTATGCGTGGGAGTACGTCTGTAAATAATGTCTGATCGTGAGGGGGACAGACGTTCTCTCCGACGAATTCGCTGTTGTGTAATAGTGATCATCTGTTTAAGTGCACTGATTGCCCACAAACAGAGATCGGCGGTGTTAGATCTGTTGTTGCTAGCGTTATGTGTTTGCGTGGTGGTGGTTGGTCCAATGCGCTATGATTTCCATACTCCCGCCTATCGCTCGCAGGAGAAGGAGAAAAGAGGAGAAAAATAAATATTTGCCATTTCGCCGTCAATTGAGTGACTTTTGAGTCACTTAATAATTGTAAAGAGTGCGTTGGTAAATATGAGCGGTTATTAAAAACTACATTTTGAGTTTATTGGAAATTAAGTATTTGCAGACATATTGTGTGGGGAAAATTCTTGAAGAATTTTGCACCTCACATTATTCGGATGAAGAATCTTTTTCATGTGATGATTGTTTGTTTGGTAAGCAACAAGTTGTAAGCTAATAGTTGTGGTGAAATAATTCACAGCGATGTCTGTAGTCCGATGCAAGAGGTGTCGTACGGTGGATCAAAGTACTTTGTTCTTTTTAAGGATGACTTCTCACATTACCGCAAGGTCTGCTTTATGGCTAATAAATCCGAAGTCACTCAGCATTTAATTGATTTTGCCAAGTTACTAAAATTGGATACTGGTAATAATTTGAAAATATTGCGATCTGACAATGGTGGGGAATATGAATCCAAAGATTTAAAACGTTTCTTGTCTGCCAATGGTATTTGCCATAAAAAGTCTGTTCCCTACACTTCGGAGCAGAATGGACGCGCTGAACATGAAATGCGCACAATTGTTGCGGCAGCAAGAACTATGATACATTCTAAAGACTTGTCGTTAAAATTCTGGGCAGAGGCTGTCAATACAGCTGTGTACATCCTAAATCGGCAAAACGCCGTATGAGCAGTGGTTTGGCAAGAAACCAAGAATTGATCGTTTGAAAGTATTCGGTTCTTAAGTTTTCATACATGTTCCAAAAGAAAGAAGACGAAAATTTGATCCTAAGTCAGAAAAAAGGATTTTTGTTTTGTATCCAGAAGATACAAAGGGTTTTCGAGTATGGAACAATGTTTTAAAAAGAATTCATGTGACTTGTGACGTCAAGTTCAAAGAATTGGCTGATGAAATCTGTATCACAATGAAGAATAATGGTCACAATAAGAAAAAAGATCCAGATGTAAAAATTAAAACCAAGGAAAAAAAACAGTGATCATAAGGTGGATGAAGTGTTTGAAGATGTACAACGGGATGATACTGAAAATGAACCTTCAATTAACGGCAAGGTGGAGGAAGTCAACAAACAAGATGACTCAATCAAAAATAGATTGAGATGTAGCACTAAAATCACGAACATAGCTTCGGTTGGAGTAAATTTCGCCTTCCTTGCAAATTGTGTTGAACCAAAGTGCTACGAAGAGGCAACAAATTGCCAAGATTCTGAAAAATGGATGTATAACATGAAAGAGGAATTGAATGCGTTGGACCAAAATGAAACGTGGGAATTGGTCGATTTCCTAAATGACAAGAAATTAATTGATAATCGCTAGATTTTTAAAATTAAACTTAAGAAGGATGGTACAATCGAAAGGTATTAGGCACGGCTTGTGATTCGGGGGTTTACACAAGAGTATGGCATTGACTACCTGGAGTCCTTTAGTCCGGTCGCTCGTTTTACATCCATAAGAATTTTGTTAGCGATCGCAGCCCAGGAACAACTTATTCTGAAGCAGTTTGACGTAAAGACAGCATTTTTGCATGGAGAATTGTCTGAAGATATTTATATGGATCAACCACAAGGATATAATGATGGTTCCGGAAAAGTTTGTAAGCTTCGTAAAAGTCTGTATGGCTTGAAACAAGCCTCAAGGAGCTGGAATAAGAAATTTTCGAAGTTTCTTGGCAAATTTGGATTAAAACCCTCAAGTTCAGATCCATGTGTATTTATATGTCAAAATGGTCAAGATAATGTCATGCTTGTCATTTACATTGATGATGGGTTGATTGCAACAAGTAGTGAAGAATTAATAGCGCCTCCTATCAAGTACTTGCAAGATAATTTCGAGGTGAAAAAAGCTGATTGGTATTTGGGTATGGCAATCGAGCAACGAAGTGATGGTTCGATGTTGCAGAACCTGTTAAATTTCCGTACAGGGAAGCTGTTGGAAGCTTGATGTATTTGGCAGTGGCAACACGACCAGATATATCTTTCGCAGTGGGGTACATCAGTAGTTTTATGGAGAATCCGAATCAGCAAAATGTCAACGCAGTAAAGTGTGTCCTCAAATATATCAAGGGGACAGCTGATTTGGGTATCGTTTTTAAAAATAATCAAAATAAATTTCATTTATATGCATATGGTGATGCTGATTATGCCGGTGATGAAACAACACGTCGGTCCACCACGGGTTACATATTTCAGTTTGGTTCAAGTACAATAAGCTGGTGTTCTGAGAGACAAAAGTGTATGGTATTGTCGACAACTGAGTCTGAATATGTAGCAGCATCACAAGCAATCAAAGAATTGGTTACTTCAACTTTTAACGGATTTTGGTGTAGATGTTCATCACAAAATTCCAATACTCTACATGGACAATCAAAGCGCAATTAAATTGGTTAAAAATCCGGAGTATCACAAAAGATCCAAGCACATTGACGTGAAGTTTCATTTCATTCGGGAGAAATTTCAAGTCCAATATGTATCAACTGAGGAGCAAATTGGGAACATTTTTACCAAGCCCCTAAGTCGAGTAAAATTGGAGAAATTTCGTCAATTAATTGGAGTATTGAATTAATTATTAAAATTTCTAATTTGATTAATGTTAATCGTAGTACTTGAGTATTGAATTAATTTTTAAATGTCTTAGTTTGATTAATATTAATTTTGAAATGGATTTAAAGTAATTGTAGTTTTTTGGTAAAGTCAATATTTTTGTTCTTTTATTAACGTAAATTGGTTACATTTTTAATTAAGTGGGAGTGTTAAGAAAGTAAATTGAAAAATCTCCCTTCTCTTTTCAACACACACTTCTGTTATGGGTCAGTCGATTAGCAACCGTCAAGCAGACAAATTGAAATACACGCTAAAGCGCACTGAAATATTGAAACAGTTTTTTTTATTTATTTCGGGACTTTGC
The DNA here is from genome assembly GCA_947095585.1 of Nephrocerus scutellatus. Taxonomy (NCBI): domain Eukaryota; kingdom Metazoa; phylum Arthropoda; class Insecta; order Diptera; family Pipunculidae; genus Nephrocerus; species Nephrocerus scutellatus. The sequence goes on along the minus strand of OX352763.1, from coordinate 86,109,047 downwards.
TCAACAAGGATAGCATCTGAAAGCTAGTGAGTTTTCTCAAAGGTCACTGTGGCTTTCGTTATCACCTTAAAAAAATTAGTCTGGGCTCAAACACGGAATGTAGGTTGTGCTTGGAGGATGACGAAACATCTGGGCACATTCTCTGTGACTGTCTAGGTGTGATCTGGCTAAGGAGACATATTTTCCACAAGGCGTTCTGCCACTAAGGACAAATTGAAACTTCAGTCTTATTTAAGAAATCAAATAGAAACGTTCAAACAGAAGTTGCTCATGTTTTTTTGTTTTTGTTTTATTTAAAACCTAAGCTCTAAACGACAAGATTCAAACCACAAAATTGGTGCAGTCGACGGAGAAAAGTTATAAAGAACTTTCCCAAATGAACCTCGGACATTTTTTATTAACAAGTAATAATAATATTCGGCGTGACATTGCGATCCAAGGCTTAACTTCTCGCGACCATTTGTGCTGCGCATGTTAATTTTTGCACACAAATGGAACAAGTAAATGTAAAAAAACTTAGATTTTCGGGTACAAACTTTTATGTATACATCGACACACGCCACACAGTACTTTATTATTTGGTAATAATTGCCAAAATATATGTTTTTGATGTCGGGCCTAATTAAAAGTATTTTCACCACACGCGACTCGCGACTCTCGTTCCAAGCGGGATATCAAACTTAGCCCTGGACATTTAGCTGCTTACAAAAGTTCAGCCCTCTAGGTCGTGCGTAATGATGTTAAAAAGGACCTAAAAACGAGAAAATAACCACATTTCCACTCATCACACGCGTCACATGCGAAACGCAAGACATATTACACGTGAAATATAAAAAATTCTATTTGGGACACAAAATTTCAGCTCTCTAGATCGTGTGAAAGGTGGTTTAAAAGGACATCAAAAAGTCGAAAATACAGCCAAAAATTGTTCAAGTAAAGTTAAATAAAAGTTTTTAAAAATATTCGGAGTGTTATTCGAAGTAACTTCTATATGCAGTGATTTAAAAATAAATACATGAACAAATATCGATCAAAATATTACGATAGAAATAGTTCAATCGAAAATATAATTATAGAAACTAATAGTGAAGAAGCATTTACAATGGCTACATCAAACAGCATTAACACGGTCGATATATTGGAAATTATAAGGCAGCAGGAAGCAAAAATTGCGGAGCAGTAACTGGTGCAAAATTAAATGCAAAATCATACACAACAACAAGAAGCTTATTAAGTCACGATATAATGTGATAAATCATTTTCGCAACCTTCAAATATTTGGCGGAAAAAAGAGGATAATCTATTATCCTTAATAAAATCTGTCGAGAGGGTTTTAATTATCTGTGGCCAAAAGCGATCGTTGCACGAATTTGGATTGCAAAGTGCAAAACCGAATATATATATACATATATAAAATAGAGAATTTGTTTGTATATTTGTATATTTGTGCCTAACTAGCTCTGGAACGCCTTGACCAATTTCAACCAAATATATATATATACATATTAGTTACTATGTGGAATCAAACATAAGTGGTGGGTGTAGCAGGTTTTTTGGCTGGGGGAAGCGTGGCAGGCGATTTTAGTGTCGGACCCACCGTTTTCGGTATCGCCCAGATGAATAGTGCTGGTAGTACACTCCTATGGGGAGGGGGGTAACCGATATTAGTGTCGATTCTATGGTTTTCGGGGTCGCTGAGTTGAATGGTGATGTTAAGACAGCTCTAGAGGGATGGCGTCGGTAACTGAAGGGGGGTTGACCGATATTAGTGTTGATTCAATGGTTTTCGGGGTCGCTGAGTTGAATGGTGATGGTATGCCAGCTCTAGGGGGATGGAGTCGGTAACTGAGGGTGGGTGTCCGATATTAGTGTTGATTCGATGGTTTTCGGGTTCGCTTAGTTGAATAGTGATTGTAAGACAGCTATAGGGGATGCGGTCGATAACTGATGGGGGGTGACCGATATTAGTGTCAATTCTATGGTTTTCAGGGTCGCTGAGTTGAATGGTGATGGCAAGACAGCTCTAGGAGAATGGGGTCCATAACTGAGGGAAATTGGAAAAGGTAGATTAGTAGCCGTCTTTTATGGTTACATTAAATTTACATAGATTTTTAAAAATCTACCGCCGAACTAATAAATTCGATTTATCCGGCTATTTCTCAAAATAATGCGAGAAGGGGCCATTCTTGCTAGTAAAAATAGAGACACCCACGAAAAAAACAATCAAATACTTGCCATGTTAATAGGCATAGTCTCTCAATATAAGTGTATCGATACCGTTGTAGATACTGATGAGGAAGTTAATTATCTAACTGAGCTCCTAAACTCACTTAATTCGTCTGGATTGCCACCTTACAGTTTGATCTCCAATTTAAGAGATTGCAATTTCCAGTAAAACTTTCGTTTTCGATGACGATCAATAAGTCGGACAGTTTATTTATTACTGCGGAGTATGAATTATCGATACTACACTGAATCCTAAGTCAGTGTTCACACTGAGAATGAGTTGAGTTAATCTTGTCTCCTTCTTCCGCTCAAGTATATGATTGATCCGAGTTTACTTGGGTTGGCGAACGACGACAAGAGGACACTTGTTACTTGATAGTTGAAAAGAACGCAACAAGAAAAGCTACTACATTCACAGCAACCGTCCCAAGTATAATATATGATACATAGATTTAAAAATCCAAATATGAAAGATATAAAAAAACAACATAAAAGCGAACTTATTTTGAAGAATACATTACATTGGTGGCAGCGGTAAAAATTAAAGTGAAATACGCATTGGAGAGTGGAACATATTGCAACTTTGTAAAAATATATAACATATAACAAATTAACAAAAAACATACATTACATCAAGTACATATTGCATATTAAAAATAACAAATTAATAAAAAAAACATACATTACACATTACATCAAGTGCATATTGCATATACATAAGTGTACATAAGTTGGTCGTTGTACAGTCGAATTGTTCGTGTTCTACTTGTTAGGCCAAATACATTACATTAGAATTGGAATAAAAGTACAAATACTAATCAGCGGAGGAATGCATGGAGGAAACAGTTATTTTGTTCGTGATTAACTTGTAACACCAATTACTGGGGTACATACAGCAAGAGTGGTGTAACGAAAAAATTGGCATTGCTGTTCATTAACATAAGCTGGCAGAGCTGCTAATCGGCAGAAAATTACATGGTAATGTTTTTTTTTCATTCCTTGTTCTCTGTTCATATATTAACTTATGGTATATTTTACTTTTACAATTATAAAAATAATACTGAAGACACTACTAATTTTTTTTACATATAATTTTGTTTTAGTAATCCATATCAGGAATCATATTAAAGAATGATTAAAATACTCTAAATGAAATTACGGAGTAGAGTAAAAGGAAAAAGATCAAAGTCAATGGAAAACATTCCAATAATCGAATGTGAAGATAATTTGTTAATCTAAATTCATTTGTCAAAGGGTTAAGAGACCCTATAAAAATTATTCTAAGAGCAGGGAAGTTTTCAACAATAGCAGATACTATTACTAAGATACTATTGAAGAGGAAAATTTAATAGTAGTGAAACATCAAACCATTTTTCGTCGGACCATTCCTCAATAATTGTGACATGCCAACTATGTAACAAGCAAGGACATAGTGCCAACAAATGTTACTCCTTAAGCAATAGAGCTAGTTATAATTCAAAGAATAACCAAAAACAAAATGTTAAATTGAGGCAACAACCAACTAATTTCGGTACCAATACAGCTAAATCCTTTACGAATACTTCTACAATTAACCAATCCGTCCGACAAGTATCTTTATACTGTAGAAGATATTGTCGTAAAAGAGGTCATCTTATCGACGATTGTTTTAAGCGAAATAATAAAAACTCTAGTCTAATAAATATCGTGCCAATTTTGTTCGAATCTAACAATAACAACAATTTGGATTCGGAAAACTTAAGTGTACTCCACCAGGACCCAAGCGCGTCTGGTCGAGTAGACTAACTTTAAAACCGTGCTCTTTTAATACTTTCGAAGCTAATACTAACAACTTAGTTTTCAATACTTATTCTCATTTAGATCCTTCAAGTTCACAAGTTTCTTTTACTAATAATAGTGAATGAATAATTTAGTACTGTTCTTAATGTCAATTCACTCGTACATAAACCTGTTGTAAATATGGTAGATTCGAAATATGTTTTAATCAATTTAGACATTCTTAAATAAAATCCTGCTAAATTTTTAATAGATACAGGTGCTGATATAAGCATAATTAAGAAAAAATATATTATAGGTAACATGGAATGTTTCCCAAACCTGAAGTGTGATATTAAAGGTATTACTTCTTAAAATATTCAAACGTTAGCTGTGTGTAAAGCAATGATTTCGCATGAAAATGCTGAGCCTATTTCCCATTCTTTTCACATTGTGCCAGATTTCTTTTCATTGGAGTGTGTAGGCATTATAGGATAAGATTATCTCGAAGTCAACAAATGCAAAATCGATTACGCTAGAAGACAAATAGAAATTTTTTATGATCCTTCACCGGCGATAACAGTCCCAGCTCGAGTCGAAAAAATGTTTAAAGTACCGTTTAATGTCCTTCATGATGGAGACTACGTTTGTGAATCTCAAGAAATTGAAAGGGGTGTTTTCTTGGCTGGGTCAATAGTCAGCATTCGGAATCGTAATGGTTTGGTAGCTATTCTAAATACTCATGACTCGGATATTACTATTAAAAATTTTACGGTAAACCCTAAATCAATTAAAAATTACGATTACCATCAGTCCAATCAATTATCAAATGAAAACGTGCTTGAGGGTCGTTTCAAATTGTTGAATTCTCTATTAGACACATATAATCTTAACGAGGAACTGAACTCGATTCTAGAAATTTGTCGGAATTTTAATGATGTTTTTGACTTACCGGGCGATAAACTATCAACAACAACCGCCACACATCATGAGATACGTTTAGTTCCAAATTCGCGATCAGTAAAAATAAAGCCTTATCGATTACCTCACTCTACAAAGGTAGAAATTAACAACCAAATCCAACAAAAATTCAGTCAGTCCGTGGAACTCACCATTGTTTATAGTACCGAAGAAATCTCATAATCAAGATAAAAGGTGGCGATAGATAGATAGAAGGCGTGATAGATTTTCGACGACTGAACGACATAACTGAAAACGACGTTTATCTATTGCCAAATATAACCGATATTCTGGATCAATTGGGCCAATCAAGCTATTTTTCCACATTGGATCTAGCAAATGGTTATCATCAGATTCCTCTCGCTCCTAGTGATATCACAACAGCTTTTAGCACTGAGCGTGGGCACTTTCATTTCTTGCGAATGACTTTCGGTCTCAAGGGAGCACCTTCGTCTTTCCAGAGGCTCATGGACACCGTTCTGTCAGGTCTGAATGGGATTCGAAGTTTCGTGTATTTGGACAATGTCGTAATTTACGGGATAAATTTGAATGATCACAATAAAAAATTAACAGATGTTCTTTCACGTTTCCGTCAATTCAATTTAAAATTACAACCGGCCAAATGTCATTTTCTGAGACGAGAAATATCATATTTAGGGCATATTATAACCAACAATGGCACCAAGACTGACAAGTCCAAATTTTCAGACCATACCTATGTAGGAGACGTTTCGTTATACAAACGGACCACAAACCTCTAATTTGGTTACACAAAAGCTCAAATCCTACTTCACGTTTGATTCGTTGGAGAGTAATCATGGATGAGTACGATTATAAGATTATGTACAAATCTGGTAAAACTAATGTCTTTGCAGATGCACTTAGTCGTTCACTGCCCTCGTGTGAATATCTCTCCAAATGTAATGAGATTTCAGTAGTTACACGTTCTCAAGCAAAAACTGTCACTCAAGATGCAGTCATTATCCCATCTAATTCTGGTTCAGTAGATAATTTAAACAATTCAACAAACACTACAAAAAACATTTTATCTACAAAGGATAATTCAAACGATGTTCACATAACCCAAATCTCGGACAAGAAAGGAGATAACTCGTATCCCTAAGGAATTCCATACGAGTCCTCTTGGCGGCCATCAGGGAGTTATGCGCAAGATTAAAACAATATTATTATTTTCCGAAAATGATGAGCATAATTAAACAATTTATCCGAAAGTGCGAGCTATGTCAGAATAAACATTCTCAATTAACTAAATGTCCGTTAAAAATAACGACTACTTCAGATTCAGTGTTTTCGAAAATTTTTCTTGATATTGTTGGACCCCTACCCATTACACACACTGGAAGTTGATACATATTAACTATGTTGGATGATTTGTCGAAATTTTCGATTGCGGTACCCCTTGAATCACAAGATGCTACAACAGTTGCAAAAGCTTTTGTGGAGACATTTGTTTGCAAATTTGGTTCGCCTAGTAGTATTCTCACCGACCAAGGCACCAACTTTATGAGTTACATGTTCAAAAAGGTTTGTAAAATGTTAGATATTAAAAAACTGAATACTACGGCCTACCTCCCGCAATCCAATGGAGCTCTGGAGCGTTCACATAGAACCTTGGGCGAGTACTTTAGGAATAATACCCAAACCGATCCGTTAAATTGGGATCAGTGGGTCCACTTTGCTGCTTTTACGTACAACTCCACTCCTCATTCTACCACTGGGTTTATGCCATTTTAGTTAGTGTATGGGTTTATTCCGAATATTCCCAGTACTATTAAACGTTCCCAACAACCACTATATAATTACGAGGATTATTGTAAAGAGTTAAAGTATCGGTTACGGCATTCGTGGCAATTAGCTTAAGAACATTTAATAAGATCAAAGCAAAAGGCCAAGGAAAGGTACGATCAAGTATTAAATGTCCCAAATTGCAAGTGGACGATCAAGTATTACTAAAAAATGAAAATAGAAGTAAACTCGAAGCCCTTTGGTTAGGTCCTTATAGAATTGTTAATATCGACTCACCTGAAAATTCTACGATTAAAATAAACAGAAAAAATGTTACTGTTCACAACAATCGGTTGAAGAAGTTTATTGATTCTTGACATATACATACTTACATTTCGGATCGCTAAGCTTAATTATTTTATTCTTTCATATTTTCCCTTTTTTGGTTAATTCCACGTAAACTACTTATTTTAATTATTCTAAATTTAATATTCTCATATGAAATCATAAAATAACTTACCTTTTTAACTAGTATATATTATAAATTTTCTATACTTTAGAATTAAGCTACACTCAGATCGTTATTTTGAAATTTATTGAATAACTTATATTATGCTATGAAAAAAAAATATTGTTTTAGTATTGTTTGTTTTATAAACCATTATATTGTAAATCTTTCCAAGGGGAAAGGTGATGTGAATGTAGTATGAATTATCAATACTACACTGTATCCTAAGTCAGTATTCACACTGAGAATGAGTTGAGTTAATCTTGTCTCCTTCTCCCGCTCAAGTATATGATTGATCCGAGGTTACTTGGTTTGGCGAACGATGACAAGAGGACACTTGTTACTTGATAGTTGAAAAGAACGAAACAAGAAATCCATTTTTTTTGAAAGCTACTACATTCACAGCAACCGTCCCAAGGATAATATATGATACATAGATTTAAAAATCCAAATATAAAAGATATAAAAAAACAACATAAAAGCGAACTTATTTTGAACTTATTTTGAGATCGCCATGTTTTTCCCACGGACAACTTAATTTTGCTTGCTCTGGGTTGAGTGGACCTAAGAATTTATTTATTCTTGCTCTTAAAGTGAAACTAAAAACATTGTATACAACCAAGTTTTGTTTTAAACAAATTTTATGTATGTGGTCAGTTCAAAATGAAAAGACTGGTTTCTGTACTAAACGTGTTTTCTTTATTAAATATTTCTTATGCTTATTTCACGTCGCAATTGTTCGACTGCCATGTAGGGACTAACTTGACTGACATGAGCGATGACATCATGTGTCAACCTTTTTCATACAGTAGAGTCCGATACATATACATACAGTACAATCCATAATAAAGGGTCAGCCGAACCATACCGCCCACCTTAAAGAGTTACTCTTTCAAAAACAAAGGGTAGTCCTACCAAATTTTAACTTATGCTAACATTATTCAAGTTCAGTTACAGTAATTCAATTTTTAATAAGTTTGTATCTAAGTATAAATGTTTAAGAAACAAAAAAAAGATTATTAGACCATTTACAAAAAGTAAATTCAATGATTTTGTGCATTTGAATCAATGAGGATACACATATTTGTGATGGATCGCCGTATAATTCCGAGCTTCGTTTTGAGAGATACTACGCGAACCAATACGTCTGGACCTGGGTGTACATCGATAACTCGCCCAATCAGCCATCTACTTGGAGGAATATTATCTTCCTTAACGACCACCAAACCATCTGCCTTCAAATTTTGTTGAACCGTGCACCATTTTTCCTATTCTGTAGATTGACGAGGTACTCAGCACTCCACCTTCTCCAGAATTCTTGAAGTAGCCGTTGTATGTATCTCCATCTATTGACAAGAGACAGAGTTCCATTGTTAAGGTCTTCTTGAGGTGGAAACGTGATACCGTTTTGCATTAAGAAATGTGCAGGAGTTAAATATTCGAGGTCATCTTTGTCGGCTGTTTTAGGAGCAATAGGTCGTGAATTGAGGCATGTCTCAACTTGACACAGCAGCGTCGTGATTTCCTCGACTGTCAACGTAGAGGTTCTAATTGCTCTTCGAAGATGAAAATTCACTGACTTGACTCCAGATTCCCAATTCCCCCCGAAGTGAGGGGATGATGCAGGTATGAAGTGCCAAGTAATACTAGAATCTGTCAAGGTCTTGTGGATTGTTGTTGTTGAATGTGTTTGTACGAACTTCTGTACTTCCGTCAACCGGCGTGCTGCTCCGACAAAATTTCGACCATTGTCGCTGTATATGTTGATCATTCTCCTCTGCGACTGGTAAAGCGATATAGCGCAGCCAGGAATCACTGAGTGGTAAGGTCTGACACCAAATCGATATGAATAGCACGTGCGCGAAATAACTCTTGAATTGATTTGCTCCTTGGCCCTTCCAAGCTCGCACCGTAAATGGTCCTGCATAGTCGATATCAGTATTCATGAAAGCCTTTCCTTGTTGTAATCGAAATCCAGGTAAAACCCCCACTTTCTGTTGGCATGCCTCTGCTCGGAATCGAATGCAAATCATGCATTTTCTAATAATCCTCCTGACCATATCCTTGCAGCTAATTATCCAATATTAACTGTAGAGAATCGCTAACATGTGTTGCTGACCGGCGTGCAGATATCTAATATGAATGTCTTGAACTATCAGCTCGGTCAAAAACGATCCTTTTCCCAAGATTACCGGGTGCTTCTTGTTATACATGATGGTGGAATTTTGTAGTCGTCCTCCCAGGCGAAGTAGACCTTCATCGTCAACGAACGCGTCCAATGATTTCAGTGGGCCCTTTAGTATTTTCCCTTTTAGTTTTTCTGTTTCTGAGTAAAATATTTGATTTTGACTTGCGCCTATTAGGCCATTCAGTGCTGAGCTTAACTCGAAACAACTGAGTGTATTGGCTACTACTACATTTTGGTTGTTCTTATTTCGTCTACAATTAGCCACGAAGCGAAAACACCATCCAGCAATCAGCTTCAAATGGGACAGCCTAAAAAACTTGGCGAAGCAACTTGTTATTGTAGAATTCGTGTCAGTTGACGCATTAACCGCAGCCAAAGAGATTTGTCGTCGTTCTGCTTCAGTAGCCTCCGGTTTCGTGATGCATATCGAAAGTTCCCAATCATTGCTCTGTATAATCCTTGGCCCTTGCCACCACAAGTTAAGCTTCAGTAACTCAGCTGCATTAGTGCCCATGGATGCACAATCTGCAGGATTTTCACTAGATCGTATATGCCTCCCATGATTGAAGGGCAGCACAGAAAGAATCTCCGACGTTTGGTTTCCAATGAAGGCCTTCCATTTTCTTGGAATTTCCCTTAGCCATGCTAACACTACTGTTGAGTCGGTGAATGCTAATAAATCAAAAGGTTTGAACTTGTCGAAGATAGGCAGCATTTATGAACCAATTTTGACAAGAGGTGCGCGGCGCATAGTTCCAATCGAGGTAGAGAAATTAGTTTAATGGGAGCGACCTTAGACTTGCCTGCGACCAAGTGAACCTCAACATTGTTGCCGTTTTGGATTCGTAAATATAATACTGCTGCATAAGCCGTTTCCGATGCATCAGCAAAACCTACCAATTGTGGCTTTGAGCCTTGATTTGTTCTTAATTTGAATCCTGGATAACTGTGGTAACTGGGTGTGATACAATTTCCATTCAGGTTGCAACGGATGTGGCAACTCCTCATCCCAAGATATTCCTAAAGCCCATAGTTTTTGCATGGATGTTTTTGCGTAAGCTATGCAGGGAGTTAGCCAACCAAGTGGATCGAAAATCTTCGCGATTTCTGATAAAATGCTACACTTGGAAATTACTCCTGAAGTGTCTAGGTTTACTTTAAACCCGAAGCAATCAGAGCTGGGATGCCAATGAAGTCCTAATGTTTTGATTACTGCTTCTGCCTCGATTTACAATTCACTTGACATCTCTTTATGATCCTTATCAATTGTTTTTAGGAATTCTTCCGAGTTGGAAGACCATTTACGCAAATCAAAGCCTCCCTTTGTTAATAGGTCACTATGTTCTTCCTTTACCTTCAGAGCCTGTACGAGAGAGTCGCTGCCAGTCATAAAGTCGTCGACGTAAAAATCGTTCAATAAGTGCTGAGAACCTATTTGGTAATTGATGCATTCATCCATCGCTAGTTGTTGCAGTGTTCTAGTAGCAAGAAATGGAGCGCATGCCGTTCCATAAGCCACAGTCAAGAGCTCGAATTCGTTAACTATGTCTGCGTCCGAGTTTCGCCATAAGATCCGTAGGTACGGGGTGTCTCGTCGGTAAACCAAAATTTGCCGATACATTTTGGCAATGTCAGTCAATTTTATGGATCCGAAATTTAGTAACAATATCAAAAAGCTCCTTCTGAATAGTCGGGCCTACCAGAAATAGATCGTTTAATGAAGACCCCGACGTGGTTATATACGACGCATCAAATACGACCCTAAGTTTCGTTGTTGAGCTCGAATGCTTAATGACTGCATGGTGAGGCAAATAACAACTATGCAAACACTTCTGATTACCAATATCTGGCCCGCTGTAGATGGTGTGGTTCAGCCTCAAATACTCGTTCATGAATTGTGTATAATCGTTTCTTCGTTCAAAACGCCGTTCCATTCCGCCAAGTCGTTGTCTTGCTCCAATTATCGCATTTCCTTAATTTCCTTTATTCTCCTTGAAAGGAAGCCGCACCATGTATCTTCCGCTAGTGGTCCTGCGCACCGTATCAGAGAAGTGTTGTTCTGCTAGTCTTTCTTCTTCTGTCAGGTCTGATCGTTTTTCCATGTCTTCCACCTCCCAAAATTTCCGCAAGGTCCTGTCAATATCAATACACGAGTGAAAACAATAATTCGGCCTTACTTCACTGGTGATTGTATTTCCTGCCACAACTCATCCAAATGCTGTTTCTTGTGCTATGGGTAGTGACGGCCCGTATGTTACCTTAACTTTACGCATGACTTGGCCGTTGTATATATCTCCATCTATTAACAAGGGACAGAGTTCCATTGTTGAGGTCTTCTTTAGGTGGAAACGTGATACCGTTTTGCATTAAGAAATGTGCAGGAGTTAAATATTCGAGGTCATCTTTGTCGGCTGTTTTAGGAGCAATAGATCATGAATTGAGGCATGCCTCAATTTGACACAGCAGCGTCGTGATTTCCTCGACTGTCAACGTAGAGGTTCTAATTGCTATTCGAAGTGAAACTTCACTGACTTGACTCCGGATTCCCAAATCCCCCCGAAGTGAGGGGATGATGCAGGTATGAAGTGCCAAGTAATACTAGAATCTGTCAAGGTCTTGTGGATAAGTGTTGAATGTGTTTGTACGAACTTCTGTACTTCCGTCAACCGGCGTGCTGCTCCGACAAAATTTCGACCATTGTCGCTGTATATGTTGATGACTTCTCCTCTGCGACTGGTAAAGCGATATAGCGCAGCCAGGAAGCACTTAGTTGTAAGATCTGACACCAACTCGATATGAATAGCACGTGTTACCATGCAGACAAAAAGCGCGAAATAACTCTTGAATTGCTTTGCTCCTTGGGCCTTCCATGCTCGCACCGTAAAGGTCCTGCATAATCGATACCAGTATTCATGAAAGCCTTTCCTCGTTGTAATCGAAATCCAGGTAAAACCCCCACTTGCTGTTGGCATGCCTCTGCTCGGAATCTAATGCAAATTACACATTTTAGAGAATCGCTAACATGTGTTGCTGACACATGTTGTCTGAATGTCTTGAACTATCAGCTCGGTCAAAAACGATCCTTTTCCCAAGATTACCGGGTGCTTCTTGTTATATTTACATGATGGTGGAATTTTGTAGTCGTCCTCCCACGCAAAGTAGACCTTCATCGTCAACGAACGCGTCCAATGATTTCAGTGGGCCCTGTACGAGAGAGTCGCTGCCAGTCATAAAGTCGTCGACGTAAAAATCGTTCAATAAGTGCTGAGAACCTATTCGGTAATTGATGCATTCATCCATCGCTAGTTGTTGCAGTGTTCTAGTAGCAAGAAATGGAGCGCATGCCGTTCCATAAGCCACAGTCAAGAGCTCGAATTCGTTAACTATGTCTGCGTCCGAGTTTCGCCATAAGATCCGTAGGTACGGGGTGTCTCGTCGGTAAACCAAAATTTGCCGATACATTTTGGCAATTTCAGCGCTGTAAGCAATTTTATGGATCCGAAATTTAGCAACAATATCAAAAAGCTCCTTCTGAATAGTCGGGCCTACCAGAAATAGATCGTTTAATGAAGACCCCGACGTGGTTATATACGACCCTAAGTTTCGTTGTTGAGCTCGAATGCTTAATGACTGCATGGTGAGTCAAATAACAACTATGCAAACACTTCTGATCACCAATATCTGGCCCCATGTAGATCATGTGGTTCAGCCTCAAATACTCGTTCATGGATTGTGTATAATCGTTTCGTAAATCGTTACTTCGTTCAAAACGCCGTTCCATTCCACCAAGTCGTTGTCTTGCCCCAATTATCGCATTTCCTAAATTTCCTTTATTCTCCTTGAAAGGAAGCCGCGCCATGTATCTTCCGCTAGTGGTCCTGCGCACCGTATCAGAGAAGTGTTGTTCTGCTAGTCTTTCTTCTTCTGTCAGGTCTGATCGTTTTTCCATGTCTTCCACCTCCCAAAATTTCCGCAAGGTCCTGTCATTATCAATACACGAGTGAAAACAATAATTCGGCCTTACTTCACTGGTGATTGCTTTTCCTGCCACAACCCATCCAAATGCTGTTTCTTGTGCTATGGGTAGTGACGGCCCGTATGTAACCTTACCTTTACGCATGACTTGGAAGAATATGTCGCATCCCAGAATGATGTCAATCCTTTGGGACAGGAAAAATGAAGGGTCTGCCAACGTTAAATTATCAAACGAGCCTTTATCGATGTTAAAACTGTTAGGAGGTAGTTTTTATGTAAGTTTAGAAAGTACGAAGGCTTCAGTTTAGACCTGTTCATCAGAATGCATGGATTTAATGTGCAATGTAATTTTTCCCTTAGTATGTGTTGTTTCATTGCACCCTACTCCTGATATCGGTATCTTTGCCTTAATGCGTTTTAACTTTAGAATCTGCGCACAGGACTAAGTTATTAAGCTTGTCTGAGACCCAGAATCTAATAACGCCCGACAAGTTTTATAGGAGTTTGATCCGTCATAGATATGCACTAAAGCCCTTGGAAGAATTGACATTGGGAAAGAAACTGAAGAGCACGATTGAATGGTCGACAGTTTCACCATGGGCTCGTTGTACGTATGAAGACTTGCCGTGTGGGTTTGTTCATCGTGCAATAAGGAATGATGTCGCATGTTGCACGTCTGATACACTAGCCATGATCGGCAATCTTTGGCCATATGTCTTCCCTTGATGCATCTAAAGCACAATCCGCTTGAGAGCGCAAACGCTCGACGATCGACTGCTGACAAGCTCAAAAACGATGGACAAGAGTCCAGTAAATGAGGTTCCTTGCACTTAAAGCAAGTGCGTACTAATGCTACATGCGAAAGTCTTGATCGGAAGCTTGACGCTGTTGCCGTTGAATTTACAAGGTCGGTCAACTCATACACTCGGTCATGGAGGAATGCAATTAAGTCGTTGAACTTGACACACGCGTCGTGCGATTTCTGAGTTTTCGTCCTCCGCCATAATTGCAAAGACTCATTGTCCAGCTTTGAAGCGACCACAAAATTTAACCAGTGACCCCAGTATTCCGTTGGCAGGCCTAACGCTCGAAGAGCTCTAACTGATTCGTGTTGGACACTCGACGCAATTCATCGGCCGATGCTATGGTTACCTTAGTGCAGTCAAAAATAGTTTTAAGATGGGCGTCGATGACGTAATCGCTTCGATCGTAAATTTCGATCAATTGTGCGTATGCTTCGCGATAATTTGCGTCGCTGACTGTCAAATACTTAAAGAGAGAGGCGGCGTCGCCGCGCAGTGAATTTTTCAAATAGTGTAATTTTTGTGCAGAGGATAATCGCTGATTGTCATGCACAAGTGCTTTGTACAAATCGTGAAAGTCTGTCCAATCCTTGTAATTTCCATCAAAAGTTGGTATTGAAACTCGCTCCAGTTTGATGTCCGTAGTGATTGCATTCGCTGAGGTATGCGCGCTAGAGGACTGAATATCGGTTATTATTGACGTCAGTGTTGTCTGTGACTCTATTAAAGCCTTAACCACGTTAGTCAAATTGTTGGTATTTGGTGGCGGAGAGAAAAAATCGGAGCGAATTGGAGATGGAGATTCTTGCTACAGCTTTTAACGCGATTCCCTTGGCGTTATATTATTTTTCTTCTACTGTAATCCTATGGTTCTCTTCATTTGCACGCTCCGTTTCGTCTTACATAGTCTCGATCTCCAATTGAACTTCGCAGAAATCTTTAAATAACTCATTTAAACGACTTACCCGCTCTTTAATATGGTCTACCATAGCATCTTCCACCTTTAACTCTTTGAGGTAAGTTTCGACTCGGGTAATTTGCCCCTTTACGGAGCTTCTCTTCGTTTTTAACTCCTCCATTGTAGTACCAACAAAAAGGAACACAAGGCACACACGTCGGTTATTTTAACCCACCAGAGTGACGACCAACAAAAAGCATAAGCTTTATGAGCATAAAAATGGTACAGCGCCCACAGTTCAGACGATATGCACACCAGAGCAGCGACCAAAGATAACAGGATTTCCACAAAACACAACGGATAACAAGAAAACATCAAATATTTTTTCAAGCCATTTATATGCTTTATGAGCATGAACCGGTAATGCGCCCACAGGTCGGGTTGTATGTAAATCAAGAACGAGAATGTCCGCGACCATGATCTTCGATTATATATGCGACCAATAGCAACAATCCAGAAAATCAGCAGTTCATATGTTGTATGAGCATACAATGGTACTGCGCCCACAGTTTGGGCGATATGCACATACGAAACGAAAACGACGCGCACGCGCAGCGACGAAAGATAACGCGATTTTCACGAAACACAAAAGAAGAACAGAAAACATCCGTTATTTTTTTTTTGAGTGGACTGTATTAATTATTAATTTTCCGCGATAATAGGCAGATTTCACGTCGCAATTGTTCGACTGCCATGTAGAGACTAACTTGACTGACATGAGCGACGACATCATGTGTCAACCTTTTTCATACAGTAGAGTCCGGTACATATACATAAAGTACAATCCATAATAAATATAATAAATATAATATATAATAAATATAATAATAATAAAAACTGCAATTTTACCTTATAGATAGATATCATTCTTTTTTCTATCCCTGCCTAATAGAAGATTGGGATGAATAAATACCCGGGCAACGTCGGGTAATCAGCTATTATAGTATAAAGCGGAAAATGTAGATAGAAATCTAAAATACATTTTATTAGAAATATAGAACATTTTAGAAAACATTTAAATGAAAATTTAACTTTGATAGAAATTTATAATAATTATTTTAAATTAAAACATCTGGATGACAGTAGAGCTTTTTACATAAGAAAACTAATCAAAATAGTAATAACAATAATCTATATATGAAAAGGCAAAGACAAAAAAGTTCAGTACCTTTTTCGCCTCTGTTTGTCAACCGATTTTCTTTTTAAATTCTCTATATTAACTTCGCGTGCCCGTGTGTATGTTTGTGGGTTTGTTTGTTTGGAATCTTGCGATAAATTTTTAACCCACTTCCCAAAGTCCTATTTCATTGAAAGTTTGAATGCATGCATATCTCCGATGACAACACTACCTATTAAAATTTGTGGCCCTCGGGCCTCGGGGTCGGAGGGCTCCCCCATAAATTCTTCAAATTTTTTTACAAAAATTGATGTCCATCGGAGATACACATGTGTATAAAATTTAAAGAAAATCAGGTTAGTTTTTAAAATTTTCATATGGGCACCCACAATTTTAATAGAAAGTGTTGTCTTCGGAAATACACATGTGTGCAAAATTTCAATAAAATCGGGCTTTGGGAAGTGGGTTGATCCCAAGATTTCAAGACATACAGACCAACAGACCGACCGATAGACCGACAGGCCGACAGACCGGCAGACCGACAGACGTGCCACGGGCAAGCGAAGTTATATAGAGAATTTAAAAAGGGACCAAAATTATTGATAGATATAACTATAGAAAATAAAAGAATTACATGCAGGATTGATACAGGCTCAGAAACTAGTATAATAAAACCTAAATTATTTTCAACATATTCTGAAGAGCCACTATAAAAACAATGTGTTATATATAGACCTTTAAATGGTTTTAATAAAATATCAAATAAAATTATCACCCGAATACCTATAGAATTTAGTACTTCAGGAACCTTTTCTTGGAAAGTAGTTAATTTTTCTGGTAGAAAATATAATGCTATTATAGATGTAAATTTTCGAAAACCTCTTAACGCTATAGTGGATTTGGAAAACGACCGCTAGATTATAAATAAAAAAGAAACGGTAGAGAATTCCCTATAATTCAAATAAAATTTGCACATAAGACGCTTGTAATATAGAAAGTATAATTTTAAAGCATTTAAATAAAGAGGAAAACGGTGAAATTCGACATTTACTCAAAGATTACCAGCATTTTTTTTAAAGAAGGTTATGTCCTTACAGCAACTGATCAAATAGAACACGAAATTATAACAATGATAGTTACTCCAATTTATTGTTCATGAAAAGGAAATAGAAATACAAATTTCAGAAATGTAATACAAGGCATTATTAAGGAGAGAAATTTACCTTATAATAGTCCAGAAATATATAGAATATATAGAAAATATACTCTACAACTCCATGAAACAAAAAGGGAGAATTGTATTAGATTACATGAAACTGAACGATATTACTACAAACGATAAAAAAAATTTCTGTGAAATCTAAGGACAGAAAGTAGCCGGCTTTTCCGACTCATTTTAGATATTTTGATATTTTGTGTGCGCCGTGGCTCACTGGTTAAGTGCATGGATTCTTGAGCAGGAGGTTCATAGTTGGAATCCCAGAAAACAACAAAAGTTCACGGTCCTTGCGAATCTCTTACAAACTTCCGAGAGTAAGAACTTGTCACGGAAATTCGCCCTTCGGATTCGGAATTAAATTGTAAGTCCCTTCTATTTATGTGTAAAAATTTACATTTGAAAAACATCAAAAAAAAATAAAAAATTAGCTGTCGCGGCGAATATTGTTATTAACCAATCCACGAATTCTACAGTACCCAAACTATAATAACAAATTCAAACTATTCACTGATGCTAGTAATTTTGCATTAGGAGCGGTGCTGACACAGGATGGGCACCCTATTTGTTTCGCCTCAAGAACGTTAAACGATCACAAAAAAAGAACTCCTAGCGATAAGCTCCCAGATAAACGATACGGATTACGAAATACTGTAGTCTGTATCTTTTTGGATGAGAATTTTAATTTGAGAATTTGAATTATATCACCAAGCAATAAAATGGTTCTATGCTAAAAATGCTGGAAGAGATAAAAATCCAAGATTCATGGTTCAAATCCAAATTCATTGCGATTTATCGGGAAACTACTGCTCAAAACTTGGTTTGAGCCAGTAGCGCAACAATCAAGTTCGTGATGTAGTGCTTGCTCTACCCCCTGTGGTGGTCCCCTGGCAGCTATGTGTAAAAATCCTTATATATGTAGGCGAAATTGCAAGTGCGAACGGTCTAGCGTTTCTAGTCTAGGTAACGAGGGTTAGCACCCTGCGATACCCGCTTCTGAAACCGACACAACGCCTCGGATAAGTAATGATCGAATAATGACGACTTTTGACTATTGTACCCGGACTAAGATTGGTTTCTGGATTGTGAGGACGCTCCTTGACTCAGGGAGTGAAGGACCTCAAAATGCCAGATTTCTTTAACTGGAAATTAAGTTTATTCGATATATTAATTTGACATACTGGGAGTGAGTGAAGTAAGATGCCTAATTTTCTGGCACTCACATGGTGATAGGATCTAATCGGCCAGATTTCGGGCTAGAGTCTGGCGCGTCACGATCATACAGTGTATGAAGAGGATGAAAAGAACAACTTCTACAATCAACTAAGCGCTGTATTCAACGTAACGCTGAACGGAGATATCGTCATCGTGATGGGGGACCTGAATGCCAAGGTTGGCAACGACAATGAAGGACTCAAACATGTGATTGGGAAGCACGGCCTCGGCGAACGAAATGACAATGGTGAAAGTTTTGTTGATTTCTGCAACACCAACGACCTTGTCATAGGAGGCACCATGTTTGAGCATAAGACCTGCCACAAGGTCCGCTGAGTGTCAACTGACAGGCAATCATCATCCAACCAAATCGACCATGTGGCGATCAGCCGACGTTTCAGGATCTGTCTGGAACATTGGAAGGCTGTGAAAAATGTTTTCACATCTGGAGCGGAAAGTAATGTTGGTAGAAGCCAGGCAAGGCACAGCACGTGGCTAACCAAGATACCTGGACGCGGATTGAAGAACGTAAGCTACTTTAAGCTCGTATTGTAGATATTCCAGCAGCAGCGAGGATCAAGCTAGAGTCCCTGTATCGAAGCAAAATGAGAGAAGTGCAGCGTGCAGCAGTGTAAGACGTGACAAACGTAATTTGTTAACAAACTGGCCTCAGAAGCAGAGGAACAAGCGAGCAGGTGCACTAGAAGAACCGTTTACAGAATCACCAAAGAGCTGACAGGAGGTAACCGCTCTAGCCAACATCCGGTGAAAGGCCGGTGCCGTACTCGTTTCAGATGAGGATCAGCTCAAGCGATGAAAGGAGCATTTCTCAACGGTCCTTAACTGTGTATTCGCTAAATAGAGGAAAGCTGTCAGAGGAATTCGAGATCCTAAGTCGGGTAAGAAAAGGTTGCATTCTATCGCCGATACTTTTTTTGTTGGTGATTAGCGATGTAACTCGCGCAGCTTTATCTGCTGGAAATGGAGGAATTCGTTGGACTCTTACATCTCAACTCAAACATCTGGACTACGCTGACGACGTTTGTTTTCTCTCACACTTAATTATGGAGCTGCACCAAATGACAACAAATGTGGAAAGGGAGGCAAATGGGTTTGAAGGCAATATGTTGAAACGATACATGACCAACTAACTCCATTTTCCAATAGGAGACGACATTTATTCACAAACATCCCCAAGACATAATCCCTATATTCAGAGAATATTTACAGGAAGGTATAGTAGAATTGTACAGAACTCCAGAGGTTGTTTATGAATTAAAATCAATTTTAAAGATACACTTTAAGAACAAATTCATAAGATCAAAATATTTCGCTAATGACATCATCATCATCATATTTGGCTCTACAACCGGGATCCGGTTCTGGCCTCCCACCAAAGTCTCTCCACCGGTCCCGATTTCGAGCTGAGTTCATCCAGTTTGGCATCTCTTAACTCTAGGCGTCCTGCTCTACGCCATCCTTCCAGCGTAGGTTTGGCCGGCCTCGCTGTCGTGTTCCATAAATCCTACCGCAAAGGACCTTCCGAGCAGAATCCTCTTCGCTCATGCGAGCTAGGTGTCCTGCCCACCGGAGCCCATCGAGCTTAATTTTCGTCGCGATGTCGACATCGTGGTAACGCTCGTAGATCTCATCATTATAAAGTCTCCGGAATCGTCCTTTCTCACATACGGGGCCAACAATTCTCCGTAAGACTTTTCTCTCGAACGCGGCTAGGATTTTAGAATGCTTTTTGCTAAGCACCCAAGTCTCGGATCCATATGTAAGTACTAGTATGACCATTGTCTTATATACGGATGTTATGGTTTAATTCCTGGATTTGAAGAGTCTTGACAGACTATTGTAGGCTTTGTTGGCTTTAATCAACCGTGCGCGTATTTCTGGTTCCATGCTGTTATCGGCTACTACAGTTGACCCGAGATAGTTAAAGGATTGCACTTCTTCAAATTCGCGCTCCATTTTTTGAATTGAGGGACCAACGTTGGATCTTCGACTCGTCTTGCTCTCATTTATATGCAGCCCCAGATTTCGTGCCGTTTGCTCGATCTGGATGAAAGCTTCCTGTACAGCTCTTCGGTTTCTACCAACGATGTTAATATCGTTGGCGTAAGCCAGTATCTGAATGGACTTATAGAGGATTGTTCCTCTCGCCGTTACGTCAGAGTCTCAGATCACTTTCTCCAACCCCAGATTAAAGAGGACGCAGGCCAGTCCATCCACTTGTCGGAGCTCGTTATAGATGTTGAATGGGCTTGATAGTGATCCGGATATTTTTACTTGACTTATAACATTGGTCATGGTCAACATACATAGTCGTGTCAGATTATTTGGAATGCCGAATTCTCTCATGGCTTTATAAAGTTCTACTCTAGCTATGCTATATGCGGCTTTAAAGTCTATAAAACGATAGTGTAGTGCGTTTTGAAACTCTAGACATTTTTCCATCACCTGCCTAAGGGTATAAATCTGATCAGTTGTTGATTTGCCTGTGATGAAGCCACACTGGTTTGGACCTATGATCCCTTTAGCGTATGGGGCTATCCTGTATTGAAGAATAGAGGAGAAAATCTAATACGCGGTACTCAACAACATAATACCACGATAATTGTTGCAGGTTATGATATCTCCTTTCTTATGTATGGGGCACAGGATGCCTCTTCGCCAGTCTTCTGGCATCGCTTCTTCCTCCCATGCTTGTACTATTAGTTCATGACTTGCTTGGTATATTGCGGGACCTCCTGTTTATATTAGATTCGCTGGGATACCATCAGAGCCCGGGCATTATCCCTTTTGAGCCGATTTATCGCTCTGCTAACTTCGTCTATGCTATGGCGGCAGCATAGTGTGGTCTTCGGTCATTGGTGGAGCCTCCAATTCCTCACTTAGCTGGCCATTATTCAACTCATGAAAGTGCTCTTCCCATCGCTCTAAGATGCCTTTGAGATCGGTGATCAGATCAGATTACCCTCTTTTTCCTTGCAGTATGTGCAACGCGGTGTATATTGCGTCATACCGCGGACTCTTTGGTAGAACTTCCGTGCCTGGTGCGGTTCTCGCTCTCTATACTGTTCTAGTTCACGGACGAGATTCTTCTCCCGGGCTGCTTTCTTTCGCCGGTGAACTGTTTTTTCATTTCTTCAGAGCTCTTTATATTCATCTACGCCCGGCATCTCAGCCCCAGGACTTACTCTTCCTGCATTTAGGGCGAGTCCTCTCGCTTTACCGTAGTTGTTTCTGTTCTCTTCTTTGCGAAGAACAGCCGTGTTGAATCGAATCTGATTCGCGGATGCTGTCTTTCTTGATGGTGCAATCCACGCTTGGAGCACCATACCAACATGATAGTGGACGTTTATGAGGCTTATATTTTTAAATCTGCCCCGCACGCGAAGGGTGTATAGCCGTTCATTTACTGCTTTAAAGCCGATAACCGTGGGTTTCATTCTTTTGCTGACTAGAAACCCCACCCCGAGCACATGATGTCTTACATGACAGCTGTAATATATGTCATATTCACATCCACAGTCTTCACGCCTCTCAAGGAAAGATGCAACACAACATCATATTACGTTACCACAGTACGTCCAATGGACAAGTAGAACGAGTACACAGTACGCTACAGGAAATAGCGAGATGTATCAAACATTCATTATTTGAACCAGTAGAAATATTTATTAGAGCAGCAAAGGAATACATAGGGTGCCGTAAATGTTTTTAGAAAATGGTAATACTAGAGTTTCAAATGCAAATCTCTATGTCAGTAAAAAAGTTTAAGATTTTTGGATGTTATGTCACTCAAAAGTATTCTGTCAGTTCGCATCGCAACATTGTTTTTTATTTACTTGAAAAATTGAATTCAGTCCAGAGAAAACATGGAATTATCGGGTGAAAATTTTCGTGTGATGATTTTTTACGATTTTCGAAAGTGGTTAACTTAACAACAGTGATTTAAATTACTTCATTCGACTTTTGGCGACGAAGCAACATGCTTGACTAGTGTTTATAATTGGTACGATGAATTTAAACGCGAACGACGCTCACTCAAAAACGAGCTTCGTGAAGGTCATACAAAAACAGCTGTAGTGCCAGAAAACATCGATGCTGTGAGAAAACTGATTGAAGAGGATCGTCATGTGACTTATCGGGAAATCGAGGCATGCCTAGGCATTAGTAACACGCAGAAAGAGAGAGCGAGACTCACAAGAAAAAAGGTTCGTGTCGATTGGTGCCGCCAAATGCTTGAAAAATTCGTTGAAGATACTTCAAAAAACGTATACAAGATCGTGACAGGAGACGAGTCATGGATATTGGCATATGAGCTGGAAAGAAAAGGGCAATCGACTATGAGGATCTTCGAATTCGAAGAAAATCCAATAAAAGTTGTGCGAGCTTTGAGCGTTGGAAAGCAAATGGTCGTTTTTCTTCTCGAAAGCCGGTCATGTGGCTACTGTTGCTCTTGAAAAATAAGAGACAGTCAATTCAGCTTGGTATACGACCATTTGTTTTCCTGAAGTTTCAAACAAATTGATAGAAAACAATCTAAAACGGCGAATCATTATGCATCACGATAATGCGAGCTCACACACATCACATCAAACAAGCGAGTATTTGAGCACTCAAACGATCGAATTGATGGGTCATCCGCCTTACAGCCCCGACTTCTTCCTGTTCCCAACAATCAAAGATAAGATCCGTGGAAAACGATTTTTATCGCCTGAAGAAGCGGTTGAAGCGTTCAAAAACCATGTTTTGGAGCTATTACCTTCGGACTGGAAAAAGTGTTTCGATAAATTGTTTGAGCGTATGCAAAAGTATATAGATCTTATAGGCGAATATTTTGAAAACCAATAAAGCAATTTTTGATGAAAAATTGTAATTTTTTATTACTTTTTCTATAAACTTTTACGGCACCCCTCGTACAATTCAACTATCCATTCTGTAATTCAGAAAAAACCTATAGACATTTTATTTAAGAAAAAAAAAAAGAAAATAAAAATAGGAAAACCAAATATATAAAACCCAAAGAAGTAGTATACAGTAAGAAATAAGTTACAATTAAGATTTAAAAAAATAATAGTAAAAGAAGATTTAGGGAATTAAGTATACTGAACAATGACAAAATAGTCCACAAGGA
Organism: Nephrocerus scutellatus; assembly: GCA_947095585.1. Lineage (NCBI taxonomy): Eukaryota > Metazoa > Arthropoda > Insecta > Diptera > Pipunculidae > Nephrocerus > Nephrocerus scutellatus. The sequence continues at coordinate 86,085,231 of OX352763.1, read as the reverse complement.
TAACTTGAAATTTTAATTTTTTAGACAATGGACATTTTTATTATTTTCTATTTTCGCTGCAACACAAGCAGAATTAATCGATTATACTCGAGATAGTTACATACTAATAGAAATAGACGACATACTTCTATACGAGAATATATCAACTATTTTTTACGTGGTAAACCTCACTTACATACAGAATTTTGTCGACATGACATGGAAGGAATTAGAAAGGGATCATGATAATTACTATTACGCTGACGCTTCTAGGGACACGAAGCACGACAATAATTTAAATATAATTCAAACTTATCTTGATCAGTTAACCATTTCAAGGCCAATAAGAGCAATAGAAACTATTGGTACAATTTGGAAATGGATTCACCAGACCACGATAATGAATTAGTTTTAGAAAATAAAATAAATGGCTTAATACGAGTAATCAATAATAATGAACTCCAAGTTACTTGATGCCATTAAAAGTGTTAAAAGAGATACCAAAGACCATAACGGAAAAATGTAAATGATTATTTTAGAATTACAGAATATAATAACTACACTTACTTGGAATACATAATCCACCTTTTTTAAATCATAAAGAAATGTATAAGATAATTCAAAAATAACTTACAGAATTTACTATTAATGAACTATCTAAATTTAAAATTGTCCAAAACAACAATGTCATAACCATTATGATAAAATATCTAATTTTATATAAAAAATGTAAGCTTTGCGAAACAAGAGCATTAAGCCGGCCTAACGGCAAATTAATGATTAATAAAGAAATAGCCAAATGTGATGATACTTATCAAATTTTAAAGAATGTAAATTTGAATTAAGAATTGTTTAATAAAATATTTACACAACAAGCGAGCTCTATGTATCAAAACCAAAGAAAAAGATTTAGATTTAGAAGTAATTATAGACGGATCGATTCTTCTCACTGGAGGTCATCAAGTAGATAACCAAAGCATCATGGAAACATACCTTCTCACATTTGAAATAAAAACAACCCATAAAAAATTGTTCATGTAAATTCTCTTATAACCATAAGTATACTGAATTCCACTATAAATGTTGAAATATAAAAAAACATACAAAGCACTGCAACCCAACAACAAAATACCAATTGTAAAGCAGCGCTGCCCACAGCACACAGCGCACAACGAACAACGGAATGATCTGATGCCGGGAAAAAAAAATTTGTATGGGAGCCCCCCGACCCAAATTTTAATAGAAAGTATTGTCACCGGAAATATACATGTGTACAAAATTTCAATAAAATCGGGCTTTGGGAAGTGGGTTAAAAGTTGATCACAAGATCTGACCAGCCAGCCAGCCAGACAGCCAGTCCGGCAGCCACGCGAAGTTAACATAGAGAATTTAAAAGTAACCCCCATAGATAGAAAAGTGTAATAGAACCCCACGGGGCAAATCAATACGTTCCTCAAAACATACACAGTCAATGAATATGACATGTCGAAACCTTAATCCTCCAAACTCGACTGCAAGGAAACGTTCACCCTTAACTGCTGCAACCTAGCTGTCCTCAACTTGTAGTGATGCACTCTGTTTTTTTGCTCTCCAGACACAATTTCAGGACTCACAATTGATCTGGAAGCTCCTGTATCTAGAATAAAATCGCAAGGTCTTCTCTCCAACACGCCATTAACAACCAGACTGTTGCTGTCCTTTCCAAGTTTGGCAATATTCACCGTGACCTTGGGGCTCTCTTCCCTCTTCACCAGATTACGCCCCGTAAAGCTGGTGTAATTTAGTTTTCCTGGTCTGCAACTACGAGGTAAGCTGGCTGTTGCAACTCATTCATCTGTGATGCGCCTATATGCCGTAAATTTTCAGTAAAATTTCTTAACATGATTCATAGGCTGTACTGTAGTTTGTATTGATCTTGGTTCCTTGCAGTCGCGTATGAAATTTCCAGGTTTCTGGCATCTAAGACATTTTGGACGAGAATTTGATGTGGAATTCCTGTCGTTCTGGAAGCGTCCAGTCTTTGATTTTCTAATCTTCTCATCGATAAGGGCTTCTATTTGTGTGATGTCCTCAGTTTCCAACTTGCACAATCTAACCAATTCAGTAGAAAAACTGGCTCTAACTGCTTCGTATTCCAAAGCAGAAGACAATACTTTATTCATTGGCTTTCCTCTGGATGTTGTCCTCAAATGATGTTTTAATTGCTCATCTTGGATAGCATTGATGAACGCATTCACTGCCAGTCCGTCCAAGATACTAGTCGGAACCCCACAATTGGTTTGTCGTGCTAGCTTAGTTATTTCCCGCTCTAATTCTTGAAGTCGCTCTCCTCGCTGTTGTTTCTTCATCTGGAGCTGTATTTTCTTTTGCTCATGTGTGTAAGACTGTCCATAACGCAAGTCCAACTTCTTCAAGATTCTTCCGGAACTCATCTCGGCGTTTGGAATAATTTGCAATACATCAGCCACCTTACCCCTCAACGCTAAGATAAGAGAATTAAGCTGTTCTTCCGCACCCCATCCATTGTGCTGCAAACTGGACTTTTAAATTTTCAAATGCTGTTTCGCCATCGAACGCAGGTGGCTTCAAAACTCCTTTTTGGTTGCTAGAAAATTCTGGAATTACTCTAGTACTGCTTTGTTGAATATTCTCTCTGACGGATTGGGTACGATTCACCAGCCGGGTCTCAATTTCTTTTATTTTGCCTTACTGACCACTCACTTTTCCTGTCGTGTTTTTCTCGAGGGATTTTACTTCTTCTTGGATTTCATTTATTTCACCTTTACCGTTAATTGAACTCCATTTATTTCCCCTTTGAGCGTTTCTTGAATTCCGTTCATTTCACCTTTTAGCTTTTCTTGAATGACATCTAGCTTTCCATTTTGCTGGCCGAATTTAGAATTTAATTCCTGCTTCAGTTCATGGCTTTGTTTCTGCGATTGTTGAATTTGCTGTTCAAACTTAACGATCAAATTGGAATTTTAACTGCTGATTTTGCTGATCCAATTCTTTCTTTAGTTTTTCGCTCTGCTGCTGATTTTGTCGATCCAATTCTTTCTTTAACTTTTCGCTTTGCTGGTCTAACTTGTTGCTAATTTGAAAATTCAATTCAATTCTGCTGGTCAAATTTGCTATTAATTTGTTGCACCCTTTTCTTCCTAAGTGGACATTATCGCTCCACTAACTCCGTCTCAACGGAAAACACTTCACAAGCTTGCTGCTTTTCCCCTTTAACGATTTGTTGCAATCGGAGAAATAACTTTTGCTTATTTACCGCAGTACTTATACCTCGCCGTCCAACCTCTTTTTTAAGCTATTGGGAACTATAGGATATAGTGTTCACTGCACTTTCCATTTTATTGTGTAATGTTTATCAGTTTATTGTTCAACGATTTCTAAAATTTTAGTATCTCTCAATTTGCAAAAATTTATCGTCTCTCAATTTACACGATTTGCAAAATTTTAA